>OY744528.1:43226203-43528703 GCA_963556195.1 Sepiola atlantica | reverse complement strand
CTCCATAGAAGAACAACAAGCTGGCTGTAGGAGAAAATCCTTCGGTACCAAGGACTACTTATTAATTAATAAAACAATTTTAGAAGACTGTAGGAAGCGGCATAGAAACCTGAGCATGGCATGGATTGATTATCAGAAGGCCTATGACAGCGTGCCCCACTCATGGCTACTCATGGATCTGTATAATATCAACCCAGTAATTAAAAAAACAATGACTTCCCACATATAAATGTAGCAAACCAACGTCTCACTAAGCCACAGCCATAGAAAGATTACTATCCCTAACATCAATATCAGAAGGGGAATCTTCCAAGGTGACAACCTATCCCCATTGCTCTTCTGCATGGCAATAGTCTCACTTAATAAGCTTCTCAACAACAGGCGAGAGGCCTACAACCGTGTTAGGGACGCCAGAGAGATCCATCCAAGAGGATCAACCACCTTCTCTTCATGGATGACATAAGCTTTATGCAAGCTCTGACACTGAATTGCAGCAGCTCCTGCAGGTGGTGCACACCTTCTCCAAAGACATCGGAATGAGATTTGGCTTGGACCAATGTGCCAAGTGCTCCCTCAGGGCTGCGAAAAGGATTCATACAGACAGTACACAGCTAGATGAGGAAAATGACATACGTGATCTCGAAGAGCAGGAGTCCTATAAATACCTTGGCATTGAGGAAAATGACACCATCCAACATGCCAGGATGAGAGAGAAAATGGGCAGAGGGTATGTACGCCGTGTGAGAAAGGTCTGCAAAACACAGCTTACAAATAAACTAACTGCCATTAACCAACTTGCCATGCCAGTAATTACGTACAGCTTTGGCATCATTGATTGGCCTCAACAAACCATCAACAGGCTAGATGTAAAGACACGAAAAATGCTAACCCTCCATAGGGTCATCTATAGAAATCAGTGTCTGCCAAGACTGTACTTGCCCAGAAGAGAGGGAGGATTGGGGCTATCAGAGATAAAGCACCAGCATAGAGGCACTATTGTCAGCATTGGCCAGTACCTAAGAAGCTCCTTAAACTCCAGCCTAGCAATGGTACGTGAACATTAAGAGTCAAGAGCCAGCAAAGCAATTTCCATCACAAAGTTGGCCAAGCATTTTGGACAGGGCTGTCATATAGATGAGGCAGAAACACGAAACAATCCTGCCATAGAGATAGCCCAAAATAGCCGGAAGAGATACACCCAGACATTTAAGAAGAGGTGCATTGATGAGTGGTCAGGACAGAAACGTTCCACATACTTCCTCGATGAACTATCCAAGGACTATATTGATAAGGAAGGATCCTTAGACTGACTAAAAAGGGGAGCCCTCCACTACGACCATGAGAGGCTTATAACGGCCGCACAAGACCAGGGCCTGATGACAAATGCGTTTAAAAAAATGGCTGATCTCAGTCAGGACAACAAGTGCAGGTTTTGCCACACTGAATTGGAGAGTGTGAGCCACCTGATATCGAGTTGCAAAATCATGTTGGCAGATGGCTCCCATACAGCACGACATAATGGAGTGTGCAGGTACCTCCACTGGACCATCTGTAAGAAACTGAATATCAGATGTAGCAGCAGGCACTGGGAACATCTACCTGAGAGAACTGTGGGGAATGAGACATACACCATCCATTATGACCATGAAATTCCCACAACTACATATCTGGAAAACGCAGCTGTCAAACCTGACATTGTCATATGGAACAAGAGAGAGAGAGAGAGAGAGAGAGAGAGAGAGAGAGAGAGAGAGAGAGAGAGAGAGAGAGTGGCAACTTTTGTTGAGGTCAGTGTCCTTAATGATGGGAGCCTAAACAGAACTGAAAAGGAGAACATAACAACATATCAGGGTCTAATGTATGATATGAAAAGAAACTGGGACCTCAAAGAGATCTCCATCATTTCAGTTATCATAGGAGCCACTGGACTCATGAAGAAGAATTTGAAAAAGTATTTAGCAAGTATATCTGGTGAACCAAGTGCAAGAGAAATCCAAACAACTGCACTCAAGGGAACAGCCAGAATCCTGAAAAGAGCTCTCGGTCGGAGTCTGTAAATAGCGGGTAGTCGTATGGCATTTGGAAGAATGCCCCGTCCCCAGCAAATGAATGAAAATAAAAATTAAAAAAAAGCAAAAAGTATTATATGTATATATGTATATATTATATATAGATACAAGCATAAAGGAAATTAATAGACATCCCCAAAAGTTTCTGCTTCCTTCGCCGACGGCTAGTACTTGGAGCCGTACAACGCAGCAGCAAAGGTTTAAAATATCGATATTTTGTACTAATTATTATTTTTTGTGTTATAGATATTAATATATCTTTCATATATCACCATTTAAGTACGACTTCGATCAAAGAAGCATTAGAATTCTCAGAATAGCCATATTATTAGAGTTGTAGAAGAGCCATATTATTAGAGTTGTAGAAGAGCCATATTATTAGAATTCTCAGAAGAGCCATATTATTAGAGTTGTAGAAGAGCCATATTATAGACAAATATGAAGGTGAATTTAATAAAAGTCAAATCGCTGCAAACCTTGCGATTCCACTTTCCAATGTTAATCTAGTGATTGTCACATTTATCAACGAGAGAAAATAATCAATATTATCTTGCGTATAGCCAGCTGTCATTAGGGTCAATAAAAAATAGAGTACTATTCGACTGCTGATCATGTTTATATGAAAAATAAAATGTCCAATTGTTCGCTTATCCCGATAGCGCCATAAATATAAGTTATGACTTTCGAAAAACCGGACATGGTTTAAATCTGAACTTGAATCACTTGCCCGTTTAGCTACACTGCATGTTTTGTGGGAGTACATAGATGCATGCTACAAACGGCAGACCGGCAATGAGAAAAATATTTAGCTGAGAGAAGAGACTACTCAATAAATCGTTTAGCTTCTTTAAAAATAAACTTTTCTTAAAGACCTAAAAATCAGACAACTCGAGATTCTACAGAAGGTATGGCAACTTCAACTGATAGACTTCCTATTAAGCCAGTTTCATGTCCAGTGAGCAAATAGCCGACAATTACCAAGTAGTCTGTTTCTCTGTGTGATCAAAGAAAGATTTTCATTCACACCCCCTCTCTCTCTCTTCATTTATATATATATATATATATATATATATATATATATATATATATATGACACACATACCAGCTGGCGAGCAGACCGCGGACGTTGCTGATCGGGAGATGTTTTTATTTGTTCGGGCTCAGAGTTCTGATTGTAAGTCTGTTGTTTGGCCGTGAAACCAAGCGTAATTTTAAACCTCCTTAAATAAAACATCATTACTTTAGTTGTGATTTTGTTTAAGAGGAAAATCGGTTTGTTACACTAGTGACCGAGACCACGTCGTAAACGCTACGATCAGAGTCGAAAATCGCCATTGAATTCGGACAAAGACGACGAGCGGGCGATCACAACATGTGCAGCAAATGCACACAAACACAAGTTCACACGTAAATGATATATATCAAATTTATGATTATGAAGTTGTCTTCCTTCTATTAATATATTTTGAGTTTAACATTTGATTTAATTATCCCTCTTTTCGGAATCTTCATTGACTAAAAATTTGTAGCCGACATGGACAATTTCTCTTCGGTTTTATACATCCTTTAATCTTCTCTTCAGATTTCTTTACAAAAAAATCCTTGAACATTCTTCACGATCGTAACTATATCTTCTTTTAAAGTTACTTTGTTATTTTAAATCTTATTTTCTCTCCATGATATCGATTCTATCATTTCTGATAATGTCTTAAACTAGGGATTCTGAAGAAAGAAATCTGTTTTTTTATAGTGAACTGCCGGGGTGAATAACCATAATAAAATTATAATAATTAGTATATAAATAAACAAATATTAATAAGATGATAATTTTAGCTGAATAATTATATAATTAAATTATGATAGGAATAATTAACATTTTTCTGCGTATCTACTCTTTATTCTCTGCGGTATTTCGTCAACAGTTGATTCCATTAGTCCATCTTGCTTTTTTCGACCACTCGGTCATACATTTTTTTGGTCTTTTGATAATGAGAGTATTTCTCTCGAAAATGTAAGTTTACCTTATTCCGGAACTTTTATTTGCCTGACAGTAACCTTTTTTTATTTACTGTTCCGGTATTTAATCTATTTTACATGAAATATTAATAAATTGATTTGAGATTCCATTCTTATTTTCTCTTCTCATTTATTTTTGTTCACCTGTTCCACCTTCCGGTACCTATATCGTATTGCTCCAGCCTCGGATTACAAACTTACACTTATATTTACCAGCAATGCTTCAAGCGAACTACAATGTCCTTATATATATATATATATATATATATATATATATATTAAACGCACTAAATCTTCATATATAACTGGAATAATTCGAAGGATATGAAACATTTAGTTCAAAATGCAGACAGAAAAGTCTAGAAGAGATTAATCTTTACAAGATATCCATTTAAAATGAATTCACGTTTATGCAAATGAGTTAAAAAAAATAAGTGTATTCGAGCCATTACTTGTAGTATATATACGTATTTCAAAGAACAATATATATGATTGATTTCAGTTAGAGTATCCTGTTTTGATGATAATATGGTAGTGATAAATCAAAAAAACTTTCACGTATATGTGTACGTATATAGTGAGAAGTTATCCTGTGATTATTGTATGGATTTCATTAATGAAATAACCGGAACCATTTTTTTAATAACTTTTAAAACAAATTAATTAAAACAAAGTGTTTTGGATTATTATTAATATTAACTTTATTTCATTAACTTTATAAATAAATAAAACTAAATAGACATTTCTTTTTAAATTTCAATAAATGAAATGATTGGGAATCAGTTAATTTTTTCATGGTAATGTTGTTTTAATCTCTATTTATTCAATTATTCCAAAACTTTCACTATTTTAATATATGAGAGTTTGTAAAGAATTTTAAAGCCGCAAATGATTTTCTATTCGACAGTTTAAATACTTCCAAATTCCTTTAAAATTTCTAAATAATTCGGGCAGCACTTTTTATGCTCGCCACTGCTCGCTACAATCAAGGGTCTGTGTCACGTGACTCAAATTCACCAATCAATGGCAACCATTTAAAATTGAAGAAAAATCGTCTGCTGTGCATATTTAAAACAAAACCACCGGTGCTTTTAAGTCTGTTCTGCTTAGTTTACAATATTTGTTGCGTTTTTATTTATTTTTATTTATTTTATTACTTAAAAAAAATAGAATTAACGTTAAAGGTAGTATCTGTTCTGATACTATAGTTTATCCATTCTGTCTTCGGTCAGTTAAGAAATCCTTCTAGACGACGGCAATTGTAGTATTGTAGCGTGACTCCTGACCTATGTAGGGTTATTTTTAGACGGCAGTTGCGGGTTTGGGAATGTCAAAGAACTACGCAATATAAAATTGTCATAAAAGTTATTTCTTCTTCTCTGTTCAAGGACAGAAATGATAAAGTATATTATCAGAACAGATACTGCACTTTAACATTATTTCTATTTTGAAAAGTAAAAAATAAATAAAAAGAAACTGAAAAGAAAAACTATAGTAAAATCAGCAAATATTTTAATTGAGGGCAGAGTTAGACACAAGGTCGGTTTTTAATGTGGGGAAATTCATCTCCCCAAAAGGAGCACCCTGGATTAGGTAAACATAAACATTGTCTTAGTTTAGAAGAACTTCTCCTTCACTGACCGAGAACAGAAAAAATAAAGTATAGATCAGAGCAGATACTACACTTTAACGTTAATTCTATTTTAAAAATTAAAAAATAAAATAAAATTAAACTGAAAAGAAAAAATATTGCAAAATTGGCAAGTATTCAGAGCAGACGTAAAAATAAACACCAATTTTCATTAAAAAAAATATTCAAATCAAACGATTTTTCTTCAGTTTCAAATTGTTGCAATTGATTGGTTAATTTCAGTCATGCGTGACAAATTCTTGATCGTCATTTGTGGCGGGCAGTGACAAGCCTAAAACGTGCTGCCTATAATTCATTTATTTTCTTACGCTGTGATATTTATTTGAAATAAAAAGTTGATTTGTTAAATTGTAAATTACTAATCCCCCCCCCCAAAAAAAAAAAATTACTGTTTGTTATATTTCAAATTCTTCTTATATACATAGGGATTTTTAAAATCTGTCCATCAGTCAAAATTTATGGATTTTTTAAAACGTAATAAATACATTTGCAGAATTTGTCTCATTTCGAAATATCAGTAATCTTAACGACTTTTAGTAATGGAGAATATTGCATTCATAGTAAATAATAACTT
Source organism: Sepiola atlantica (assembly GCA_963556195.1). Lineage (NCBI taxonomy): Eukaryota > Metazoa > Mollusca > Cephalopoda > Sepiida > Sepiolidae > Sepiola > Sepiola atlantica. The sequence goes on along the minus strand of OY744528.1, from coordinate 43,522,393 downwards.
ATCAACAAATAAAACTGATGCTATGACCAGAAATCAAAACCGAAAACTTGAGATCTTCAGTCTGAGGTTCTACCAACTAATCTATTTTGACTTTCTTATGAATAGAGCTTAAAACATTATAACTTTTGCGTGACGTCACAAATTAATGATTTATGTCAAGTTTTTAAACATGAATTCAAACATAAGCGATAATAAAATATAAATAAACGAATGGGTAAAAATCATCAACAGCGTTGGAATTTATTTTATATGTACAAAACAATTTATGTTGCTCTAACTACGTATTACATGTAATTCTTTCACAATTATATAATATTCCCAGCCTATCAAAAATATGCGACCGGAAGGAGCATATATTCGCTAGTATATATATATATATATATATATATATATATATATATATATATATATGTAAAAATAATTTTAATTATAATATCAAGCGTATAAGCAAAGACAGTTTTTCATATACCGAAGAAAATCCTAATACGATTGGGGATATTACAAATTGAGCATAATAATAGTTAAAACAATAACATAAAAAACATTAAAGTTTACAAAGTGTTTGTTTAAAGGTCCAGTGAAAAAGTTTAGTCTACTTATTTCTGAACATTTCAGAATAACAATGATTGTAAATTACTAAAAGAGTTCGTAAAAATTTAGTAAAATAATTTTCAATTTGAATATATATATATATATATATATATATATATATATATATATATATATATATATGCAAAAGCAACCCTTACTTTATAGTTCATATCTAGACTTTAATTTGCCGTTAAAATGTGCCACTGATATTTGACTCATTTTCTCCATCCTATCCAAAACAAGAATGTACATTATATTTCATTTTCGACGGTTTCAGTTTATTCTGCTTCTAACAGCTGTTGATCGATAACATCGACATTCCAGTGTCGCAGATTATGTACATTTCATTTTCGACGGTTTCAGTTTATTCTGCTTCTAACAGCTGTTGATCGATAACATCGACATTCCAGTGTCGCAGATTATGTACATGTCTGTATAGAAAAATAATCATATATATAAAAGCTCTATTTGATTCTGATCACTCTCTATAAGCCCAGTTGAAATTCTTTGGATTTTTATCCTGTGGATGTTTACTTTACCTATATTAATCTCTTTCTCTCTCTCTCTACACACACGCATATATATATATATATATATATATATATATATATATATATATATATATATATATATATATATATATATGTGTGTGTGTGTGTGTGTGTGTGTGTAGATAACATTTTTGTGATTCTTTTAACTGCTAAGGACATTTACTTGGATTTCAATATCTAAATCTCTCAGAATGGCACTTTTCACAACTTCGGATTTCTGGATTACCTTCAACTCACCCCCCTACATCTGCCTCATACTTTGGATCCTCAGATTTGATTAAACCAACTTTCTTTACTTCCTCAATGGTGCTGATTTTTTAGTATGTTGTAAACTTCTTGAATTGTTTATATTTTCGTATCTTATATAGTTTTATATTTTCAAATGTTTGCATTTAGTAAAGTTTACTGACTTACCTGTAAAAGTTCCTCGAATGATTAGAGCATGTCTTTGAAAATCCATGAATTAAGGAAAGAAAAACGTTTTTATATATAATCCTCATTTGCACAATTGATTATTTAATAAATATTGCATTTTATCTAATGTTTATTCTCATCACTGAACTGCTTATAAATGAAAAGACATGTTTCGAAAAATCTACCCCCTTGTCTGGAACGCAAGTCAATATAATATTCGAGATGGAAAGAAAATAATAATGGAGGCTTGCAACTGAATCTTTTTAAAACCGTAATAAAACACAAGGCAAACACAACACAAGGGGGGAAAAAGCGATGAAGCAAATCAAATTGTTATTCTGAAATTTCCGGAAATAAAGAAGGTAAGCTTTTCCATTAGACTTCTAAATTAAACAAATCTCTGTTCAAACTTAAATAATATTTTTGTTTGTTGTAGGTTTTAAACTACACACACATACACATATATATATTATACATTAATAGGAAATATACACCTTAGCAAATACTATGTGCAGACATGTTGGTCTTTTTTGTCTTGTTTGTTTCAATCCCATCTATTCATACCATTTTTACTAGTCCTTCAAACCGGAAACGTTTTCCATAATTTATTGTGATTTCAAAATTGTAAATGAATAAAAAATTATAACACAAGCATCCGTCACGGATGGAAATTATCAAGAAGAAATATATCTGTTATTTTACTTATGTTAGTGTCCGTATAAAAATGTGTGGAAACGGATGCAATACTGGATCAAAATGACCTATATATATATATATATATATATATATATATATATATATATATATATATAGGTGTATACAAAGAAAAAAAAACAATTATGAAATTATTTAAAAAATGTTTTCATTTTGTCAGATAAAATGAAAACTTATTATTATAAAAATCTGTTCTAAGAATAAATAATGAACCTCACAATTAAATTTTTATATGAAATAAACTAACAATAAATAATAAAAAATAAGACATTATCGACTCACTTGCACTATCTTGATTTATATCAAGCTAGGTAGTAGGTACATGTATATAGTTATATATTTCTATGTATGAGATTAACTCCTAAACGAATTAACCGATTATTATGCTTTTGGAACAAATCTGCTAGACGTAAAGGTGGCTAATATAGGCTATATTTAGTTTAATTTTGCTTGATGCAAAGGGGAAAAAGGGAGCTCTTTCGTGTAAATTCAGATACCTGCGATTTTTGTGAAATAAATTAATATTAGAAATTAATTAATAAATATTTCCTAAATTTCAGTTTCTTTGAAGGATTTTACGTTTTTTTATGGGGGTAATATGGACGTTTGAAAATAAAAATATTTCAGATTTGCATTTAATTTGATCTAGAGTCATTAATTCCTAATTAAGTAACATTCTCTGAATTTCAATTCATTCGTAAGACTACTCAAGCTTAAGTCTTAAATTTGAGAGATTTTCTATAATCAAAATCATGTAATAGATTTGGGTCACAATTTGTATCAAAATTCTAGTCATACAGTTTAGTAACATTATATGTTGATTTTAATCTTCGTAAGGAGACGTTACAGTTTGTTGCCATTTGGACATTTAAAGACTTTTTGCGGTGCACGGTTTTCATTTGCCAATAGATTCTGATGACGAGTTTTTGTGTTACTGCTTGACTTTGTTTAAAGTCTGTTGTGAATTAGCATAGAAACGCGCGTTTTCGAAAATGACATTTAATAACAGTATAATATAAGTCTTATTTCTCACTTTATTTATAGCTGTATTACAAATTTAATATAACTATTTAAACGTTCGAATAATGAATGCTAGTACAAGTTAGTCGACAATGTCTTTATTTCTTTTAATTGTTCGTCGTTGTTTCATATATAAAATTAAAACGTCATAAATATTAGTTTCGTACATACACTTATATTATGAAATAATATATTACGTATATATTTTTTGTTTCAGTATTTACTTCAAAAGTGCTCAATACATGGTTCGAGCATACTGGTAATATAAACATATACTTATGGCAAGTGAGCAAAACGGAAAGGTCTGCGTTTCATTCCATCGAAGGAAATCTTTAGCCTGACGATTTCCTTCGATGGAATGAAATACATATGTTACTGTGTCGCTCAATTGTCATGAGTACATTTTTATAATATATATATATATATATATATATATATATATATATATATATATATATCACATAGATGTCTTTGTGTCTATTGATAGTCGTGATGCACTACAGTCTGTCTGAAGGTCAAAGTTCGTGTTCAGCAACGTATTGACTGTTATATCCGCCCCCACCGCCGCCGCCATTAGTGCTCGTAACTGCGACCTCACACGCGCTTCCATTTGGCGGTGAGTAGACATCCAGGCTGCTGTCACGTTTTTTTAGTTGTTTTTGACTGCGCATGCGTCCTCGAATTGACATCATGACAACAACCTCCGACTGCGACAGGAAAAGAGACGACGTTCGAGAGCTCCGACGGCGTATGTTGTTCCTCATACTTTGGTTTTCCAGGAAGCGGCGCCATTTTTTCGTGATTACCGACCGCACCTGAAAGACACCGATAACAAAATAGAAAGAGAAAGCAAGAAAAAGATAATCATATACTTCCGTCTGAACGTTTTTGGTTCAAAAGTATTTAGCGTATTTCTAAAGAATGGTTATCTGGAGGATTTAAGTACTTACACAGTCAGTCCCGACTATCGACGAAGAATACCGAGCCAGTCCAGAAAATGGTCAAAGCAGATGACCGTTTTAAAAACCACCTTCGGTAAACGTACAGAATAGTTAACATACCAGAACTTGTAAATCCAAAAAAAATCAAAAATACAAAACAAAAACATACATAATTTATGTGGGTTCGGTAGATAAGTTTAATCTAATGCGTTTTAGATTAATTATATGTGGTTGATTTTTTGGCGGTTTACGAGTTAAACGTCTGTTAAATATTCTGTAGTTTTTCCCGTCTTGTTTTTTTTTATCAAGTTGAAAAATCATTATCTAAATGTTCTTTTAACTTTAGTTAATTTTTTGAGAGAGTACATTTTTAAAACTCTATCCCAAACCTAACCCTAATCTAAACCTGCGCATGCTTTTGGCGGTTTTAAAATAGTACATTTCTTCTGCCATTTCCGGAGCAGACTCTCGATTCTCCGTCGATGCTCGAGAGGACTGCGTAAGTACTGAAATCCTTGAGATACCTATTCCTTATAAGTGCTGTATTTTGTTCACGCCCGAAAGAATGTTTAATTGCAATAACATTATAAAAAATGTATTCAATAGATACATAGTTCAACATTTGACAAAAGATGAAGATTAGATTTACATTTAAAAGATCATGACAATTCGTTTAGCCACTAAATTTCAAAAAGTCTATATTTGGATCATCAAGAAGTTTTATCTGATGCCCTACCGGCTTGGCATACCGAGAGCAGGCTCAAGACGTTCCTTCAAACTAATGTTATCTCAATCTAATCTCAAGATGTTCCCTCAATCGAAAGCGGATGCCACACCATCTTTTACATTTACTGTTGAAAATTGCATTGGAATATTTAGTAATTATTTGCAAAGTTACTTTGATTAATCGCTAAGTCCTTTTTTCAATTACAATACATTATTAAAATGAATTGATAAACTTTCTACAGCTGTGCACGTGTGTGTACGTTATCGACCCAACACATTGTTTCCATCCGGACAACGTCGGGTAAATACAGATGGTAAATATATATTACCAATCAATCGCCGTAATCATTTTACTAAGTTGTTCTGAGCGTTAACAACGATTAAACTTATTTAACTTCGAATGACATTTTTATAAGATCGAACATCGATATGTATTCATGTACTTCATGGAACATTTACTTCATGTTATGCAAATGTTTTATTTTAATTAAACATTTTTTATTCACCTGAAAGAAATAGTCAATGCTCCTTGAGTTTATATCATCATTGTTGTAAATGCCAGTATAATATATGTGAGCTGTCTCGTCATATCTTTGCGATAGCGATTATTTCTTTTTCCGGATTAACTGAAAAATTTACTTTTTAATGGACGAACAGTTTTCGCCTATTTAAATCTTCCATCACAGAAAATTGACTAATCTCGATGATAATAAATCTTTTTTGAAAAGCCACAACTGTGTTGTATTTATTTTTAAATGCTTGATTACATGTTAATGATGATAATACATCTTTTTTGAAAAGCCACAACTGTGTTGTATTTATTTTTAAATTCTTGATTACGTGTTAATGATGATAATACATCTTTTTTGAAAAGCCACAACTGTGTTGTATTTATTTTTAAATTCTTGATTACATGTTAATGATGATAATACATCTTTTTTGAAAAGCCACAACTGTGTTGTATTTATTTTTAAATTCTTGATTACATGTTAATGATGATAATACATCTTTTTTGAAAAGTCAAAACTGTGTTGTATTTATTTTTAAATTCTTGATTACATGTTAATGATGATAATACATCTTTTTTGAAAAGCCACAACTGTGTTGTATTTATTTTTAAATTCTTGATTACATGTTACACAAAAGCATAAGTCAGTCGTGAGACTTCATAACTCCGCCTTACAACATAAGGATGGGCCAAAGACTTATCTAGTCCATACTTTTTTATATTGTATGATATATTTTCGGAATTATGCCATGGAAACGTAGATAATTCCCAAACTATCACGCTGAAATTTTGCGTGGTGATTGCTGTTATCAAAGAGCATAGGATCCATACATCAGATTTGGAAAAATCGGAAGTTGAAATTCCGTCAAAATTTCGAACTTATCAAGGTCAAGGTCATAGTGATGAAAATCTGAGACTTCATTGGTTACAATATGAGCCAAGTAACAAGTCTCTCTGTCTGAATCGAACTCATCGCCAGAAGTATTATCAAGATGTTGCTTTCTGGCTTAAACAATAAAATTGTCGATCATAGTCGATAGGGACCCGAAAGCTATTCGTTATTACCCCTAGGTGTAGGAGAGAGCGACACCCCTTTCCAGTATGACACTACTTACCCTTAAAATGCGAAGTATTTTGCAAGGGGCATCAAATATCAATTTTGAGTCTGTGGTATGTCTCGATTTTTTCTGTGACCTTGACATTTACTTTTGGCCTTGATATCCACAAATTAAATTAGTTATAAATTAGACCATGCCCTATATTTTGACCAAATTTGGTAACGATTGGTAAAGCGATGTGGAAGCTAGGCTGTAGACAAACAAACAAACTCGATCGAAAACATAACTTCCTTAGGGGGTAATTACGGCAAGAATAATTCCGAACAAATTCAAACGTTGACATAAACTGAAGGTTTTGATTAGTCGAGCAAGATAACGTTTTATGTGAGAAGGTCATTTTGAAATCGAAAAGCCAAGATGGCGACCCTGTGCATTACGTTGAGTTCAGGTATTCGATATAACACCTGAGATAATCACCGTAAACCGGGAATAACGAGAGTCCAATTTGTTGTTGTAAACAACATAGTACACAACCGAAAAAATATATAAAACAACAAAAAATAGCAGCTATAAATTGATAGACAATTACATTTCAAATCGAAAAAAAAAAGATTTACTTTAATTTTGGGACCGTCATCAATTGTCGATCTGATAATATACTTCTCGCATCCAATTATTTATTACAATTTATAACCATTAGAGGAAAATTGATATTTTTTTAATTCTCAGACTCAATTTGTTAAAGAGGGGAAACAAATTTTACAAAAATGCAGACTGCCGCGAAAAAGAAACATTTAGTTTGCGTGATTCATTTAAATAAAATTATAGACTTACATCAATCTTTTTAAATTGAATCTAGAAGTTTTAATGGATTAACTAGATGATGCATAGAGTATTTTTGCTACGTTTGTGCTCATACACCAAACACTAGTCTCTCCCTCTTGTACCGGCTACCAAATAGAATTTCCAACCTAATAGGTCTCGCACTGTTTGACAAGTTCCAGCCGTAGTGTTGCATCCCTGTGCTTGTTTAACAAGTACTTTCACGAAATGTACCCCGATGAAATTACTGCACATATACCCTCTAAAATAAAATACGCCCGACCCGCCTGATTATCAGTCAAAACCTCACCCCTTCATTGTAGAGGTCTCTAATTACCGGAAAATTTTCTATTTAGAAAACTTGTTTCCTCAGACCGCTTGGATTTGGAATTTCCTTGCTGCTCCCTGTTTTCCCGACTCTACCAACATTCAGAAAAGTAAAAGTAATGTGGAAAAATATATTGCTGCCCAACGAATAACGCAGGGTCCCCCTATAATTCTGGTCACTATCACAGTAGCCCCTTACGGTTCAGTGGCAATATGTCTTGTTTGGGGTCAATAAATGCTTTAAAAGATGCTACTTTCCTGATGATGAAGCACAGATAATTGACATACTCTTTTTATACAAATCAATACATAGAAATATACAATTAAACTTGCGCAGAGCTGATGGCAATTAAAATAAATAAGTCGAATTTATTACAATGCTTTCAACGAACAAGATTCATAAACTTTATTTAATTATCACTTGTATATTATGAAATATGCGACATAATCACGTTGACACAAAGGTTTTCGTTAGATGAGCGAAGTTATGCAATGTTGGAAATGCCAGGCGCTATAGTTAACGTCGTCAAAATTATCTCTCCTGAGCGAGATATACACGAGACTTGGACCGCTTGTGAATTTAATATTCCCCAGAAACTGCTTCCGAAAGAGGAAGCCGGTTCAACCGTACAGTGTGAATGCCACACTTACGACCAGGTATACATCTAATGCATCAAATCACTAGTAGAATACCCGTCCCATCTCGGGTAAAATGAATACTCCGCACAGAAAAGTTTTACAACGACTTTATGTCCTCTTATAAAGATAAAAATCACGATATAATGATATTAAACATTATGCCTAGAATCCATATTCTTATTTTGATTAAAATCTAGTACATGATTTTGATTCTAGAAAATGACTATAATGTTAGGCTCAAGCTTAAGGGGTCTTAAGATGAAATTGAAACTCAGGGAATCTTACTGAATTGGTCTGCTATTATTACGGATCAAATTCAATGTAAATCTGAAATATTTGAATTTTGAAATGAAAGCTTGTGCTCATATTATGACCCTTAACACCGCCCTGGAACAATGTCCTTATATGTTTCTTTTCTTATTCAAGTCCGAAATATTTTGTCATGAGTAGGTATTAGGGAGTATTCATTGACATCCTCTTCAGGAGGATAGGCACAAGGTCAGATGTGGTTTTGAAAATCCAACGCAGATATTACTTTACTTTCGGTAACCCAATTCTGTACGATAATTCGATTTACAGTTTTAAAATTACATTGCAATTTAAGATATAGTTACAAAGAATATATATGCATAAAGATTTAATTCAATATGAATTCATTTTCAAGAGAACATGTTGTTTTGAATATTTTAATAGAATCAATTTAAGATATAGTTACAAAGAATATATATGCATAAAGATTTAATTCAATATGAATTCATTTTCAAGAGAACATGTTGTTTTGAATATTTTAATAGAATCAATTTAAGATATAGTTACAAAGCATATATATTCATAAAGAGTTAATTCAATATGAATTCATTTTTAGAGAACATGTTGTTTTGAATATCTTAATAGAATCAATTTAAGATATAGTTACAAAGCATATTTATTCATAAAGAGTTAATTCAATATAGATTCATTTTCAAGAGAACATGTTATTTTGAATATTTTAATAGAATCAATTTAAGATATAGTTACAAAGTATATATATTCATGAAGATTTAATTCAATATAGATTCATTTTCAAGAGAACATGTTGTTTTGAATATTTTAATAGAATCACACCCGTCTCTAACACTGTTTTTCCTACGTATTTTGGTCAGTTAAAAACGAATATGTTATTTAAATCCATTGCAAATTTCAAGTTTGCAAGATTTTAAATTAGTAAATTTTCGTGCTTTTCCTGCCTATCTTCCCCATTACGTTTACTTGAAAAACCTATAAAACTACAAAAAAGGGAGTTTCTCTATAGATTTACCGTTTTTTTGTATATAATTTTTCTCACCAAATTTTAACTTTCGGTCTATCGTCATCAACAGTTTTTTCTTTCTCACATTACATTTTTCATGATATTACATTTACTTAAATACAATAATAATTTCTATAAAAATTAGAATCAACATTAAATGAAATCTTCATTGATAGTTTTACCGTGTTACTTCAGCTTAATTTGAAATGTAATTTTAAAACAAAATTTGAATAATCATATACAATGACGTATTTTAGAAAATATAATTTGGGACGCTGAAAATGTACATAGCACAGCTCATTCATTTGTATATCTGAACACTATTTGTCGTGAAGTGAAAGATTCGCACTGGTTAGTTGCTAGTCCAGCTCCTCCCTTGCTATTATTTGTGAAAGTTTTATATAGGCTCTCTGTTACATATATGCTTATTAGGCAGAATAATTTGCTAGTATGACTACATCTCCCTAGTATGTCTTGTTTCATTTTCGGGATTACTTTGCTTTCCTTTCTCTCTCTCCCGTATTTCTTCCTCTGGGAGATCTAGATCTGTCTAACGCTAAGCTGTAACCAGGGCCGTCTTCTTGCATGATTTGATCTTTATTCAAATTTTCAAACTCATTCTGGCCCGCTTGATCATGCATTATTCTGTCTTCTGATGCTTCATTCTGTAATGGTTGTTCTAATAAATAAATAACGGAAGGGATCATGTTAATTTCTCAAATTTTCTCTTTATATTCGCCTTAGGACCTTATTTGACTTGCGTGTGCCAATACACAGCCCCCTTTCTCTATTGATTATAGTTGTATTTTTTTTCGTACCACATTTTGTTCATTTGAAATACGACACCGTTAATGGAGCTCTAATTTGCTTTCCCATTAAAACTGTGTGTACTTTTTAGTCTTCCGGTGTGTGGTATTGAGCAATAGCTTAAAAGCAGACTTGGTAGGAAACTTTCATTATTTCTTCTGCTGTGCACACGGTCTGTACCAATCTGTCCGCTAACCCATTCGATTGAGGGTGATATGGCAATGTCTTATGCTGTTTACATGCTATTCTATCCAACCACAACCTAACATCTTCATCACAAAACTCTGGTGCATTATCGGATACCAGGGTTTTAGATATGCCATTTATGAAAAATACTACCCTTAGAATATGTTTTATCGTAGAAATTTTCTCGTCTGGCAAACGGATTATTTATAGCTAACCTAAAAAAAGAGTATACTAGCATTACTAAGAGTCCTACTCCAGTAATGTACGTGTTATGCACATGCATACAACTCAATGGTTCCAATTCTATGAGGCATGAATATAAAATTTATTAATTCTTTACATTTATTGCGTCTTTTTAGATATTCTTCGACATCTCTTGAATATACTGGTCACCATGCTCCACAGTGTATATCATTATGTACAGTTTTAGTCACGAAATTTCTTTGTTTCTGAGTGAATTATTAGATCGCCCATTACAAATAACTCTATTTTCTATCGTTAATTTATGTCTTATTTTTGTAGAGTCTTTCCGCCTTGGAACAATTTCCCCCAATGCTTTTTCTTATTCTATATGTTATCCTATTTGTAGTAGTCACAATAATTTATATCAGTGCATTTCACATATTCTCTATTTGACCTTATGAATTAAGTCCTATTCATTTGTTTTTGTCCGAGTTTTTTAAACTCGCAGTATCTACTCGCATTTTGTAGACAGTTTAAATATTTTATGATTGGTACGTCAATTTATTGTTTCATCGAAATGAACTTCGTTCTTTATTCCACGACAACCTTTTCTTGAGTCTTATATTTCTTCTTATGATCTGACTTATTTTTTTTTTTGAAAGTTAGGCCTTCTAGATTTGTGGGATACGAAATGGTGGAGACTTTTATAATTTCCTCGCACCTAGCTGCTGCCAAAGATAACTCCGTCATTTTATTTTCTCCCTATGTTTTCTTTGTTGTCTTCTAGCTTTTTAATTGTTGCATTCGTAGCAAAGTATCGAAAAAATCGGAATCCTCGAGAGACAATTAAAATCTTATCGACAACGCCATTTTTGTGAAGTGAACTGTTAACACTGGTTAGTGGCCAGTCAAGCGTCTCCTTAGCTATTTTTAGTGAGATCTTTATATAGACTCTCTCTTACATTGATGCTAATTAGGTAGATTAATTTGTATAATTAATGATATGATTAATTTGTCAGTATCTCTACCCATAAAACATTATAACAAAATAAATACTTTGTATTATTTGGAGTGTTTAGACTACTGTTCTCATCTTGGTGTTATTCTCACAACGTTTCGATCGATGCAACCTCTGATATTCTTCAGTTGCATTTTGTAAAACTAGGAAATCTTTATTTTAAGTACGGACGAAAATAAGAACACAATTACGAATTACTTAAGACTTCTACCGGGTCATGGCTGGCGGAACGAGAGCAAGCTATCCCTGTGGATTAAATCAAGGGTTCCGTTCGAAATTTCGTACAGATTACTAAGGTCGACATAAAGATACTCTAGTTATATAAAACGCATCTGAAGAAGGGCGGAGATTGCATCGACCGGAACGTAGTGAAAATAACATCAAAGATGAGAACATCAGTCCAAATAATCCAAATACTCTAAATCATCAATCCTCAGCTAAAAAATTCCAAAACAACATAACTATTGTTTTTCTTGACACTATGTGAACTAAATGGCGACGCTACAAAAGAGAGTCGCTATTTCTCTAAATGTTTACAGAGATATAAATAGTTATTAGAGAGTGATTTACTCAACATAGAGTGGCTGGGGGGGGGAGAGAAATGCATAGGTAGTTGAGAGAGAGAGATGGAGAGAGAGAGAGAGACAGGTGATTTTATTTACCTCTTAGCGTCGTTGTGGTTTGTTAATTAATTTTGTTAATCGAATCAAGATCAGTCCAACAAAGACTTTGTTGCTGTCGGTCTGAGGTGTAGTCCTATTCAGTCTCAGTAGGTCCACCTGCCCTTTTAGAAGGGGGTAGTTTATCGCTAATCGCATGAGACGCCATTTACCAGGGAACTTATCACCTGACCTTGTGTCTAACCCTCTGAAGAATGAACGATTGTGCGCATTGTGCTCCTTTGATAGCTGTTTATGATTAACGAACATTAGACACTAATTCCAACTTCACATATATACTCAAATAAGGCACATCTGCATTTTTTGAGAAACTACAGCCTGCCATTAGATTTCAGTTAACCAAACATTCTAATGCTGATAATACAATAAAATATACATTCGAATGCCTGGCTAACTCGAATTTCCTAATTAGAACAATTAAAAACTAAGGTTTTACATACATAACTCAATTCCAGAGCTGAGGAATATTTTATAATGTATTTTGTGTGAATAAAGTATATATGAAAAAGAGTCTTAGAGAAACAAACGCAAATTGACTCCGCTTCCATATGATAATAGATTTATACACTACAGGCGTGAAAAGGTCTTCATTTTTCAGATTAGTCAGATGAGTTTGTTGAACATCTAAATATTTCACACAGATGGCGATGATTATTTTGACATGAAGACAGCTTGAAATTCCCAAAGTATAAAGAATAGACATTGTTAATTAAAAAAGAAAATAAACTCTCCGTGCAGACAATTCATGTAATTATGCATGGCTGTACTTGGGACGATTTCAGCTGAATCATCGGAACTTCACTTTCGATTCAGATCGCTGCGCTGCAGAGCACGCTTCCAGAAGCCGTGGTTAAACAGTTCAAGGTGGCGCTGGCTGCATCATGGCCGCTGATCTTTGGATGATCACCATTACTTGAGCAGCGGGGGTGCATGGGGACCTGATTCTAGCGTACAACATCATCAACGGGAATTTAAATCTACCTTTCAGGGAGTTTTTCACTCCAATTCCAAGTTGTAGTCCTCACGTTACCTCGCAAAAGATGGACTAAGGGCACTTTCGTCTCAATAAAAGAAAGACAGCGTTCTCTGTCCGGTTTCTGCTCCGTGGATCATCCAACCAGAGGCGGTAGTGACGATGCCTACCATATCATGTTTAAAGTCTCATTGAACACACATTCGATTAACAAATAGATGTACACATATTCTAACTGTCTTTTTATATGGCTTGTTGCACTTTACTATTTTTTTGCCAATAAATTAGATTAATTTGATTTTATATATGAAATCTGATAGCCTTTGGTATCGATATATTAAGCAACATTTATTAAAAATGATAGAGAAAAGAAAAAGTTAATTACAATTAACCTGACTAAACCAGTCCAGTATTGTGTTTGATATTTCTTTCTTTTCTCTTCGATCGCGTTCTACATCTGGAAGAGACGATACACACAACTACCACACAACCAAACACGTACACACACATGAATAACCACAACATAATCTCTCTATATAAAAATGTCTGTGTGCGTTCTCTATAGAAAGAAAGCTGAAATAATTTACATGAAAAACTAACAGCGTATTAATATATACATTTTTCCGGGGAAGACAATGGAAGTGGCCCGAATCTCTAAGTGCATCTAAGGGAGCTCTCAAGGCTGAATCTTTTTTAAAACTTCAAATATATCCTATTTTTTATGAAATTTCAATCATACATATAAAATTTGCCGTAGAAGACAATGGAAATGAAGTGGGCTATGAGGACAGAACTTCCCTTAAGCTTCAAATATATCCTATATTGATGAAAATTAAATCATATCTATTAAATTCTCTGAGGAAGACAATGGAAGTGGTTTCGAATCTCTACGTGCCCATTAATGTGCCTACTCCTGATGTTTCCTCTAAGTGAACTATAGGGACGGAAACTCCTTAAAACCTGAATACGTATATCCGATTTTAATGAAAATTTTACCATATGCACAAGACACTAATTCATATAATTTTCTAAAATGTCAATTTCTTCCCACTATATTAGGGGGCGAAATTGGGAGCGGTAAAAAAGAAAGAAAGTAATATGGTGTTATGAACATAGTGAAAGGGGACATATTGTTCCTCGTTAAATCCCGAGCAACGCCGAGTCTTTCTAATAGTACAAACATAAATTTGCCTGGCTATGAATTTCCACCCAATCATAAGAACGACACAACATTTAACCAGCAATCAATTTCAAATATGAACTTAGTTCGAACCTGTTTGTTCACAATTAACCTGATTATTTTTCTTTTTAGCATTGTCTTGTAAACATTTCTTTGTGCTACTATTTTTAAAAGCTTATTTATAAAGTAGCTGCATTGAATTTAGCTTTTTTGTGAAGATAGAAAAAATGCGTAAAATTAATGAGATTCAATTCAATAAATGTCAGGGGGTAAAGCCAAAGAAAAATTGATTAAATTTGGACGAATCAGACGAAAAACACGAATATTGAATCGTAATTATACAGTATAGTTACACATTCATTTGCTGAAGTTCAGAGAAAACAAAAAAATATTTTTTACTCGTCTCAATCGGCGGTTCATATGAAAGAATTAGGCCTGCAATTAGTATCCGTTTATATAATCCGAAATTAGTCAATGCAGACAAGCGTATCTTTTCAAAAAGTTAACTTAAAAAAATACTGTATTCTGTCGGATTTTAAATCCCTTTTTTCATTTTATTCATAGATTTATCTACAGATATACATACACAAATTTAAGTATGTAGATAATTTTTATATATTTCGATGTACATGATTCACTTCTTAACTAATCAACCGATTTATTCTGAATTTTAAAACACAGCTGTTAGGCCGAAAGGGGGGGGCAAATGTGGGCTGTATTTAGTTTAATTTAATTCAGTGTTATGCAAAGGGGGTAAAAAGGGGTAACAGTCTTTCTTTAAAATTCAGATACGGCCGATTTTTGTGAAATTTTAACAATACGTATTAGACATGATTTAATAAATATTTACGAAATTTTAGTTCTTCGGGATATTTAAAAAGGGTTTTTAGACCTAAACATAGAGGCACAACCTCCCATTTTAAAATTAAAATATTTCAGATTTGCATTGAATTTGATTCATAGCTATTAGACATCAATGAAGCAAGATTCCCTGTATTTCAATTCCTTCTTAAAACCCCTTAAGCCTTTCATTTGAGACATTTTTTAGAATCAAAATCATGTCATGGATTTTCACCAAAATTGGAATACGGATTCTAGACATAAGGTTAAGTAGCATTATATCTTGATTTTAATCTTCGTAAGAGGAGATAAACGCGGGTATTCTTCTAGTATACTAGTAAACAGTTTATTTTTCTATTTCACGTTTTTGAGTTAGGACCCCTGCTTATGTTTAACGACTGATATAGATAGGTCTCCTTTGGAATTGTGTGAACTCTCCAGTGGTGAAAGTCGGCTTATACACGTTCCAATATGCAGGTTTTGTCACTAAAAATACGAAAAGCGAGAATGTTTCTGTATTGTTAACAGTGGGGTCTGTTTCGGTGGATGGCAGTACATTGTGGAAAGCTTATTTATATAAATTCTTGTTTTAGGCTTAAATTACATTACTTATGTTGAATACGTATATATATATATTGTGTTTTTGCGTATTAATGACAACATGCTTTCCCATATAAATATATATAAAGTTATAATAAAAATTAAACCGTTATATACATGTTTTAAAACTGAAAACCATGTCATGTGACCATGCTGCTTGTAATCTTTGCTAAAAACTTGTATACTTAATACTAAGAACATGCCCTGAAGAGGTTAAGCTGTTTTCAGATAGAGCTGAAATATGTGTGCAAATGTGCAGAAAAAACAAGTATAAGAATAAAAGTTCATATAAAGACAGTAATAATTCACTGGATTAACTACTATGAACAAAACATTGCCAGAAGGGACAACTACATTGGATGGAAGTACACGGTGATTTTGATCCGGCATTTGAACCCAGATAACGCTAGTATAGCCTTATCTAGCCACACTGGTTGATTTATTAAGACGAAACATAAATGTATGCGGATAAATTAATAGAATATTTATTATAAAAATATTCTATACAATCAATTATTATTTTATATATATATATATATATATATATATATATATATATATATATATATATATACATTTTTACCATAATACTATGTAAATATTCTTTCAGTATTTATTTTAATATATGCGTACAACTGGTAGTTTACTTGCCATAAGTATATTTTATTACTATTATATATATATGTACATATGTATGTGTGTATAGCTTCTCTTTATTTATAAAGTTAGGTATATATATATATATATATATATATATATATATATATATATATATATATATATATATGTTTGTAATTGGATTTGAAACCGACTGTACCGATATTGTCTCAATCTTCTGTAATTACATTATATATATATATATATATATATATATATATATATATATATATATATATATATATAAAGAGTCATCTCCTAAACTAATGAACGGATCAGTATGAATTTTTGCATACATATTTTAAAAATACAGTGAGTACCATAGGCAAAATAATTGTTTGTAAAATTTACGATTTAGGGGGTACGCCCAACAAAACTCGCACTCGTCCTAAAATTAACTTTTTAAATAAGTTATATACAAGTAATTTAATAGAGAAAAAAAGTGCTCTACATCAAATTTTGAGTTATATTAAGTAATACATTTTTAAAGGATCGGTGCGCACAAGTGAGCGTCAAGAATATGTCTGTGCTTGCTAAAATCCTTAAATATCGAAGTTATTTTTATGAATTATGGAATATTTTTTCTCGGCAACAAGGTATGTAATGTGTGCACATTATTAATTTTTTAAAGACTATAATGAGGTGCTACCGAAACCGTCTCTCCCCAACGAATAACAAAAACATTAAAATTTAAAACTAATGCTATATTTATTGCTTGTACCCGTCCTGGGATGGGTATTCTACTAGTTTCGCATAAACATAACTGTTATGTGACATGAAAAATCAACTGTTCGTAATCGGAACAGAGCCGAACCAAGACAATAGATCTTGCACACCCACAGAGCCCGGTGCCCGTTCAGATAGATCTTTATAAAAATAAGTAAACTAATTATAACATGTAACTAAAGGTATTTCATTCGACACCAATTTAGAAAGATTCCTTGAATTTCACTTACTACTTACGATTAAGCCTTAAATATCAAATTCACATGCGGTCCTCAGCCGCATGTATATCACGGTCAGCGGAGATGAGAGATAGAACATAGTATCCTCAATTTGTCCCCCATCTTGTACTGACCAGGCTCAATATTGCTTAATTTTGGTGATTTACGAGACCTGGTGTGTCAACGGGATCATGTCGTACAAAGTTTTGAATAATTAAAATCATAAAATTATTATAATATAAGGCTATTTTAAACATTTATGATTCATGTGACGGTGGCGGTGGCTAAGTGGATAACGACACGGACTAGAAAGCTGTTTTCAGTCCGTATCGTTAACCACTTAACCACCGCCACATGAATTATAAATATTTAAAATAGACTTATATTATAATTATGTTATAATAATTTTATTATTTTAATTATTCAAAATGTGTGTGTGTTTGTATATATATATAGTTCGGCAGCAAGTCGTTTTTCATGCAAGCTTCATTAAAGACCACGGAGTTCTCTCTCTTCACGATCTTGTCAATTTCTCGACGCGGCGACCGATTCTTCGGTTTTCGGATGTTAACCGGTGGAGTATAGCACCTAGTGTTGTGTCGTGGGCTATTCCTCTAGCGCTTTGGGTCTCTCGACTCTCGAAGAGCCGTATTTATAGTTTTATTATTGATTATATAGTTATTAATTTACATATGTCATATCTGTCTTCTTTGGTCTGAAGAGGTTGACTCTCTGTGAAAGGTACAACGGAAAGATGTATGCACATACGTAACCAATAATGTTTGTATAAATAAAAATTTATACTTAAGAACAGCTCTACTTGTTATTGAGTACTTTTTATAAACACTGAAGTTTCAACGGATTTACATCTACAGAAACTAATACAATACGTGTACTCTCTCTCTCTCTCTCTCTCTCTCTCTCTCTCTCTATATATATATATATATATATATATATATATATATATATATATGGGAAATGAAAAAGAAAAAAGTAGGAATGTTCTGACCGAACAAAAACTAAACCTAGATCATGGATAACCTCTTTTTCTCTTCGCTCTCAGTTGTACTTACACACAAGTCCCCGCATATGTACACACTCCAGATACCCTCACAAATATTTAGATATTTACCCCCCCTTTTTTGCCCTCAATTTAATCGCAAACCATCATATCTCCATGCACAAAATTACTAAAATCAACCTAAACTAATATCACTTCTCTCCCTCTGTTTTATTTTCTTTCCTCCTCTCACTGTCACATT
The DNA here is from genome assembly GCA_963556195.1 of Sepiola atlantica. NCBI lineage: Eukaryota > Metazoa > Mollusca > Cephalopoda > Sepiida > Sepiolidae > Sepiola > Sepiola atlantica. The sequence continues at coordinate 43,503,464 of OY744528.1, read as the reverse complement.
CTCGGAACATTTCAACATTTCCCTTCTAACTTACTTATATCCACACATTCCTGACACAGCCAGCTGTTCAAACATTCCTACTCTCCAAAAATTTCACACCTAACCATAACAAAATCTCCTCTCTCCCCCTGACCAATTTCACCCTTTCGACTACTTCTTTCACACTCTTACCCATCCACCCTCCCACTTCCAATCACCTTCATTTTTTCAAATCTTTTCTAAAAACCTACACACCAAAAACACAGAGCCCCCTTCACTCCTCTTTCTCTACTCTCCACTTTTTCACTCACAGCCATCCACATTAATTTCATTCACCCCACCCTTTTTTACTCAGAGCCATACGCATTATTTTTATTCCATGACACAGACTTCCTTCAAACCGGACCTCGGTCCTGTACTCTCAGTAGTGGCTACTACTTCTTCTCATTAACCCATCATGTCAACCCAATATTTTCATGTACTTGTATGACATTTTTCTTAAAATTATCATCCTGAGGAAGTCTTACAAATGAAGACGAAATGTTGATGAATACATACAAAAACATCTTTTTCCTTTTTCCTTTTTCATTTCCCATTACGTCGGATTACCTTCATCGTTCCTTTCTCATATATATATATATATATATATATATATATATATATATATATATATATATATATATATATATATATCTTTATTTATTTAATTCATCATCATCATTATCATCATTATCATCATAAATACTGATAGGGCGTTAGTACCAGTAGTGAATACTATTTTATTAATTGTGGGTTGTAATTATTTATGTGTAGGGCTTCAAAGATTTTTAGGCGGTTAGTGCAGTTGTTTTATGCATGATCTTAGTATTAGTTGTTAATATTTGTCTTAGTTCGGTTGATTATATGCTTTTTTTGTGGATGGCACTAGTATCATTTAAGTGATGCGTACGGTGTCTGGAGAGGGTTGTAGTCGTATGTCCAATATAAGTACTGTGTTTGTCTGTTTGGGTCTTGGGGAAACATTTCTCGAATGGGAATTGGAACAAATACAGTACGTTTGTTTGGTTTAGGGGGAGTTAGTAGTGTTATTATTTTTTATTATTAAGTTAGAGGTCTTAAACTTTGTGTCGTAAATTATTAGTTTTATTTTTTGTTGTTGGTCGGTGGCTTTAGTGTGTCGGTTTATTATGTTAGTTATAGCTTTTTCGTCGAGTTTGTAGTTAGAATGCATTAGTTTTTTTTATAGTACTAGGAAAGAGTGTCATTTTTATTGTGCTTTTTTTGTCTGATTCTTTTGGTGTAGGGAGGTTAGATATAGTTTTATTTGTTGGTCAACATTATATATATATATATATATATATATATATATATATATATATATATATATGCGCGCGCGCGTGTGTGTGTGTGTGCATGAAGCTGATGGACCCGACGTTGGCAACATGTCAAATAAAAATGTAATTCTTTAATAGAAAAAGAAAAGAAATTTAACCATTAATTAATTAACCGTGACATTTTAACTTAAAAATTTGGGCTCTCAACAAAAATAGTGACAGCTACACATAATAAGTCAATTCAATGAAATGGCGAATGTTAGCTCGAACTATTTCTCACAACCAACCAAACCTTACGATTTGTGTAGGAACAGTCGAAGTTTTAGCACAGTTGTAAATATCTGCTAGACAAATACAAAAGCAAATACACTGACAGTTTCACAAATTCTGTTCGTTAAATTTTACTAAACAAAAACCTCGATGCATATGTAATAAAATTGAAAAATATTCGAGATAAAGTAAAGATGGACTTGGGTCAATTGCTTACCTCGCCGTTGAGAAAACAATAGAGCACGGTCACAAAAATACCCTGAAAGTATGAAAAGAGAAATAATTTTATCACACATCGTTACTATGCAGGTAAATAGTACGAGTATTATTTCGTATGATAAAAGATATTCTGAAAATGAGTAAAACGTTAGCAAATGCACATACCTTGTCGTCTTTTCCCGCCCGTCGTATTGAATATTTACCATGCTTCAAGGTGATTGCGGCTATTTCTAATAGAGCAGACGTGGGCAATGGACTGGGTTGTAGCGAAGTTGTAGCCCGTCCACTCTTTGATGTTGTCCGTCCATCTTTTGTGTTGTCTACCTCTCCTTTTCTTGCCTTGCACTGCTCCCTGGGCAAGAGAAGGAGAGGTAGACAACACAAAAGATGGACGGATTCAAGGTGATTGCGGCCATTTCTAATAGATAATTTAAAGTGGCGGGAAGCGCGAGTTGTATATAAGGTGACTTCCGTTTTCCGGTTTGCTCATTCTTTTAGACTGTTTTTCTGTCCATGTCTGACGTATGAGTCAGCGGCTTGTGTAGAAGCTGCTGAAGGTTGTCCCATCCTCCCTGGACTACTAAAAATAACCACGGTTCACTGAGATTGTTTTTTTCTCTTTCGTATAAACAATAAACTGAGTGAACTTATCTGAATTGTTTCGTGATTTATTTGAGGACAGTTTTTCTTTTCCAGCCTGTTCAACGAACACCCTTCGAACTACAGATTGCGGACAGGGTGACTATCACCACCGTCGTCGAACTAGAATCGGCTTCGATTAAGGTATGAGGCCCAAAAAATCCTATGAATTATACTTTAAAACAGCTCTACTTGTTATTGAGCACTTTTACAAAACAAATTACGTAAATTTTGTTTAAGAATATTTTGCCCATTTAATGTTACTGATTTTAATAGTAAAAAAACATCAATAATCATGAGTTTAAGCAAATATGTTGTTTTGAATCAATGTCTCTTCCATCCTAAAAATCATCCACTCTATAATAAAAAGTCGTCAACGGTGGGTATTTTTTCTTTAGATCATCAGAAGTGATAATAACACTTTTTATGTTAAATTAAATTACTGACGTAAATCTATGATTTTATATGAATATTTTAGTAATATATCTATATAAATAGCGAGTGCATACACTGGCGAAGTTAAATATTTTTGTCCGTATTTTGTGACGGAGGGTGTACATTAGTCTGAAAATAAAGCCGCGAGTTAAACAAGACAAAAGTCAACGGTGGATATTTTTTCTTTAGGTCATCAGAAATGATAATAATTTTTATATGTAAAATTAAATTACTGGGTAAACGTGAAGATAGGAGTACGGTTAAGATTTTCCAAAAAGGCGGTATGCAACAGCTAAAAAAAAACTGTATATCTTATTAAAGATTATGACATGATGAACGTATTTAAGTTAACATCAAGTTAGTATTACGTATCAATTTTGAAAAAATATTTTAACACTTTTTAAATTAGTACATCGGCTTATTACTGATATTGTGTCATGAGCGATACAAAAAGTGAAACAGAATGTGTAATTAAAATTAAGTAAATTGATTTATAAAAATAATTTATTTAAAAAATTAAAGTATTTATTAAAATATTTGTTTCCATTGTTTGTTTTTTAACTTGTGATGCGATAACACACGAATATGTTTTCAAATAACTATTTTTATAAATGTTTTAATTTAAATTAGTTTTATATAAGTCAGTAAAAAGGGTAACTTCTTTTCAGCGAACGTACTTCTTATTTTAGTGTTTAGCTTATCAAATATGTCGTCATCTAAGAAAATAAATCGATAATACTAGAATAATTACTCATTTAAAAAGTGTTTTCTTTTGATTTCATGTGTAATATTAAACTGATTTCAACTCCAAAACGTTCAATATGTCATAACTTAAAAATAAATACAGTTTCTATCGTCTATACCTAATTTTATATTGCCTTTTCCAAAAATCTTGACCGTACTTTAATCTACATGTTTGCCAGATACTGACGTGCGTTTATGATTTTATAGGAACAGTTTAGTAATATATCTAGATAAATAGCGATTGCAAACACTGGCGAAGCATAATTATTTTCTCCGCCATTTTTGATGGCGGTTGTACACTAGTCTGAAAATAAAGTCGAGAGTTAGGCTAGACAACCTTCCCTAACGATTGTGAATGAAGTGAGATTTTGCATGGAAGAATTGTTTCAATTCTGACTGCAATTGTTTCATGCTATGCCATTTGTATTCTCAGCAAATGTCATTGTTTGGGGAAATGAAGCAGTGGAACATTTTGCTTTTTTTAAGGAAAAAAAGCGGGAAAATTATGTTTTGTCTAATTTGTCGAGGGACAAAAGAATGGGAGGAACTGGAAAAGGAAAAAGAAACAGAAAGTCAACATAGACGAGGCAAAATGAAGCAACAATTATCGGTTTGCGCACAAACATTGAGACAAATATTAATAAAAAATGAAATAAAAAATAACGAAAATACATAAACAAGTCAGTATTTCAGTAAATTGAAAACAAATAAATCGGTCGCATATTGGGAAGGTTAAAAAATATTAATTGTATATTGCATCGGCATATTTTTATGCCAAGAAGTTTTATTTCCACCTCATGATGAGTAAAATGGTGGCACGGTCTTGGATCAAAGTGTAGTATAAATTCCAACTATTGTCGATATTTTAGTAAGGTGGTCAATAGAGTAAATGTGGTACTGCGGTTTTTGCTGAATTGCCCGTGAAAGACAAATTGTGAAAGGATTAAAGTGTAACGAGATTACTCCGGGGTTAGGGTTGAAAAAGCAGGATAGTAAATAAGAATTATAACCTCCATGGTAACAAAATGTGAAAGGTGAGTGTAGACGCCCCTGTTTGGAATGCGACTATGAATTTTTGATAATTTCAGGGTTAAGACGAAAATTAAGATATAAATATTTTATTGTTTGTATTTTGAGTTAAGTGGGTTGAGGAATTTTCACTATTAAGTCACTGATCAAGAGAGAATCGGAGAAAAATAGGAGAGCGAGACTTGCGATCGAAGTGAGTGGACGTTCCGCCTTTTGCTCCCTCCAACAGGGAGTTGATTGTATAGGTAAAGCGAAATCTCTACGGCAATAAACGCTATAAAAACTTTGTTGTCAAGAATAATTTATTAAAAAAATGAACAATGTCGGATTTTCATTTTTCATTGAGAAAGATTAGTGTTGATCGAAATATTTGATTTATTGTATAAAAAAATAAATCTAAACATCTATTCGGCTTTTTAAACCAAAATTGTATTTCACTTTGCGATGCCTTCTCAAGTAGAATCCTGTTTTTTATACTTTCAATCGCTGCCGGGCGCCATTTTCTAATGCTACTACTACCATTAATCAAATCTTGACATTAAACAGTTGCTACTACTACCATTAACCAAATTTTGACATTAAACAGTTTCCATATTACCCCGGGAATGGCCGAGACGCGTCGGCTTGCTCTCACGGATCAGCAATGAGAAAAAAATGAACAATGTTGGATTTTCATTTTACATTGAAAAAGTTCCGTGTTGATCAAAATATTTGATTTATTGTGGAAAAAAATAAAGAAATAAATATTGACATCTATTCGGCTTTTTAAACAAAATTGTGTTTCACCTTACGATGCTGTCTCAAGTAAAACCCTGTTTTTAATATATATATATATATATATATATATATATATATATATATATATATATATATATATATATATATATATATTTTAAATATCCAAGTGTTTTATACCTACAGACGACGCCGTTTCGGGTGTTCTATTCTCATCAGTGCAGGAGTGCCGGTTGCAGGCGGTCACATGGGCTCGAGAGCAGTTCGTAGATTAAGTCTAGAATCACAAGCCTAACGCCACATGCAGTAATTGAAACACTTATCTGAGAGGCGGGGGGCAAGCGTTATGTTTTCGATAGTGTTCAACGCTCCAGCGGAACTTTTCACACACACACACACACACACACATCAATTTCAATATTTCATATATATTTATTAATTATTTGTTACTAAATAAATTTGTTCATACATAAAAGAAATCCAGCTATAAGCCGTCATCAGCATGGCTACGGTGGACAAGGATCGAACCATCGATGTAAATATCTCTAGTCTGGTCTTTTACCACCAGACCGTGACGCCCTTCCCGTATATGTACGAGTTTTTATCGCCTATGATGTTACGCAGATTTGTTATTGTTTTTACTGGCGATATAACACTGGTGTGTTTATTTAGTATTTTATCTGCTCCCTAGGCGGTTAAAGATATGCAGAGTACTGCCTTCCGTCGCCCTTAATCGGGCGTGTCATCAATTTCTTTATTTTTCATACATATTGATTAATTTATTGTTTTATAAATGTATTTTTGCGTCCATAAAAGAAATCTATGGACATGTGTTTATGGCTATAAGCCGTCATCAGTATAGCTACCGTGGACAGAGATCGAATATATATAATTTCACTATATTATTATATCATATACTATTATAAGGTAATGTAATATATTGTGTATATATACTTGCAGTATTCACTTGAATAGAGCTAAATACGTGTGTTGAGCTTGGATCCAAAAGCAATCGCAAACAGCAATAAATCATCGCTTTTAGCCAGGTTGTTTTCTCCAGGAATGAAACATGGTCGCCTTTATGTAGCTAGATATATGTTTATGCTATGCATATATTTCACTTAACACTTCTACTCGGTCATGACTGATCGAATGAGAACAATCTACATCTAGTGATTATATAAACGGTTCAGTTCGAAATTCTGTATAGATTAGGTAATTCAACATAAGATTCCCGAGTTCGACATGATGCACATGAAGAAGGCTAGAGGTTACAAAATTGTAGGAATTGCATCCAAGATTAGAATAGTGCTGCGAATGATACGAATAATAAATATTATTAATCGTCATCATAAACATTCCAAAAGTAACTTACATCCAACTTTGCTTCTGTCTTGAAGAATCCAACACCGAATTCTGTAACTACGACGATTCCGTCCATTCGGCAGCTCTCTAATCAGCATACGGACATTTTTATTATTTTGCGATTCGGTATACACAGTGACAGGTTAATTTTCCAACAAATTTCCCATGAGTTAACTGTAAAATGACGCCATTTACGTTGGCTTTGCGTAAATATTCATTTCAGGTTTTCAGTAAATTATCGGATGATTATTTTGGATTCATTGGATTTTTCATTCATAGATACAACATCGTTAAACAACACTTCTCAAGAATGAGAAAACCATAGAACTGCAATAAACTGTTTACCTAAATGTAATGCCTTTTTAATTAGTATTGTAAAATTCTATCTAAAAAAAATAATGAGTCCTTTATATGCATAAAGGTCTGATGTATTGATTCGGTTCGGTCTCTGAAACACCATCTTGGAGAAGTTGATTTTTGTCTATCTCTCACTTTCTATCTCTCTCTCTCTCTCTCTCTCTCTATCTATCTATCTATCTCTGTCTGACTGTCTGTCTGTCTCTTTCTATATCTCTTTCTATTTGCATATATATAAATAAAATTAGTGTTGATAAGCAAGAAAACATGCTAGTAGAATTAAGAACTCAAGCATATGATTAGAGCTGGAGCAAGATAATTTAGTCAATTCATTCGACCATATTCATTTGGTAACAATTAATTTTTCATTTTGTCTGAAACTTTTATTCCATTACTCCCTCAATTTTGCGCGTGAAATTGTAATTGCAAGGGTTGCGCAATCTCTTACAACAACTCTTCTGACTCGGCATGCTTGATTCCAATGGCAAGTAGTTCAAGACGACTGGAAACAATGCCGGGATTAACAGAGAGCACATACAGCACCTGGTATTCCCAAATGATCACCCATTCAGTTCTGGCCAGGCTCGACGCCGCTTAACTTCGATGATCTAACGGGAACCGGTGTGTCACCGTGATTGTGCCGTATATTTATATATAGGATGATTCGACGAAGAATCGAAAACGTTCGTGAAACATGTGAAACCTATGCAACATTTATTAATTTTTTTGATCTTAATACAAAAAAGACCATAAAAAATTGAAAAAAAAAACATAATTAAACAGACGAATTTGGTTATTTTTAACAATGTTAGCATAAATGAGAAAATGCTGCCTAAATACACAGAATACACACACACACACACACACACACACACACACACACACACACACACACATATATATATATATATATATATACAATTGCCATTTCACTATAGGTTCTATCTACTAAAAGTATACTTTTAGTTTCATATTTTATTGTATATATATATATATATATATATATATATATATATATATATATATATATATATATATATATATATAGCGGAATCACATTAACCATATCATTTTTGGTTTCGTTTGGGTAGAAAGAACTCCAATAGAGTGCTCGGTTTATTTAATAAGAGCGTAATATTTAGTTATTTATAATATTACGGAAATGCAGATCAATATGGTTCTTTAATTTTCAAGCTGAGGGTGCGGACATATGCATGGCTGACGAAACTCAGTAACCGGTTTATAATTAAAACTAAAAAACTTAGTATTATTAGCCTGTGCCCGTTCTCACAGCTTGAAACTTAAGGTACCATGTTTATCCGAACTTCTGCAATATTATAAATAAATTAATATATAGCTATTAATAATGGAGATTATCTATCTGTTTGTCTATCTGAAGCCGAAACTATATTATTAGTGTTGATCGCTCTCTTTTTATATCTACTTATCCCCATTCGAAAACTTCCACAAACATCACGCGTCTTTCAAATGTACATAACGAATTTGTTTTAAAGCTTCTAATAAATTGATATTCGCAAATATACACTCATGATTGTTTTTTTTTTCAGATTTCAAGATGTATTTAAAATATCTTCCTCTATAATAATCTTAATCTTAATAAAAATTATAAATAGAATTAATTAAAGGAAGTGTTTTTTTTAAAATCTATATAATTGAGTTACGTAATTAAATTAGATTGTAATGGAATATTGATGGAACAGCCGGCGTACACTCCAACATTTGGTTACCAGCCCTCTGATTATTAAGCATAACGTTCTATTTCGAACGCACAGAAAGTTCTATTTCACGAAAGAGAGAGGAAGAAAGAGAGAGAGAAAAAAAAGAAAGAAAAAGATAGAGAGAAAGAGAGAGAGAGAGAAAGAGAGAAGGAGAGAGAAGAGAGAGATGGATACGACAGGGGCGCGTTATTTGATTAATAACATGTAAACAGCACATTCCCTGAGATTTATCGTGGAGTCGCTCAAAAAATGATATATTTACTTTGATTTTTTATTAAAACGTTTTAAGTTGGGTTTTTCTAAATCTTATTAGAAATCTTGTTTTAAAGCACAAATTTATTGAATTAAAATGTTTAATTTAAAAAATAATTGATTTCAAAATTACTATTTTTTTTGGTAAAAAAAACAAACACATTTTACTGAGCAATTAAATAACTGAATTTAAAATCGTGTTCACTGCATTTTATTTTTGTAATTGTTGATTTTATTTTATTTTTCGATTTGAAAAAACATCAAATCAAATATTATTATCTTTTTACGACCTGAAGTGAGTTTAAGATTTTTTGTTTTACATTTTACGCCGTAAAGGGTAATTTTTGTTTAAAAACTATGTTTTTATTATTCCGTGTTTTATTTATTAAAATAAAGGATGTGATGATTTTCTTCCTTTTTTATTTTGTAAAAAAACAAAACAAAAAGCAAACACATTTTACTGAGCAATTAAATAAAACAACTAGCAAAAATATGCGACCGGAAAGAGCAAATATTTGCTCGTAAATATAATTTTATGATAAACATTTTTGATTCTTTTCCACATACATATGTTTCATCCTTTTCCGGTAATCATTCGTGTGGAGGATAACAGTTCTATCGGTCGCAGAATTCGAACCCCAGCCCCGAGTCACATTTTAACTCCTCAATTCAGAAATCCTTAATCGATGCGGCCAACTTAACAGCCATGTGGAAAGAAAATATTAAAGTCTATTTATGTCTTTCCAAGCAGACATATCTAGAAGGCTGTCACAACAGTGTTTAACAATCCAATTGGACGGAACATTAAGCATTAATTTTCAGCCTATTTTTTCTTCTCTTAAAAGGCTCAGAGTGTACACCCTCCGTAAAAAAATGACAGAAAAATTTATGCTTCGTCAGTGCTTACATTGATATTCATATAACATCATAGTTTCGGCAGTAATTGACCTTTTCATGTATGAAAAAAAAATTATTATTATTTGTGATGGCCTAAAGAAAGAAAACAACAACCACCGTTGACTTTGGATTTAGAGAGGAGGATTTTCTTCCGATTTTATTTCACGTGGCGGGAGTTATCTAGATTGCTATTTGCTTTCTCGCTACCACTCCTCAATTGAAATGTTTCCGTCCGGGCGCTAGAAATAGACACGATTTTTACTCACTAACTTTTGTGTGACGGGACGGATTTATATTTATTTATATACAAATAAATGCACATTGGTCTTTATTATAGAGTGGAGAATATATGTTATTGTACTGAAGCAGGTTTAACCAACGTTTGTTTCCGCAATACATCCTTTATAGTTTAATCATTCAAAATACATGATATAATATTCCTCAGTTTTGTGATTGAGTAAGGTTTAAGATATCTTCTATTTGTTATAATTAGGCACACTTTGCATATAACTCACTTAGTGACTGGTCTCTTCCGTACTTTTTATATATGACAGAAAAAATAAGCATTGAAAAATAAACATTGAAAAAATGCGCAACGTTTTTTTTTATAACAATAAAAATTATTTACATTAAACACTGAACTATTCACATCACTTCCAGTTTATTGGATTGCTAAATTTATTTGTCAATACTTTATTAATTTGCCTTCTGATGAAGACAGAGTTTGACACAAGGTCTGGTTTAATGTAGTAAAAATCCAGCTCACTAAAAAAAAGACAAAAATAAAAATTGCATCAGTCTATGGGGATTTCTCTTTCACTGAGTGAGGACTTTGATCCACGCTCGTTGTGTGTGTGTGTGATTTAAGAGAAAACGAAATTTAACTACACTGTAGAGGGATTGCACTCCCAGCCTTTAAATTATGAGACTCTTGTGTTTAATATACCGCCATCATCAAACCACCTATCCTATCATTCTCGATTCACTATCACCTATTCCGTAGTGATCGAACGGACAGATTTCGTAACAGTCGAGGATACGTCGTCGGCAATTAGTCAAACAGTGGCTTTGTTGGTGTTAGGCTGAGGTATGGTTCTATTCACTCCTATGAGGTCCACCATCCAATGCTTTACCATCTCTCTGGTAAAAGGATTAATTTATGCCTAATCGCCTGAGGCGCCTCTATCGTAAAAATGCCAACTGGGATGCTAAGGTATTTTTGTAGTTCAGTGCACTATGTTGTCACATCTGGGATGGTGCACCAACCATTAATCTGTCCCTCTTGGACAGAGTAAAAAAAAGAGTCTCTAATAGGTGCCACACTGTCTACGAAGCTCCATCCCTTGTCCCATTCCCGTACTGTTGCATAACTTTGCTTGCTTTATAAGTACTTGAACAGAATGTGCTGCGACAAACTTGCTGCTCTTGTGCCCCCCTCAACGTAAATACTCTCGACAAACCCGACAAGCAGCAAAATCATGCCCCTTCACTGTAGAGGCTTTCTACTTTAATAGCTTATTTCCTCGAAGCACTTGCTTTTGGAATCCCCCTGCTACCTGTTTACCCAACCCTACCAACATGCAGACATTTAAATGTAATGACAACAAGCATCTCGTTGCACAACTTTCAATTTAGGATGCTCCTATAAATCTGGCCCCTAATTCACAATAACCCCTTACATCTCAGTGGCAGTGTGTTTTGTTTTGCATAAATTGAAGTAAAATAAACATATACATCTCACCATTATGTTCTTTGATTATTTGAACTTGTTTTTTTGTTTTTAAACAATATCAGATGACTTGAATCGGAAAATTCATGTGACATAACATCTTATTCATATTCCAGCAAACTTTAGTCAGCATTCCCGCTGATTTCCATGATGAATTAAATTTTCTACATGTTTGAATTTCTGTTTTTTCTATGTTCATTGCGGGCATTCAGAGCATAGTACTAAAACGAACACAATTTTTCACCTTGAAATATAAGATTCTTTTCGTTTCTTTTGCAAATGATAAGCATCTTTAAGGCTGCAATTTTATTCGACATTATTTTTTCATGTAAATGATCTCGCTCCTATCTTGAATTAGATGATCTATTTGATTCAAAAGCAGAGGTCATGTAGTTTATTCTATGGAACAGCTTCTGTGAATATCTTGATCTGCACAAGGAGCTGAGAATCTTTATGCATTTTTAACGATACAAAGTATTTTTAAAATCATATTCCAAATAAAGAACACACTAAAATGTATTAAATGTGTTTACAGCTGTTTCAAGTTGATATTTATTTTTAGTCCTACAACCTAACATAAAAATTGTTAAAAAATCACAAGAATAGATCTATTGTCTTATGATTTGGTCTTATTTTGATGTAGAATGAACTTTCTTTCAGACTTAGCTGGTTGTTTTTTCTTGGTACATACGTAAATAAGTTCTGAAGAGAGTCGCTGTTTGAACAATTTTATGTTACATTGTATGGCTATCAATAATTATTGATTTGAAACAGTTGTAAACAAATTTAATGCATTTGAGTATACTTTTTATTGGAATATGATAAGAAAATAATTTAAATCATTAAAAATACATATATATATATATATATATATATATATATATATATATATATATATATATATATATGTATATATAATTTTAATACTGTTCTAATCTAGTAAGTATTTATAATTCCTGGTTCTCATATTGTATAAAATTCTATATTAGGTCCACTTAGGTAGGCATTGTCACCCAACATAAGTGCTGCTTGTTTGAGACGTCGGACTCTCAAACATTCTTCTTTGTCTATAATTTTTACGTTATGAGAATAACATCAAAAGCGAGAACAGTAATCCGAAAGAATCCAAATAATACACATTTATATCTGCGTTTTAAATTCTGAAGTAATAAATAAATATGATTGCTTTTACGAAAAGTCATTGAGAGTCGTTGAAAAAATGTCTCTAAAATAGGCATAGCATTTGAAAGCTTTGACAATGCAAAGTAAATATTAAATACAAACTAACTCGGATAATAATAGTTATTCATCGTCATCACTGCAGCAGCAGTATCATCATCATCATCATCATCATCATCATCATCATCATCATCATCATGGACCCCGTTCAGTCTTGACAGATAATGGATGCCCCTTGTAAGGGTGCCTGCACGTGTAATTGTGAAGCAAGGGTTGCGCAATCCCAACCCACACCTCCCCAGAATCAGCACTGCTTGATTCCAGTGGCAAGGAGAAGTCCAGGACGACTGGAAACAATGCCGAGATAAGCGGAGAGCACATCCAGCAACTGGTATTCCCAAATGGTCACCCATTTCAGTACTGACCAGGCTCAATGTCGCTTTACTTCGATGATCTAACAGGAACCGATGTTTCCATGTGATTATGCATCATCATCATCATCATCATCATCATCATCATCATCATCATCATCATCATCATCATCATCATCATCATCAGCAGCAGCAGCAGCAGCAGCAGCAGTAACAATAGTAGTGTCAGCCGTAGCAGCAGTAGTAGCATTATAATGATGATGGTGCTCATCATCATCAGCATCATCATCAGCGACAACATCAGCTTAATCAACTTCATCACCACTATCATCATGATCATGATCATGATGATGATGATGATGATGATGATGATGATCATCATCATCATCATAATCACCATCATCATCAGTGCATAATCATACTTAACAGCATCTCTAGTCATTTTTGTCAGAACCCTGTCGTTTTCAAGGTGCAAGTCTGATAATTACATCACGCATTTGTTCGGCCTATGTAAGAGTCTTTTCGCAAGCATTATGACAGCTTGAAATGCTCGTGATAGCAATCTCATTAAATTACCAAATCCTAACTGTCTACTTCTGAGTATAACAGCACTCCATGGTTTTGCTGCAGTGCGACTGTAGAGAGTTTGTTGGAGACTGACCTTATCCAGCAAATTTGGATGACTCTTACCAGTAGCTTCCTGACAAAAAGCGAACTGCATATGATGCATATCCTAATTAGTGATTTGACACTTAACGTGAAAATTGGAAACCTGACTGGTCCAAACATTCGCACGAATATATAAATCTACAAAGGAGACTGCTTATCAGCATTGTAGTTTGTTTTATCCTACCTTTGCACTCAGACCATTACCAACGATAATTATTAGGACATTTAATATCCAATATCTCTTTTTCACATGAGAATTAAGAATTGTGATTGGAATCTTTCTGTTTCAGTTTTGCGTATATGTTGTTATTGGATATGTCATGTCATATCAATTAAAGGTTTATGATAGAGGCGCCATTTGTAACCGATGGTTCAGAGACTATTGTTAAAATGACGTCATAGGTGTGAAACGTTGATAAATGTAATTTTTCCGAATTTGAGTATAGATGTGTGAAGAGGAAATCAGAGTTTTGTTTTTAAAGAAAATTCTATTCTATGTTACTTTGTTACACGTTAAAAAATATATTTGCTTCTATACATCTATGACTAATGGAAAATTTGGTATGTGTCTGCCCTAAGCCGAAACGATACTATTACTTCTAATAATGAACTCTTGCACGATTTTTCACCGCTCAATTCAGATGGTAGTGTAGTATTTGTTCTGTTGTCATGAGACAATCCTCCCAGTCATTATCTCCTCATTGGAAAGGGGGTAGTCTAGTATCTGTTCTATTGTCATGGAACCATTTTCACAGGCATAACCTCGTCTATTGGAATCGCGGCTAGTGTAGTATATGTTCCTTTAACATGATACCATCCTCTCATGCATTACATCTTCCTTTTGGGGGGAAGCGGTAGTGTAGTATCTGTTCTGTTGTCATGATAGCATCCTCCCAGCACTGCCTTTCCCTTTTTGGAAGCAGGTAGTGTAGTATATTTTCTGTTGTTATGAGACCATCCTTCCAGGCATTACCACTTCCTTTGGGGGTAGTGTAGTATCTGTTCTGTTGTAACGAGACCACTTGCTTAGGAATTACATCGGGAAGTAACGTCGGTCAACAAGCAATTGTTACCATCGGTTGTTCATTAGCAAACTCAACACTTTCATTATATATATATATACAGGGTGGGCAAAAATAAGGGTCCTATTTTTAAAAATTCATAACTTTTTTATTTATTGATTAAAAAAAATTTTTTTTTTTAGAATAAGTAAAGGACCCCTTTCGAAGCAAGCATGAGCCGTATTAGCCCTAAGGAACGTACCCTCATTTAGAAAACATTATTTTTGCTTAAAAAACTCAAAACAGTGTAAAAAACAATACTTTAGTTTTTGTAAGTTTTAAGAAGTGTTTTTCGGCTAAAATTTGTTTTGTTTATTTCAAACAATCTCGGAAGGGCCAGTCTACACACACATACAGTTTGGTGAGTTTAACTTTTATTTTGTGGAAGTTATTCAAATTCAAGTTATTCAAATTTAAAGATAGGACCCTTATTTTGGCCCACCCTGTACTAGCAAAAATACCTTACAGGAAGGAGCATATCTTTGCTAGGATATAGAATGCCTTTAAGAAATATAATTTATAAAACGCGAAATAAGAGAAGTCTATCGTCAATAAAGAGTTCCATTTAAAATTCTTTAAAAGTTACTGCTAAAATATACCTGCAGAAATCAGTGTGAAGTATATCGGCTTAAACACTGTGGACATGTCTAAAATCAATATTAAGATAACAGCCGAAACTAAAATCGTTAACTTTATTTTCCAGAGGTTTATTGGATTGCATTGAATTGTTTCAGTGCCAAGTAATGTATTTTAGATGGATATACATATAATCAAATGACAAAATCAACCAGCCCAAATGTTATACAATCTTTATTTAAGTTAGCAACTTTTAAAAAAATTCAAAAAGTTCAATCGTGGAGGGAAAGGAGGAAGATGAAGTCTTGGTGTTTAGTTGAAAGAAAATCATTAGTGTAGCTGTAATTTGCATTGCCCGCGTGTGTTAATCAGTCGCAAGTTCCCGTTTCCTTTGTTTTAACAATAAGTCACATCGTTCATACGTGACACAAGGAGTTTTGACATCTCTGGGATGCGTTGCATTCCGTGTGTGGTTACACAAACAATATTTTTGTTCAGACTCATTCTATCAAACTGCCGCATTTGTTTATATATGGATCAGATCGGCTTCTATTTGAAACGCAATTTTCTTGAATATTGTGGAGGCGTATATTATCAGAGCTCTTATTAGTTGATGCATATATTTTTATATTTTATTCATTATTCAATCCTTATCTGGTTTTTGGGCATACTATTTGCTTGCTCTATTATTGTTCATTAGACATTTCTTGAATGAATGAAAAAGAAAGAAAATCAAGAAAAAAAAGATAGTATCTGTTGATAAAAGCAACGTGCTCTTAACTGGAACCATGTTATGTGGTATATTTTTCTCATGTGACACCGTATTTAATCTAACAATTTGTTTGTCACTAGATATTACTCGCATAATACATCACTCAATAAGTCCCGGGCCTGACATATAGATTGTGCAAGTAAAGAAAAATCCATATCCTGTTTATAAAGTTCTGACATTCAAATGACACATGTCAACACTTTAGTCCGATTGGGTTATTACTTAAATTACAGTTATTAAAGTGAAGCTTAAGCCCCTTCTTTTTATCATCGTCTTGGAATCTATGTCACACGAAATGAGAACCGGATGCCCTCGGGAGCACCTGTACGTTGATGACCTCGCAATTATCGACACTTGACTCGAAGCTCTAGTTGAGAGAATAACCTATTGGCAGAATAGTATAGAGGACAAGAACCTCTGAGTCAATATGGCTAAAACAAAAATAATGATTGCTGGTCCCAACCTGAATTCTATGAAAAGATCAAGAAAGTTTCCTTGCGTGGTCTGTCTAAGTGATATAGGGAGAAACTCCATCTTTTACCACCTTTGTTCCTACTGGGTCCACAAGAGATGCAGTGAAATCAGTGGCCTACTCCGACCGGATCAGCAATACAGGTGTCTTCACTGTATGGACAAAGCTAGACAAATCGACGGCAGACCGGTAAAAGAGGTCGCAGTTGGGGATAGAAAACTGGAAGCTATAGCTGAGTTCAGCAATCTGGGCGACTCTATTTTCAGCCGATGGTGGTTGTGAGACTACTGCTATTATCCGATGGAAGTCAGCATGGAGGAGCTTTAGAGAACTCCTGCTCATCTTGACAAATAAGCATGTGGCGATCACCCCGCCTAATAAACCGGTATCGTCCGGGCCTTCGGGTCTGGATTTACGCCGGCCTATTGGTTGTCGGTCCTGTGCAGTTCTAGGAGGTGCACCCTCCCAGGCTTTGCCTCCCCTCTTTGGGGAGGAGTAAGTTTATTGCTTACTGCCCGAGGCGCCCTTACCGGGGAATGCCGACGGGGCTGCCCAGACAATTTTTAAACAGCCAGAGTTCTCAAATTCTCGAGCGCTGGTTCTTTCCCTCTTTCTCGACCTTGTGTCACATCTTGCCTTGTGGGAGGAAGATAAATAGAAGCATGTGGCGATCACAACTAAAGGAGATCTACACTAGCTGTGTGAGCAGTGTTATGCTTTACGTCTCTGAAAGATGGGCTGCATCGGTGAACACTCTCAAGAGACTGCAACGCAACGAAGAGCCATCATTAGATGGATCTGTTATGTCAGGCCGAAAGACGACACTCTCTTAGAGACTCTTCTCTCTAGATTTGGTATACGGGAAATTACTGATGTCATTAAGCTGGGCAGGATGAGATGGCTTGGCCATGTCGAGTGGAGCTCCAGCTGGATCTCCCGAGTCAGACAAAATGTCCATCGCATGAAGTCGGCTTGTTGGAAAACCGAGGCTTTATTGGGATTAGCTGTGTAAACGTGACAGTGCAGCTCTGGGGATTACAAATTAAGATCCTCACGACCGCCGAGCCTGAAGTGGAAGACTTCGATCAAGACTAACAGGCAGGCCTCACCCTCTTATAGAGGACTAATCACAGGCTTGTTAAAAAATAAATCGGATGAAAGAAAAAGAGAAAAAGAGGAGGCTACTGTTGCAAGATTTCAAAACAATGAACAAATCTGAATTTCGTGTGTTGATAAATTTTGGTTTTCATGGGAAACATACTGTTTATCAAAAGCAATGATTTTATAAGTGTTATTCGTACTCTGCCCCATTGGAAACAACGGTTAAAAGGTGGTATGCTGACACTGTTGTACAGACACAAATGATGCTGAATGCTCAGGTCGCCAATATTCGGCAGTTGTCTAGAAAAACCTCCATAAACTCGTTTGGCCGATCGTAAATTAAAGTTGCATAAGATAGCAGATGATGTAAAAGATCTGAAGGCGAAGGTGCATTTAACATTTTTCAAATTGCATCAGATCTCCAGTATTAAATTACCTACTGATACCTGTGGGGAAGATATCAACTTGTCATTTCCTTCCAACTATACGTAAAATAGCAACACCTTTTTAATGAATGGTATAGAAAAGTTATTATGTTTCGGCATCAAACTTACAATCCCATTGACACTTATTTTCGAATAAATTTTGGCCTTAATAGGTCATAACCCAACAGTAAAAAAAAGTGTTTCCAGGGTTTTTCTATAAATTTATGAAGCAGGAATAATTGTATACTAGTACTGTGAGATAATGAAGAGTGGCAAAAATGAATCGTGGACGAGTCCATTGTGGGCGGGACGTCGAGGAAGAAAGAAAGCGACTTGATAACTGTTAAAAAGGTGAAGGTTCCGTAGTGCAAACGAGACTTGAAAGGCGGCGGTTTCAGAAATGCGAAGAGCCGGAGCACTTGGTGATCGGAGTATCAAAGTACCGGAAGAATGCGAGTTTACCGATGTTTATGGCACCGATGAAGCTTTATTGGCCATGGTACCCAATTCCGTCTTGCTGTTAGACTTTCGTGTCCGCTGACTAAAAATGCTACTGATAAGCAAGTTGGTACTGTGAAGGAATCCCCTGACTTGCATTTTATCAAACAGACAATTGGAAGTGCTTGCGGAACAATTGCTTGAGTTCACGCTCGGATAGACAATGCAGAGCATATTGCTTGCTAATCGAATGTATATATGAACGAGTTTCTAGCGGAAACCAAGTCTGTGACCTCAGCAAGAAAAAGACTTTGACGAGACTTTGACGTATGTTAAAAGATTTTTTTTTATATATGTGTGCGTAGCCGGCATAAACCATCCGGTGATGGAAAATAAAGAAAACCAATGTTTTTCCATATACGTTCTGTTCTTTGTTATTCTTGTTGGATCTTACTGGGTACCCCCGAAAGATCGGGTGATGCAACAGTACAGTAGTGTAAGAGAACCGATTTGTGTCTAGATCAAACTCACGTCCCCTCAGAAAACAATATTTAAGCGTTATTTTTAAGGGCATCTGTGTGTACTTAAAGTCACGTGAGGTGATAGAAAGAGACAGGTGAAGTCGAGAAAGTGTCGAGTTAACGTATACAGTGGATTAGGTAATATCAAAATAATGAGAAAGTCAACAATAACAATAATAACAATAATGACAACAACATAATAACAACAGCAACAACAACAACAACATCTTTATTTTATAATTTTCCAAGTACAAAAATATACAAATGTTAACGAGAGCGAGTATTTATCTATACCTTTCCACCAAACTAGGACACTCTTAATGGGACAAAACTAAAACTTTCCTTAGTCGAGAAAGATCCGTTATCTAATGACTGATGACAGAACATATACTACAATTTAATCCGAGTCCGAAACTATAAGAAAAATAAAAGTTACAAGAAAGACAAGAAAGATAATCATTTAAAAAAAAAATTATTTTGTACTTTTCTTCACTACTAAACAATGTGTGCTGCTACTGACGCGTAAGGGGCTACTGTGATAGGAGCCAGATTTATAGGAAGCAGCCTGAGTAGATAGTTGGGCAGCACGATATTTGTTCACATTACATTTAAATTTCTGCATGTTGATACGAGCTAGGGTAGCAGAGAGCAGAGGGTGATTCTTAAGGCAAGCGGTCCGACGAAAAGAAGCTGTCAGAGTAGAACAAATTCCATCATCTAGAGACCTCTACAGTGAAGGGGTGGGATTTTGCTGCTAGTCGGTGGGTCGGGAGTATTTACCTTGAAGGATACAAGTGAAGTAAGTTTATTGGAGCACATTCTGTGTAACTACTTGTAATATAAGCATAGGGATGCATCACTGTGGAGATGTGACAGTAGTTGAAACTTAGCATATAGTGCAGAATCTATTAGGTATTGCGTATTCTTTTTTGCACCCTGCCCAAGAGGGAAGAGCTGTGTTGTCTAAATTTCAATTTTCATTTAAGTTGATATTTTTTAACTTTTATTATTTTCCTAATTAAAAAAACAACTTTTTAATCATTAATTTTTCCAATTATTATCTTTGCTCTATCATTTTCTCAATTTACAAAATGTAGTTATGTTATTAATTGGCTCATTTTATTATCTTTTCATTTTTCAATTCTGATATTTTCCATCTAAACTCTTCAGTGAGAGAATGTTTTCCTTGTTGTCTGACATAACATTTTAAAATTTATTTTTCATTTATTAAAAACAGTTGAATATTCTGTATTTTGCTAGATGATTTTTTTTATCCTGGTAGCTTCACTGAAATTTCTTTTTGTGTTTTAAAAATTATTTACTTTAGTATTTGGTCACCCCTTATCAAGGCCAAGAGCTATTCGAAAATAAGGGGTTTTAAGACAAATGATTGTCAGCCGAAAATGGGGGAATATATTCAAAACTAGTAGTACACACCCGGCGTTACATGGGAGTCTTTTCACTTTTGTTTTTGTTCTGCTTTTTTTATTGTATATGTATAACATTACTGGATGTAAATTATTATTTTTTTTAACATGACTTTTTAAGTTACATTTTATTATGACACTATCGTTTGGTAATTAAATTATTAATTGAACCAAATTGTTATAAAACTATAACTACTTTTGTAAAGGTAATGCTGTTTTAGTCTCTATTTATAAAAGTACTGGATGTAAATAGTTTCCAAAACTTTCAAACGTTTAATATATAAATATTTTCTAAAGTTTGAATTCTTCCAAATTCTTTTTAAATTTCAGGTTTCGTGACTTGAAATTTAAATAATGCATTCTTTTTTTTTCAAATATTAAGAAAATATGAAAATATCTGACTTGTGTACGAAGATATAGAAATGCATTCAGGTGGATTTAATTTCACAGTTAAATTATCTTTTCATAAGATTTTGAACACATACAGAGACACGAGAAGTTGTCACACAATTTTATTAATACAGATTTTGTCAATCGAACTTTGCGACTATTATCTTTGTGGAAGTTTATTCACATTTGTTTTTGTTCTCTAGCTAATACATACAGGGTATTCGAGACAAATTTTATAAATTATATGTTGAATGCCTATAGTACACTGTCATCGAGTGTCTAAGGTCTCTCTGTACAAGGGTTTGTCAGGACATCGTGGTATGAGGATATTTCTCCTACAAATAAACCCTGACAAAATATTCTAAATGACATAGCATTCGAAGCCCAAATCAGATCCCCTCAACACGGCTATACACTGGCTCATATGAGGAATAGTGCCCCTTCTTCTAGTGATGCTACCTAAAGTAACATCACTTAGCTGAATACTCCACCAGACCAAATGAATTCTTGACCTGGAATCAAGTAAGATCAAGAGACCACAAGAAATACATACTGTAACACAGTAAACTGGTCAATTGGGGAGAGAAAAATCGATGTTTTTAACTTCTTTACTAACTCAATGCTTGATTAAACACTCAACTTTGACTGAAGTAAAATGAAACAAAAAAGGGATGCATTCCTAAAATTAAAAATGCATCTATAATATTATCTTTTGCCGAATACAGGTAAGCCATTGAGGCGGGACCTGAACTTGAAGCAGACGCCCTCACAGTTTCCTTTAAGAAACGTCTGAACACCAGTTAGATCCTGGCAATTAGTCTGTTCTTTTTGTTGCAGGCGGAACTATTGGTGTCTTTATCAATTGCCCCTCACATATATTAGTTAATGATAATAGTCACCTTCTACCAATATTCCAAATATACGGTATAATCATGTTGACACACCAGTTCCCGTTAGATCACCGAAGTTAGGCAGCATTGAGCCTCGTCAGTACTAAAATGTGTGACCATTTTGGGAATACCAGGTGCTGTATGTGCTCTCCGCTTATCTCGCATTGTTTCCAGTCGTCTCGGCTTACTCTTTTCCACTGGAATCAGGCAGTGCCGACTCAGTTCGGATTACACAACCCTTGCTTCACAAAGGAGTATCCATTGCCTCTCGAGATTGAACGGAGACCATAACAAATATAGAAATAGGAAGAGCAAACATATGATCATGATTTAATGGAATATTTAGCTCTAAATCTGTTTTAAATACTTTTTGTTCATATAAGTCTCTCATTTTAGTCTGTTCCAACATGTATGTCAAAATCAAAACACTATTTCCTATCGGTTTAACTTTTTCGATGAATTTAAGGCCGATGTCACCAAGAAAAAAAGTTTGCAATGCAAATCCTTATTCATTTTTGTACTAAAGAGTCAGCACTTATCAAGGGCAGAATCCACTTGAGGATAATGGTTAATAAAATAGATAGATTGTCAGTTGAATGATTAAAATTATTATCAGAGGATCAACATCGATAAATGGAATCAATAAAATTTGATTATTTATAACAAATACACAATTTATAACAAATACACAATTTATATATATAAACTCCTGATAAAAAATTTAAGACCACTTAAAAATCTTTTAAAAGAAACTTTTTTTTAAGGATAGATTTCAAACCCCTCCCACTTAAGGTTACCAATACTACAATCTAAAAGGTTATGGAAACAAAACGCTGCATTCCAAATATTTTATTCAGAAATTTAGATTTTTATAAAATGAGGTATTTTACACTTGATCAAAATTATAAGACCAGGGGTATTAATTGTTAGATCGATTGTAATTCTAATGTTTTTAGTTCAGTTAGAGATTAGCAATTATTGCATAAATGTGTCACCATGCCTAAAGCAAGTAAACTTACCGAAGTTGAGTGTGCTCAAATTCTAGATTTCCATAAGCAAAGTTTGTCACAACGGGCGATTGCAGCTAAGGTAAATCGCAGTAAAACTGTGATTTGCAACTTTATAAAGAACAGTGAGAATTATGGAAAAGTAAAATCCACTGGTAGGCCCTCAAAAATTTCTCCTGCATTGAGTAGGAGAATAAGACGTGTTGTTGTGAATGACAGTGGACTTTCTTCTAGTCAAATTAAGGCAGTCACATGCTGATTGCAGTCCAGTAACTATTCAATAACACTTACGACAAAAAGGCAAGGTAAATAAAAAGCGTACACAAATTTCTCCGCTTCTTACACGTCACAAAGTAGAGCGCTTAAGGTTTGGTCGTGAATAACAAACATGGGACGTTGAGAAGTGGAAGAAGTCCTGTTTTCTGATGAGAAAAAAATAAATCTAGATGGTCCTGGTGGCTTCCAACGATATTGGCATAACAAAAACTGTCTCTTGGAATTTTCTCCACACGTCATAGTGGTATGGGGTGCCTTTTCGTACAGAGGGACGATGGAGCTCCAGGTGGTGCAGGGTCGTTAAACAGCGGCTGATTATGTTAGCATGCTACAAAAAGCATCATTGATGACGGAGGGCCATCGTTTGTGTGGGGATAGATGGTTATTCCAACAGGATAATGCTGCAATGCTCGCTGCACGACGGACCTTTACTTTTCTACAAGAAAATGGGGGCCATCTCTTGGGACATCCTGCGTGTTTGGTGATGGATGACAAGAGATGTTTATCGAAATGGCAAACAATATTCAACAAACTATGGACTTCGTGAAACCATCTTCAGAAGCTGGAGCAACATCCCCCGAACCTTAATAGAAACGCTTATTTCTAGCATGCCCCAAATAATTTTTGAAGTCATTTAAACCACTGGAGGTAGAACTCATTATTATATATTTTGGTTGAATGAATTCATACACTTTTCGTACAATTTCGTAGAATGTTTGTTTCATAATTTTGATAAAGTGTAAAAAGCCTCATTTTATCAAAATTTTAATTTCTGAATACAATGTTTTGAATGTGGCTTTTTTGTTTCCATAAACTTTTACATTGTAGTATTGGTAACCTTAAGTGGGAGGGGTTTTAAATCTATCCTTAAAAAGTTTATTTTAAAAGATTTTCAAGTGGTCTTAAAGTTTTGATCACGAGTGTATTTGTAAATATTGGATTAGAAGTCGAACATTTTATCGAAACAATTTTGAAGGTATATCAAATATACTGAGAGCTATTGCCGAGAAACAGAGCTCCATAAACAGGTGCTACAGACAATAAAACAGTTATCCAATTGGTATTTTTTATGGCAAAAAGTATTATTCATTTTTACAACTCATCCTAATAAGCCGTGATTTCGGTCAACACAGAAAGTGGTCTTCTTAAGACTCGGATTTAATCTACTAGTCTCAAGTAAAGCCGGAATTCCACTTTTATTCACACCGACAGGAATGACCAAATTTGCTGTCGCAATGCCGGAATTATACGGCTGCTCAGTTCGCCAAAACCATCGAAAACGATAAATACAGATCACTAACCAACCGGTTTCATTTTTCAACCTATCTCAAAGCTACTTCACAATTCTTACAATATATTGATTGCCACTTGTAGGAACACGCTCCAAGTGACCGTTTAGATGTTCTAGCGCGTATCCCTAGCTACCATCCGAAGCAACGCTATGTTTATTATGACGTCATTCCGCAACTTTTTTTATTTCGATGAAGTAAACACAATTTAATTAGTTATTTTTTTACGAATAAATATTAATTGTTTTTCACTTCACGTAGTTAATCTGAAATTAATTAAAAAAGCTGATTATTATTATTTTATTGACAATTCATCATTTTTTGTGAAATTGTATTATTAAATGATAATTATCGTCATTGTTATTATATTAGTACACAGCGTCAATTACTAAGCCCAAGAATTAAAAAAGGAGTGCTTTCTCGGGTAGTTAAAATATGGGGAAAACGCTGCACAATTGTTATGATTTGATAATGAAGTTTTACTACGAAATATTCTTTATAAAATATATATTACCCTCTTAAATGTTTTCTCCGGGGTCTATTTTGTCTTACAATATATATATATATATATATATATATATATATATATATATATATATATATATATATATATATATATATATATATTGATAAGAATTTCTAAACCATATATTATTCATATTCAAACGATGCTTATAACGAACAAGAACAGGCTGGTCTACTCTTGCTTTTGCTGCTGTCTTCTATAAATTGTTCCTACGATTGATAAGGTTCAGCTCTGGCAAAGCAGAATTCTAACCGCATGCAGGTAAACAATGGATATGAAGGTAAGAACAAAATAAGATTGACAAAAACCACATAGTGTTAACTTGATAATGGATTTTTACTCCGAAATATTGTTTATTAAAATATATATAATACAATAATGTGTTACCAGGTTTTATTTTTTTTCAATATAGACATCGATATAGCTTTCTAAACAAATATTTAATTTCTGTATTAATAAAATTCTGCGACCACTTATCGCGTGTCAGTGTATATGTGTGTTTTTTTCGCCCGTACGTGACTTGCCCATTATCATTTTTTAACATTTACTATTAATCACTTATTCATTTAACTAAAAAGCAATCGCGTAAAGTACTAAAATGAAGTTCATAAAAGTCCTAATTAAAGTATAATTTAATTACAAAATTAAATCTCCCATAATGCATTTGGATATTAAAATTTTGGATGCAACCTTTTAATATTTTTTAAATATCAATAATTGAAAAAAAACGAATTGATTATTTCGTGATTCTTCGAAGTTAGAATCATTTAAACTTTCATATGTAAAGTCATTCCTGGCTTAGAAGTCTTTAAACATCTTCATGCATTAAAAGATTGAAGGTTTTGGTAGCTATTTGAATCCAATGTTTTCATATATAGTAAAAACATTACTGGAATAAAATGAATTATAGTTTTATAGCAAGTAG
The DNA here is from genome assembly GCA_963556195.1 of Sepiola atlantica. NCBI lineage: Eukaryota > Metazoa > Mollusca > Cephalopoda > Sepiida > Sepiolidae > Sepiola > Sepiola atlantica. The sequence continues at coordinate 43,477,426 of OY744528.1, read as the reverse complement.
TTCAATTAATAATTTAATGATCAAATGATACAATAATTAAATTTAACTTTTAAAATCCTATTTAAAAACTAAAACATTGTTACAAAAATAAAACAAAAATGAAAGTATAAAAACTCCTCAACAACGCCGGATTGGCACAGTAATTTAATTTAAGATAATGTAATGAATTCTGATTTAATTTGTTTGTTTAATTTATTTCGAACTAGCATGGTTACCTGGCATAGCCCGAGGGCATGGACAAATAGAAGAGTTAAAAGTGTGTGTAACATCTTTCTTTAAAAGCTACTCTCTCTCTCTCTCTATCTAGGTTTATCTCTCTATGTGCCTCCTCTACCCCTTATCAGCTCTTCCTTTGTCCTCCCAACTTCTCTAATTACTCCTCTTTCCCAGTTAAGTAAGATTTCACCTGCTTCGACCAGATACTACACTTTGATCTTAGCCCAAAAACTAAGAAAAAATATATTTTTTAGTTCCACTCCAAACAGTCATGGAAAAATCGATCTAAATGTCGACCCCCACCCATACTGACTGATTTTGTCTTGGTGAACCCCAAACGAATGAATATTACAAAAAAGTGCCATGCTGAAAAAGAATACAGAAGTTTTGCGAATGTTTATTGTGCAGTTTCTGACTTTTAGCTGGATATATCACAGATTAACAAAAAACTGTCCTTCATATAATAGACTAGCAAACATATGTGACCGGTGGGAACATATTTTTGCTAGGTTACCGGGTCACCCACTTCTCTCTCGTTGTCTGCGAGAGGGTGTTCCTATTTACTTGGCTAGCATTATATAATTGTGAAAAATTACATATAATACATAGTTAAGGCTAAATAATTTGTTTTGGCACATAAGGATTATTTCCAATACTATTTTTAATGTTTACTCATTTAATTATTCTTATTATCGCTTATAATTAAGTAAATAGTATTTACCCCCTCTTACAAAAATTCTCTAGGACAGACAGACAGACAGACAGACAGACAGAGAAGCTCTTCGTTATATTATAAGTTGACTAGCCAAAATATCCTCCCTACGGACGTATATTTTAGCTAGGCTGCGACGTCTTTTCCTGCTGTAACTGAAGAATTCTACTGTCAACCGAGCATTTTCAGTGAATTGTTTAAGTGAATTAATTTGATAAACTTTAATAGGTTCAGTCAGTTAGCTCAGTCAGTAAAGCCTCAAATCAAGTTTACTTATTGTTTATTTATTTATGTAAATTAAGTTTGTTCCGTTTAGAAAAAATTCCGCTGACCAACAGACAGAAATGCAGACAGAGAGAAAGAGAGAAAGAGAGTATTTGTTATATTGTAAGTGGATAGACCGATATCGACTTGATTCCGCCGGTCTGAGGTATTGTTTTGTGCAGTTCCAGAAATTCCACTCTATCAAGCGGGGTCAGTGAATTCATCAAGTGAGTTAATTGTAAATACTTTAATAAGTTTAGTCAGTAAGCTCAGTTAGTAACGATTAAGACTGAAGGCCTCAAGTCAGGTTTCCTTATTGTTTTTTATTATGTAAAATAAGTTTCTTCCGTTTAGAAAAATATCCGCTGACGACATACAAAAAGACAGACAGACAGACAGACAGACAGACAGACAAAGTAGATAGACCGGTACCGTCTTGGACATCGGGCCTTGATTTTGTCGGTCTGAAGTATTTTCCTGTGCATTTCTAGAAGGTCCACCGTCCCAAGTTTTGCCTTCTCACCCTTTGAGAAGTTTATTGCTAATCGCCTGAAGCGCTCCTACCGGGGAATGCCGACAAGACTGCCAAGGCATTATTTTTACGTTGGTGGGCTTTTTTCCGGGTTTGAATTATTTTGGTGGGCTTTTGTCCGCTGGGCTTTCGTCCGATGGGCTTATGTCCGGTGAGATTTTGTCCGCACACCGAGTAAACATCATAATTTATTTGTTTTCAAATTTGAAGAATTACATTCAAGACAGCAGCAGACAGAAAACAACCAATAGAGTAAAACATTTTAATAAATTTATTTATTTAATAACATTAAAGTAACGTTTGGCCAAAACATTGTAATACAATATAGCGTTTTTAATTCCTATTCTAGTCACGTAAATTATTTTGAGTTAAATATGTTCAACTTATTTTAACCCTGTTTTAGTAAATAAAAAACAATAAGTTGTAGCAAGTTTCATTGTACACGTGAAATGCCAAAATTAAAGTAAGCCTAAAAATGTTGTCGCCATCTTTATAAACAAATCTAACGAAATTAAGGATACCTGAAACGTACATTTTTAAAGGAAAGGAACAAATCGTAAATCTTTTAAATTACTTCAAACGCTAATAAAAAATAAGCAAACTTTATATTAAATAAAATAATGAAAAACATCAAATATATTTCGTCAAATTGAATAAAAGTAATATTTATTTTTTTAACGAAGGAATAGATAAAATGTTTTTTAACACTTACAAACATAGTTTAATAAAATACTCTTAGATGCTTACAAAAACATTGGATGAATTACTTCGTGACCCTTTAGAAATCTGAAAGGAATTTAGAAGCATTTGAACCGTCGAATAGAAATAACTTTAAACTAGCATGACTGTTTGCTAAGAATTTATAATAATATCGTAAATAATAAATTCACATTGTAAGTGAATTTGAAGACTTTAAACTTTCATTGCGAAAAAATAGGGGACCCATATCGGTCCGAATATTTGTGATCTACGGAAATGGTTGAGCTATTTGAACTGAACTAAACTGAATTTTGCTGAATTTTCTTTAGTATTTCACGTGACTAAAATATGAATTTTTAATGTTTGTTCCTTATCTAGTGTGCCCTTTTTAATTCCATTAAAAACCAACCGTTGGTCAAAAGAGGAAAAATCCTTTTCGACTGGGTCAATTTTCATAGGTTAATTCCCATCTCAGTCACGTAAATTATTTAGAGTGAAATGGTTTATTTGTAAATTTTTAAGCTAAAAAATTATGAACTTGAGTCATTATTCTTTCTTAACTAGACTTTTTCTGAATGTTTATAACGATGGTGACTATGTTTTTCTGATCGACTTTTCGTTTCGACGTTACACGTATACGATCAAATTTGCTATAGTTGTTGTTTCTCAAATGTAATTGTGACTAATTTGTTGTTTTTTAATGAATGTTTAAACTGTAGATGTCCATTTTCCGAAAAGTACCAACGCCAAGATGTTTACATTATACTGAAAGTGTCACGTGACCCAAATATAAAGCGTGTGTCAATTAAGAGTTGAATGCGTTATAAAGTGAAATCATAAAAATTAAAATTCTCAGTGAGCGCTTTAACCTAAAATTGCAATATCAAAAAAATAAATTTTCATTAACAGTCAACCCAAATAAAATTAAACAAAGACGATGCTTCCCACAGGCTTCCCTCTGACAATGACGTCATTTCCAGTGTAATGAGTCGTCATTTTGACCAAATTACTACATTCCAGTTAAAAACACGCTCGTTTCTGAATAAAATGTCTTTAATTAATTGTATTAATAACTTTTATTAATATTTTGTCGACAAAACTATTTTAAATACGTATGGAAATTTGAGAATAACAGTTATAAGTGTATATTTGTAAAAAATTATTTATAAGAAGTTTAAAACAAATTAATTATGTAAATTGAAAAAAAACGCAGTTTGTTTGGACCAGTTTTCGTAGCACTATATATACAACCTGACAGAGGAATATATCAGTCCGATTACCCTGACGGACAGACAGACAGACAGACAGACAGAGAAAGTGTTCGTTATATTATAAGAAAATTAATTTTTAGATTCTAAGCAGTTAAAATAAACGACATCGCTCAAGCAATACGATCTTGTTTTGTTTGAAGCTTAAACGTTTTCCTTATTAAGCTGCGAATCTTAAGTGTATAATTATATTACGTAACCAGATATTGTAATGTTGATCCAGTAGAAGTGAATAACAAAAAATAACTTTCTTTTCGATCGGAATATAGTTTTTGAAAACTAATAATTAAGGAATCATGATTTATATTAAAACTAGCGGTACCCGTGCCCGAGCGTTGCCTGAGAAAATCGAAGAACACAGAAACCACATGATCACACATCTCAACTCCGCGTAAATATTTTTACCCTATTTTTACTTAGCTATAAATATTAATTGTATTGTTCTGTATTACATTTATGAACAACTAGCGGGACACAAGGACTAGCATTGACCGGGAAAATCAAAGAATACGAGAAACTCATGCTTTCATCCATGAAATCTCTCTGAATATTTTTACGGGCTCTTTTTCTTAGCTATTAATTGTATTTTCTGTAAGTATTATATTCATCACTAATATTTATACGTCAATATTATTAAAAAGGACGAGTAATTTTGTGGATAGAGGCTACGAGTTTAAGTAATTGTGTCTACATAAAAAACACTAGAAGGAAAGTAATGTTTGATATGAAAACAGGCAGGTCCTGCAGTAACACTACCACTAAATTCAGAAGTAAATGAAAAAGACGGAATCAGTTCCAGCGCAGTTTCCCTAACGAAACCGTTAAAAATCAATCTATGGTCTAAAAAACCGTTAAAAGTCAATCTGTCGTCTAAGAGATCGTTACATTTCAATCTATAGTGTAAGAAACCGATAAAAGTCAATCTATAGTCTAAGAGATCGTTAAAAGTCAATCTATAGTCTAAGAGATCGTTAAAATTCAATCTATAGTGTAAGAAATAGTTAAAAGTCAATCTATAGTCTAAGAAACCGTTAAAAGTCAATCTATAGTCTAAGAGATCGTTAAAATTCAATCTATAGTGTAAGAAACCGTTAAAAGTCAATCTATAGTCTAAGAGATCGTTAAATTTCAATCTATACCATTAAAAGTCAATTCACCCTCAACATATCCTGGTCCGTCCTGTTGCCATCTCTTTACGGAAGAAAACCCAACAGACTAAAAATGATTAATTTTTCTTAGAGTGGAAGTAGAATTAAGTAAACTCGTATATACACAAATAGTGGAAAGCAAGTAATGTTTGATATAAAAGAAACATTCATGCCTCGAAGTAAACCTATCATTAACTTTAATTCCGAGAAGAAATAATATTAAAACAGAAGACAGTAACGGGGCATGAAAAGTTTGCTTAACGAAACCACAGAAAGTCAATTTAATGTCTATTGAACCGTTAATTCAATATAACTCCTACATTTCCTGGTCGATATTTCCTCAAAGAAGAGAGCCTCGCAGACGACAGGCAAGTAACACGCCCCACTTCGAAATGAGATGGTAATGCACGCGGGTGCACTCCAATTGTAATGTAGTCGGAATAACGCAAAAGCGCCGTATTTGTATCTTAACAGTAATCATAAGGTCGGGTGACAATATAAAAAAAAACGAGGGGAAAAATAAAGACGAAAATGGTGCGCATGTAGTGAGCGTAACGGTACCATTAAAAGTAATGATAGGAACCGAATAAATTAAATTCTGCCCCACATATCCTTGTCGAACATGTCTTCAATCTTTCACAGCTTAAAATAAATCAGGCGAGAGGCAGTAACTCCTTCCTTTGTCCGAAAGGTGCTGATAATGGATAGGGGGAAGTTTCCCGTGACAGATGCATCAATTTTCAAGTACGGTCTTTATTTAAAGAAAGCATTTATTGAATTACGAACACGTTCAATATTTAATAGTTATGAGCGGAGCTATAAAAAATAAAATCTGCAACATTTTGCGTAAAGCTGACAGCCGACTGTCGTAACCATAGCAACGAACGACTTCTGTGCGAATTGAGTAACGTAGAAGATGGTCGAAGAAAATATGAATTACATATCGTCTGCATATAGTCAGAAAGGGTACGTTAGGGGGCAATGTTTGGTAGTCAGTCCCGAGGTAAGAAGTTGCAGAAGTATTTATCAGAAAAATAACAAAAATGGAATAAAAGAATAAAATAAATAAATGAAAAGAAATTAAGTATTTTAAAATGTGAACAATGCAAGCAAACATTGGTCGAGCATTGTTGCTTCTGGTCGTAATGGCAGAATGGCTGTTTGTGTTCGGAAATTATATTCTACTAATCCGATAATAAAAAGGCTATGCCTTTAGACATAAATGAAGCGTTTCTCTTCAGCAAGGTGTTTGTTAGCCTCTGAAAGTCGTTACATTAATAGTAAAAAAAAGAAAGTTAATTCAATGTACCCGATGTGACGGAGGGGGTAATATTTGTGTTTTAATGCAACTTCTATGGTTTCAAAAACGTTAATGCAGCATGCATTAAAAGTAAATATACATTAAAAAGATAAAACAATGGAAGCAAATGTTAACAACTATTAAGGTAATACTGCCAATCCACTAAAATATTATTCTGTCAATCTAGAATTTAAAGGAATGTCTATGGAATAGCAAATCAAAACAACACAAACTGATGGCAGTTGGCGGGGGCGTCTAGTATTTAGATTGAAGATGTAGAGTAGCTAATAGACATCGGCAAGATTGGAAAATTTAAATAATAACAGGAAGGAATACTATCCTATGAAAAAACCCTTTCCCTGTGAACGTGGTGGTAGTGATAGTAGAACTGTAAGTGAAAGTTTAAATTCCTCTGACTTACTGTATGGATGACTGTGTTAGGAGAAGCTGTCGATCCGGAAAAAATGTAAAAAGATATTGAAAGCGAACAAAAAGGACGAATATTTTCTGAAAATGCGGTTCGATTTTTGCCAAAGTCAGCCATGCTGATGACTGGTGGATACCAGGAAACACGTGTCCAGCGATAATTCTGATGTACGTAAAAATTTATATATATATATATATATATATATATATATATAAAGGGCAATAAATATAATAAATTTCAAAAGAAAATCCAAACACTTCAAGAAATGGTAATGACCGATAAAATAAAGGTCAAAATCACACGTACTTAATAAACACACATGACTTTGGCCAAGAGAAGCAAAGATAATTAAAAAAAATAATAAAGATATCAAAACACATACACACACTCCCGCAAACCCACACATGCGTAAAAACGCCAAACAATAACGCATTTCCTCAAATGAAACAACACTCTTTCAAATCGAAAACATTTCTTCAAATGGATTTACATATCTGATGAGAGCGGACCACCGCTTGAAACGCGTTATATAAAATTATTAAACTATGAAATAATAAATAAATGTTGAACAAACTTTTTACTCCTTTACACACACACACACACACACACACACACACACACACACACACACACATATATATATATATATATTTTTTGATTGCCTGTAATTGTTATTCTACATATTTTTTTATACAAATAGTACCCTCCATTTTAAAAGAGACTTGTGTCCTGTAAGTGATCGAGACATTGGTACAGTATCCTTTCTAAAACCAGTCTCCAACCAACCAAAACAAAAGAAAATAAACGTACAAAAAATGACATAAAATATGTAGTAACATATTGTGTGACCATAAATTAATCATAACAAATGAGAAAATATTTTACATACAACAACAAAACAAAAAAAAGCATCAACTCCGTTACTAGGAGACAATTCCGTACAGATCGAAATTCCCCGCCCTTAGCTCTGAATATTGTGACATCAAACACGTGTCCATCTCTCTCTCTCTCTCTTGCTCTCGCTCTCGCTCTCTCATTTAGCCATGCCAGCGAACTTAAATAACGTCGTTTCGATATCGCTCTCTTTTCGCAGGCTCTTTCGTACAGACAACATGTGATATTCACAAGTCTTAGAGAAATTGGTAGTTGTACCCATTCTACCGACATTCTCTATTGATCCATTCTATTACACATACAGGGTTCGTTATAAGTAATAATATAATTTTAGTTAAATATAATAAATGTAACATGGAAGAAATATGCAACTGCAATATACTAATTAACAAAGGGTACACTTGGTCTTTTGCAACATATAACATAATTTTTATTAAAGCTCCGTGGGCTCTCCATGGAGCTCAATGCATTTTACCAATCTTTCATGGATTAAGTGGCATACTTTAGCGCACAGTTCAAAACGGCATTAGAGCAATACCAGCTCGGATTTTAGTCCTTGTTAAACGATGTTAGGAACGTTTACTGGGTAGACTTTGTTTTTGTGAACGCCTCATAGGATACAATCGTGAGAGGTGAAATCTGGCGAACGAGACGGCCTCTCAAGTTATCAACACCTGCCAATCTATTTACCGGGCAGTTTGTCGTCCAGCCTGTTTCGTACAAACGCAGTATAATAGGCTAGTGCCCTGGTCTGCTGAAAGTACAGACTCCATGCACTATGTTGCTGATGTAATAACTGCAGAAGCTGCTGTGCTAGGATAGCTAGATAATTTTGTGCAGTCACTATATAGTTACTTATGGCGGACCCTATATATACATCTTTATTGGCGCTTCGTAATAATTAGCCGAAACCAAATACGTGCAAAAAACTCTTTAACTTCTTTATACACATGTACAGCATCACTTCTCGCAACTCACACACTAAATTAATGTTATTATTAAACATGCTTCCTCTTTTATCAGTTAGGTAGTCAGAAGGAATCATCTGTCAGCTATCCTTACAGCTCTGTGAATATATGGTTCGCATTCATTAAAGTGGAGAAACGGGTGGCAATTTCTCTAAGAGTCCCATAACGATAGACGACAATCCCATGCACAAATATATATGTTATCTCATGCCCAAATATTATATAAAAATTCATTTGTTACCCACACGAAAACATCTTATCTATTACTAATAAAAATTGAAACTCTGTCTGTCTGAAGTCAAAACTATACTATTACTTCTATCTTATGTTAAATTCAGTTTACTATACTTTTTCAAACTAATATACTATTATTCAATGCTCAATTCAGAGGGAGTAGTGTAGTATCTGTTCTGTTGTAATGAAACCATCTTTCCATGAATTACCACCTCTTTTGTGGGAGAAGTGTATGTTCTGTAGTTATGAGATAATCGTCCCAGGTATTACCTCATCTTTTGGGAGTATAGTGTATGTTTGTTCGTCATGAGACTATTCCGCAGGTATTGACCCCTCCTTTTTTTGAGGGGGTGACGTGTAGTGTATGTTATTTCGTCATACATGTTAGCAATAATAAACGACCAGAGGGAGCATGTTTTTGTTAGTCACTTGAAAATAAGAAAAATATGTTTACCAACCTGTGATGATTGTAGGATCGCATTGGAAATATGGTATGTGGATTTCCAGGTTCCACCGACACCCGGTTCGGCAAAAAATAAAAGATTAGTGATACCCAGCAACGGGAATAGTACAATTGTGGCCCGGATAGCTTTTCTGTAAAACAAAACCACAAAGAAAATTATATTAATATATACGTAAGGACGGGGAAAATTTATTCCCCGAACGAAACGGTTTTACACCACTCTTATGTCTCCTTAGGAAGATTAAAATCAATATATATTGGTAATAACCTTATGTTTAGAATTATTATTTAAATTTTGATCATATAAAAAAATTCATTACATGGTTTTGTATTCTGAAAAGTGTCTAAAATTTAAGGTTCAAGAAACATTTGAATTTTCAAATGGGGAAGGGGGCTGTGCCCATATTATGTCCCCAAAAACCTCATAAAATACTAAAAAGAAACTGAAATTAAAGGAATATTCATAAATCGATATCTAATCCATATGGTTAAAGCATCGGAGATATTTTAATTAGTAGCTCCATTTTCTTTTTTACCCATTTGCATAAAACTAAATTAAATTAAATATAGCCCACATTAACGATCCTTTCGCATAGCCGTTATGTTCCAAAATTTATACTGATCGGTTAATTAGTTTAGAAGTAAATTTTGTAGATAAAACTATATAAATGTATACACATGCCTAACTTTATATAAATATAGATAAAACACGTAATCTGTGGTGAAATGCATTGACATTACACTAAACAAACTTTCAAAACACAAGATTTATCTTTAACAAATTCCTTATCCGCTTAATAACACACATGAAGAAATATTCAACTATATAATAAAAACCAATGTGTATTTATTTCTATACTAGTGTACACCCTCGCGCAAAAATGAGAAAAACATTTTTTTTGCCAGTGTTCGCACATAAATATGTAGATATATTAATGCTTCATATAAAAATTATTATGATCATTTTTGATGAGCCAGAGAAATAAAAACACCCACCGTTGATTTTTTGAAGTGGATTATTTCTTTCGAATTAATTTCAGGCGGCTGGTTAAGTCTGAGGTAGTTGTTTAACTTTCTGTTTGCATTTTCGCTTCCTCTCACAACCTGAAATGGTTTTCTCCGGACTAGAAAAAAGCATGTGTTATACTTGCTAAATATTGCGTGACGGGATGGAAGTACATATCATATGATCATTCTATTGATTCTGTCATTATCACTCCAAATAGGGTTGCTAGGGTTCTTTATAATCTTGACCAGTCCAAGGTTTCCAATTTTGATTCAATTCCTGTCGTTCTCAAACGTTGTGCTCCTGAACTTTCTTTTATCCTCTCGAAATTGTTTAATCTCTGTTTGTCTAAGTCCTGTTCCTCTTATTGTAAGAAAGAGTCCTGTGTTGTCCTTATCTTTTAAAATGCTGGTGATTGGTCTGACCCAACTAAGTATCGTCCGGTTAGTTTCCTCTCCGTTATTAGCAAATATTTTAGAAAAGTTGGTCAACGGCAAGCTTGTTCAATTTTCTAAATAGTCTGGGCCTTTTTAGTGATGTTCAGTATGGCTTTCGTGGTTTTCGTTTAATTGCTGATCTATCAACTGTTGTAACAGAGCAGATCTGGCGGTTTATGGATAATTCAGGAGAGTGTAGAGCCATTGCGCTTGACATTTCGAAAGCGTTCGACAGTGTGGCGTTCTATTCTTCTACACAAACTTATGGTATTGGTGGTAAGGTTCTTAAAATTATTAGGTCTTTTAGTTCTGATTGAAGTTAGCAAATAACTTTGGATAATGTCTTTTCATTCTCCTTTTCTATCAATACTGGTGTTTCTTAGGGCTCTATTTTAGGCTCAACACTGTTTCTTCTCTCTATCAATGATTTCCCAGAGAATATTGTTAAAAAAATTACCATCTATGGCGATGATAACACTGAATTCTGGTGCTGTTTCTCGCCCATCTCCCCGGATCAGTTTAAATATGCAGCTAATCTAGAAGTTAACCTAGATTCAGTTGTTGATTGGAGTACGAAATGGCTTGTTTCGTTTAATCCTGTTAAGACTCGGCTAGTGTCTATGGACCGTAGATGTTTCCCTTTTGTTCATGAGGAGAAATTGATTCTAAAACTTATTGGTCTTTCTTTCTCATCAAATCTTTCTTGGAGTTCATGCATTAGATCTATTGCCCTTTCTGCTGATCGTAAAGTCGGTTTTGTTTCCAATGAGTTTCTAAATAATTTCCTGTTAGTCTTCTAAAAAAATCCTTTTAAATATAGACAAGGTTGTGAAGGCTATCACAATGCAAGAAATGGAAATATGTCGGTGTTGAGAAGGAGGAAAACAACGAAGTGATTAAAAAGACTTGTTTATATAGTAAATCTTACTCTTTTAATCATCACTTTTACACAGTGATCAAATGTGTGTGACTGTGTTAAATAATATATTTTGAGGTGAGACCTCTTTATCAAATTGGGGGTTTCAAATCTTCTGAAATGTGTGTGGAATGAAAATGTTTATATATATATATATATATATATATATATATATATATATATATATAGTGTGTCAGTATTTTCTCATTTATGCAAACATTGTTAAAAATAACAGAATTCGTCTGTTTAATTATACTTTTTTATTTTTCAATTTTTCTGATGGTCTTTTTGTATTAAAATAAATAATAAAAAAAATGTTCCATAGGTTTCATATGTTTCGCGAACGTTTTAGATTCCTTTTCGAATCATCTTCAGATGTCAAAAGCAAATGAACAAAAAAGCTGGAGAAAAAAGAGAATTTTAAAAAGGCGGTGGAGAAACGCGCATAGAACGTTTTTCGCATTGTTCCAGGAAGTCGTTGACGATTTTAAATTCAGCAACGCTGAATGGCATCACAGAACAAACTCAAATTACGTTAAGCATTTAAAAAAGTTACCACTGATTTTATATGTGATGTTGTTAATTTTAGGTTGTTGTGTTTTTATGTAGATAGCTTCGAGTATTTTTAATTTTCTTAAATGGGTTTCGGAATGTATAATTTTAGCGTTATTAACTAGAATGTGTCTTAAATCAGAAGGAGCGCAGTTATGTTTTTGCATCTACTAAGAAAGGCCAAATTGAAAACTGAAGCCACACTTTTAAATAAAATAAAACTAAAAAATGCCAAATTGAAAATTCTCTTTATTAATAAGGAAAATGAGGTAAAATTGGCTATACTGAAGATATTAACTCTTGGGTATTTGGAAAATGTTAACCCCCAAACATTTGTCTCTTTTTTCTATTGGTTTCGTATTGTTTTCTTAGCTGTGAAAGCAAAAGTGTTCCTCATGAAATTGACACTGTGGGCTTTTTATATATGCTTTTTGTGGAAAATTTAAAAAATATTTATATTATTATTGCGCTAAATAAAATAACCTATTTCTGGTCGATCGCCATCGGGATAGCGTTTTAAGAGCATATAACCATATTATTTGCAAAGGGATATAAATTGTTTTTTTTTGTGGGGGGGGAATACAAATCCATTAATCCTACCACTAATCATAAGTCCATGTAAAAACAGTCCCTCCCTAAGAATCACTTAGCGCTATCAATAACCTTAAGTCCAAGTGGCAACCAAAATTTTTTAAAACTAAAACGGTTACATACTTTCTTGGCTTTTTTGCTAGGGGCAAAATGTAGTATCAATGTTTGTATAATTTTGTATTTTTTGTGCAAATAAATATTGCAAAGTGTAGTATCTGTTCTGATACAACGCTTCATCTTTTTCTATCCTCGGTCAGTGAAAGAGAAATCCTTCCAGACTAAGACAATTTTCATTTTTGTTACAATCCAGAGTTCCTATTTTTAGAGATCTGGATTTTTTGCACATTAAAAACGGGCATTTTTTAAAACCTCAGCGCAACGGAAAATTCGTCAAAGGAAAATTCGTCAAAGAAAAGAAAAAAGAATTTAAAAATAGATATTTTAGAATATTTGTGGTTTCTTAATATTAGAGCGGCACGCGCGAAAATGTTTTAGTTGATTTTAGGACACCACGTTGTACACGATGTCATTAAATATTTAAGTTAAAACATTTTTTAATAAGTTCAAAATGATAATTGACTTGTCGTTGACGCATGAATGTGTACTCAGCAGTGAAAGTAATTCATTTTTTTAAATCTTGAAAATAAAACAAAATTGAAAAAATTGAAAAAAATGAACATTCTGAAATAATTATTTTAAAAAGTGGTCTAAATTTTACTAACAATTACTTTCAAATGTATGGTAGGGCAAAAGTATAATAAAAAATTAAAAATGCAGGATGTTCACCGCTACACTCTATCTACTATGCGACGTCATCGAAGTTTTACTTACAGACAAGCATTCAGTTTACAGTTTAACATTGGAAAAATAAAATGTAATGTTCACAATTAAAGTTTGTATTCTTTTAATTAGAACAAAATAGAAAGGTTAAGACTAAAAGATATTCGTCGATATTTAAAGAATTTTGATATCATTTTAAAATCAAATATTGAAATAAAATCTTATTGTTACCAATTTAAACTGTAAAAGTAGCTTTAAAATAAAAATAGATAAACTGTTTATAGTTATTCTAATTACACTATAAATTAAATTAGGAAACATTATTAGAAAACCATCTGAAAGAGTTATAATTTTGGTTATTCAGACTACATTCAGTTTGAATAACCACAATTATACAAATTATCGTTTATCATTTATAAAAATTCAAAAATATAACATCTGGCAGATGGTTTTCTAATAATGTTCTATTACAAATCCATACTTTCGATATAAAATTAAAAATACTAGATGAAATTAATAAAAATGAAATATTATAGCGATTAAGATCTTCCATACATACTTTTCTGTCGGCAAACTAATTGTTGCTATTCTGATCGCTCGGACATTCTTGATCGCACGGACATGTTTTGGATAATTATTTAATTTTTAGTAAAATGTATGTATAAAATTCAGTGTATAAGATCTTTAAACTAGTTCCAGAAAAGCGATATTCATATTTATATTTCGAACATTAAAAAAAGATTTCTTGAAATTTCAAAATTTCGTAAATTTCTGTGTTTTATTCATATATAGAACAATTTTAATTCTAAAAGTTTTTTGACACGTAGAAATATGTTTTTAAATCAACTTTTACCTTTCGAACATAACAAAATTTGATTTAAAACAATTAAATATAAAATGAGTTTAAAATGAATTGAATTATGATATTGAATTCATTCTTAAATAATTATAAATTATTTGATCATATTTGAAACTCAGAAATTTAAATTAATTCTTATTATTCTGAAAATCAGTGTTTTTGAATTTACTAATATTTGAATTTAAAATATTCAACATATTTTTATCTTATTGAACTTTAATCTAAAAATTAAAATTCTGAAAATTTTGGAAATTATTTAATTTGAATTGGAATATGGATTAGTGTTAAAAAAAAGAAAAGCACCTGGCATTATTACATATATAACTAATAAGTAAAATTGTATTTTATTATTTAAAATTATGATGTTTAAATAGTAGAAATATTAATATTTTTGATAATTCTTCACTTATAAATAATTAAATCTCTAATACGGGAAAAGAAAAATAATAAATTTTATTTCAAAGTATAACAAAAAATGAATCAAATAATAATAAAAAATAATTTAAAAAATTGGAGGAAGTTTAGAAGGTTAAAAGTGGGTGTATAAGTTTTTCGTACACCATTATTTATTTTGCTTATTAATTTATTTTTACTGACTTCACTTATTTAAGTAAACCTCTAAATTAATTAATAGAATATCATAATTTGTGACTGTGTCTCTGTGAGCAGTACTGAATCATGTAGTAGGGTTGTCTAGAGAAGACTATGTAATATTCTAAAAATTTTTTTTTTATAAATTACACAAGAATAGATATTTTTATTGTTTTTCTATTTATTATTTCTAAACAATTTCATTTGAAAACTTAATCTCTAAATTTATTACTAAAGTATAGTCAATTATTGTTTTGTCGCTGTACAGACAAGGAAATGTTTTAATTGACTATATTCTAATTATATGCTTTTACTTTTTATAAACCAAAAAAAGTAAAGTTATTTTTAATTGCAAGCTTTATTGAGAAATGTATAATAACTTCATTTGTAAAATAAAAAAAAATTAATCATTGTGGTATAGTCATGTGTGCTTTGTCTTTATTGGCAGTACTAAATCATGTAATAGGGCTTTCCAGAAAAGACAAATGCTTCATTTAATATATTCTATTAACACATTTGTTTGTTTCAAAGTATACACTATAAATTATTAGTGTTGCTAACTTCATGTTTAAAGTTAAATTCAAATTTATTACAATATAATTTGAGTCGACATTATCTATATGGGTAGTACTTAATCATGTAGTAAGGCTGTCCAAGAATATAATAAATATACTAACTATACTCATTCTTTTTACTAAAGTATGATAATGAAGTTAGTTAGAATTTCTTATTATTGCTTTAATGCAGATTACAAAGGAAAGTTTGAATTAATTTATTTTCAGCAGATCAGAAGTAATAAATCAAAGGCTAGTTCACTAATGGATTAGATGTTTATATTATTGTAATGTCATAATGATTATTGGCTTAACTCAATAAGAAATTGATACTAATATTTCCACCAACTCAAAGTATAGGTGACTCAAGCTGAACCTGGTCACTGATGCTTTAGGGCTTTGTAATTTGTTCCTTCTTTAAATTATAATAATAAATACATAGTACATTCTCAAACTGCAATGCCTAGACTGTGGACTAGATTTAAAAATGCTGGCGCATCTTTATTAATATTCTTAAATATTAACATGGAAAAGTACAGGATAAGTCGAATTAACTCTTAAAATATTGAAGATGCAAATAATTCACAATTGTATAAATATTTAATATTTAATTTACTCTCAAATTAAATCGACGATTTACCGGATGTTTTTAATATTTTTTTCCGAAAGTGGTTTCTGAGGAAAATTGATAATGCCTATATTAAAAATTGAACATACAACCTGGTTAAAGAATGTCACTTAGAACTGATTGTTAACACATTCAAATTATTAAGCATGGGTTTGTGTGATAAATTCGGGAATCTGTACGGAATTCTGAACTAGACTCTTTATTTAATCAATTAGAGTAAATCGTTCTCTTTCCGTCAGTTATGCTTGGGTAGAAGTCTTAAGTAATGCTTAATTATATTCTAAGTCTCGCCTGTATTTAGGATTGAACCATCAACTACCGTAAGAATTTTATTTAGAACTGATGTATGTTATTGTGCCACGGGTCTGAAACATAATATTTAAAATTTTGTCATTTTCATTTTTTTATTTGACTGGTTTTGCACACACACTGTATCCTGATTCAAGTAATCTAACTCAAACGTAATGGAGGACCCAACGAGTCACATTTCTTCTCATATCACTTTAAAAGTGACCTCAGTGATATTAACATTCTCTTTAAATTTAAATCGAATTAAATATTAAATATTCGTAAAATGGTTTGAGATAATTATATTGCTGAAGGAAATCCTTAATTTTTAATTGGAACGCACTCGTAAACTCTGGAATATTAGGCATAGTTTTCGTTCGAAAACTGATGTTTTTTTTTAAATTCTAAGGTCCCTCAGCAACCAATAAAACGATTCTAGGAAAGTATAAGAAGAACCCCCCCCCCCCCGGAAAATTGTTGATTTAATTTAAGGGTTTATTGAATATTAAAACTAATTGTGAATTTTTTGCTGGTTAGAGAATTATACAGACTTAAAATTGATAACCTTAATTTTGGATTTTTCTATTAGTTTAGTGTCCTCACTTTTCCAAACAAGTTGATATTCTTCATCAGTAAGTTCTGGATACAATTTTCCGAAATATCTCACGCACACAGACACACACAGACCTCATATATATATATATATATATATATATATATATATATATATATATATATATATATATATATATATATATATATATATATATATATATATACACATTTTAATAATGCTTGACCACGAATACACCTGTTGTAAGATGTTATTGTAGAAAAATACATAGGTGCAACTCATTGTTTTGTTTATTAAATCTAGTTTGATTGGATTCTTTTAGAAGTCTGATATATATATATAGTTATGATTCTCTTTTCTTTTCCCATTGCGGGAGTGGATTTATTTTAACCTATCATGGACGAAAACATTCCACACAAAAGAACTAAAGAACAAAATTAAAAAAAAACTTTTGAGACTAATTTTTAAACAATCCAACGTTATTCTTTCACGGTTATTTAAACTAACGACATTTCTCTACTGAGTTTCATAATTTCATATTAGGTTGTAAACTCCGATAGGAGTTAGCGAATATTTCCACTTCAACAATGGGGCAAATAGAAAAACATACCTTAAATTCAACAATGCATATCTATCATACTTCTAAAAAAAGTAAACGAAATACCAGGATGTGCTGGGGAGCTTGATGAAGCCCTGGATGGACGAGATCGCGGTCGGACGCCAGTACGTGTTCCAGCAGGACTCCACTCTTGCATACAAGGCAAAGATGACCCAGACGTGGCTGCTCTACAATGTAGCTCACAACTTATGGCCGGACTTGTGGCCGCTCCCATTACCCTTTTGCAACACTTTTGCCTATTTCTTCAAGCACGCCAACAACACAGTCGACTCTATGAAGGCTGCCATCGTCAAGGCGTGTTACTCATTTCGCGACCGCTTTGTGATGGTCGTCTCCACCAGCAGCTGTTACATTAAAAAATAATGTAGTATGTAATTCTAACTCTTGCTAAATTAACTGTCGGGTCTCTGCATATGCAACTTTCGTTTTTTGTTACCTATTTTGCTTTCGTTTAGTTAAGTGCCCGATTTTGCTGCAACACCCTGTATATTGTGAGACAACCGATTTAAATCGCACATTTTCGATTGCGTCAAATTATCTCACGTCCACGTTAACCTCAGTTCAAATGTGTTTTCATTAAAGCAAAGTGACTTATTTTCAAAATGACATTCATTTTAAACATTTAAACATAATAAACCCAATGTTTTAGGCTGAACCTTTCAGTTGTGTTAACATTATAACTGAGACATTATTGTTATAAAAGAAACATTTAAAAATGTGTTCAAATTACACTTACCTGATTTGTGCACTTTCTACTGTGTTGTGAGCCCTAAGTTTTGTTACAAGGACGAATATAATATTGATCAAAAACACTAAATTTGCCTGAAACATAAAAAAAATGAATAATTAAATAAAATTTCGTGTAAAAATGAAACTGAAAATAATAAAAGTTATTTGCACTTTTAAAAAATTATTCGGACTATTGTTCTCATCAAATAACTTATTTTCATTACGTTTCGGCCGATGTAACCTCCGACCTTCTTTCAAGTGCGTTTTGTTGCATTCGAGAATCTTTATGTCGAACTCGGGAATCTGTACAGAATTTCGAACTGAACCCTTTATTTAATCCACGTGGGTTGATTGTCAGCCATGACCGAGTATACATCTTACGTAATAGTTATTATATTCTAAGTATCGCCTGTAGTGAAGTTTTAACATTCAACCGACTGAAAAGTGTCCCTGAGAATCGATTATCATTTAGCACTTTATCTGTTGCACTACAGGTCCATGAAAGTTCAATTTTCAGTACAGGCGATACTAAGGATATACTAATATTTACTTAAGATTTTTAACCACGCAATGACTAACGGAACGAGAACAACTACCTTTAACCCAAATGTTTTGAGAACATTTAAGATGAGACCAGTAGTCCGAATAATCAAAATAATGCAAATTATCAATCCTCATCTAAAAAATTAAATAAAAATTTGTAGAATAGATTTTTTAGCAGATCCTTTTTTAAATTTGTTTTCATTTATATTGAGGAAATCGCAGAGCGTTTGATAGAAAATAAATAGATATTAAATTGGATACTGGATTTTAAAAAAATACTATGAGTCACTTTTAAACAAGGCCAAAAGCTGTAGACGTCATCATGCGAGAAAAAAGAGTAAGAGCCGTGCCGTGTGTCGTTAACGGAGAGAGACTCGGGATTGAACCTAGAGCAGACAGCTTACAAGAAGAAAACTTGTTTTTTGTGCAATGACAAGAGTTCGTTTATGCAATGATCATTGTATTGAACAAGCGAATTGTCAGTCTAATGATAAATAATACTATGAGAGGATTGAAAAAGATGGACAGAATAGACATAATTTGTTTACTTAAAAGGCTGACTCAACGAGTATTTGTTGACATTGGACTTGAATACGATCATGCTGTAGTCTTTAGAGAAAAAGTCCCGTGATCCACAGATGGGAAGTTCTTGGAATGAAAGTCTGCTCATGAAAATTTCGTTTAGTTTAAAGTACACATACAAAAGAATGTGCTTTGTAGCGATGTTAGAAGGACGAGTTCTTGCTATGAATGTTTAACAGTGGGACAAGAGATTGGAGCTCAGTCGAGCATCTACCATTGAAATAACGATAGAGTAGAAAAGGAAACGAATGATGGAATA
This sequence comes from Sepiola atlantica, assembly GCA_963556195.1. NCBI lineage: Eukaryota > Metazoa > Mollusca > Cephalopoda > Sepiida > Sepiolidae > Sepiola > Sepiola atlantica. The sequence continues at coordinate 43,457,793 of OY744528.1, read as the reverse complement.
GAGAAAGATAAATACGAATAGAATAGAGTACGATACATAACGATAGAGTAAAACAAAGAAATGCTTACTCATTGTCACAATCGAACAGATAAATAAAAAATATGGTCGAACCATTAACTTGAAATTAAAAAAATATCACCGGAGAAAAGTGGGTAAAACTTGCAGCAAAAATAAAACTAACAAGATTCATGGAACGTGATTATTGTATCTATGAATATCGACTGTCTATATTAGAGATAAATGCATAAAAATACATGGTTGTCGTATAACTACCCTTTTTTTTATTAACACTCTTTAAAATCTCGTCGATATTATACATTATTACTAGTTTTCTTTTTTACTTTGCTAACATTTGTTCCATATCCAGTGAACTGTGATTAATTTGAAAATCATCACACGACTCAGTATCAAGAGCGTCTAAATATAAAAATGATCCACATTTATGACTTATGAATCAAACAAGAAAGAAAAGAAAACTTTGTATTTGATGAGAGCTGAAATAATAATAATTATATTGAGGGTTCATTGAGTTTCTATTGTTGGTAGTTACCCCCTCCCCCACCGCGGGAAGATGTGACACAAGGTCGGAAGGTGGGGATTGAAAAGCCAGCGCACAAGAGGTGGGTGCCCTCTGTCTCGCATGAAATACCTGAGCATCCCCGCCGGCATTCCCCGATAGGGGAGTCACATACAATTATAAATAACCTAACCCCTTGCCAAAGAAAAAAAGTAAAGCCTAGGATGGTGGACCTTTTGGAATTGCACAGAACCATACCCCATCCCGACATAAGGTTGGTCACAAACTAAAAATAACCCAGGCTCAAAATCTAAAGGTGCGTCTCGGCGCTGATACCATACTTAGTTAATCTTCACTGTCACCCCAACATCATTCTCAAACGAAAACGGTCCGATGATACCATTTTCTGAAATAACGTTCCACGTGGTGCACTTCACAGAGTGTTGCGGCCTCTTAAGGACTTCATCTGGTGCTTGAGATACCCAGAACACGAATTGCTTGCTGCTGACGTGACCTTATAAAGAGACGTGGGCTTCATCAGCGAACCATCCATTTGTAGTTTATCAACTCTGCCAATATGAACGACTAGTGTACACCCTTTTTCAAAATGTGACGGAGGGAAATATGCTTCACCAGAAGAAATATTAATATAAAGTCATAAACTTACGTCAGTAATTCAATGTTTCATATATAAATTATAATTATCATAATTTCTGATGACTTAAAGGAAAATAACACCCACAGTTGACTTTTTATTATAGAGTAGATGATTTCTTTTCGAATTCATTTCAGGCGGCGGGGTAAGTCTTAGCTGGTTGTTTGATTTGTTATCTGTTTTCGCGCTTCCCTTCATTACTTGATATTGTATTGTCCAAGGACTTGGAAAAGCCACGTGTTTTACTCGCTAACTTTTCCGTGACCTGATAGAAGTACATATACTTATTTATATAAAAATAAATATACATTGATCTTTATAATAAAGTGGATTATAATACAATCTACTTTGATAATTTTGAAGCGTTATTCTATGTTCTATCAACCGTGAAAAGTAAAGAATAGCATCAATAATATTCAATGAGTTACGTTTATACTGAGACAGACAAATATTCACTTCGTCTTTTGATGTTATTTGTTATTCCTTTTTACCATCTCACGATTTACTATTAATGAAACTTAATTAATATATACTTAGTTAAATTTCATAATTTTTTTAATTTAAAAAGACAAAAGATATTTTAAATGACTAGAAGTTTCCATTTTAAGCCAAAATTACTAAAACACTTATAATCTTGTTACTTATTTGCTTGTTTTTTTACCATTGAATGTATTAGATGTGGGAGAAAAAACGAATGAGATGAAAAGTAATAAGAATAGAATAGAGGGAGGAGTATTGATAGTAGTAGCACCTAACGGGAACACCGTAAGAAGATGATCTAAATGAATAAATGATTTTAATAACCTGTAAAAAAGAATTTTGATTGGATCACGTAAATATAGTTTTATTCAGCAGCAGCAGCAGAAGAAGCAGCAGCAGCAATGTTTGAAACAGTGTGTTTATTTTTTGTCATAATTAACATCTGCAACGTTTATACGTGAAGTTTCGCTAATTTCCGTTAAGTTGATAGCAGATGGCAAATTTATACGTTAACGCAGTGGATGTAATTTTAAAATATCTATCGAGTTACCTTCAAAATGTCGAACTCTGAAATCTGTACAGGATTTCAAAATAAACTCTTCATTCAATTCACGGGGGTAGATTTTTCTTATTCCATCAGTCGTTGCCGGGAAAAAAGTCTTAAGTAATTTTTATTATATTCTTAGTATCGCCTGTACTGAAGATTGGACCTTCAATCCCCAGAAAACTCTTAGACGTCATTATTCTTATCACCTTATCCGTTGCACAATGACCGGTCATAGCCGACGCAAGAAGAACAATCTACCACTGTGGATTAAATAAATGGTTCAATTCGAAATTACATAAAGGTTCTCCAGTTAGACAAGACGCACCTGAAGAAAGTCAGATTACATCGCCTGAATAATTATGAAAATAACATCCAAGATGAAAACAGTAGTCCGAGTAATCTAAATAATACAAATGATCAATCCTCATCTCCAAATAATTTCCGAAACAAACTTAGTATTCCCTACTTCAATCTAAGTTTTTTAAAAGAGTTTTCATCACATTTTGAAATATATATTTTTCGTTTATAATTCGATTTTTCTCGTGTCTTCCATTAAATTGAACAAAACGTATGTTTTCAGCGAACGATTTACTTGGGAAAGTTTTTAATTCCGGCGTTTTAACAAATTAAATTTAATCATAATAAAAACTTAATTTACGTTTTAATCTAAGAAAAGTGTAGAATAAATTACAAAAGTAAAATAAAAATAACACTTTATTCGAAGATACATTGTTTTTTTTATATCACTATATTCCTATTTAAAAATGTCATAGCATAACATCCAAAATGAGAACATGAGTCCAAATATTCCACATAATACAAATTATGCAATTGTTAATTGTTTACATGGGTATTGCATATAATCTTATATAAATAGATATTTTTCGTCTGTTCGTCTATTTGTCAGTTAAAATATTTAAACATAATAAATAGATTGCGGAATTTGTCTCAAGTAAAGCGGATTCCATGACCAGAGATCGAAACCTTGAGATCTATAGTCTGAGGTTCTAACAAATAATCAATTTAGACTTTCTTATAAATAGAGCTTAAAACATTACCCTAACAAAATAATTATAGCTTTGGCATAGATTTATTATTTAAGTCATGTTTCAAAACATGAATTCAAACATAAGTGATAATAAAAGTGAATAAATGAAGGGGTAAACATTATCAATAGAGTTAGAAATTATCTTAATAATCCGAAACAATTTATTTTGCTTTAACTGTGCATTGGCGTTAAAAACAATTTAATAGTTAATATACAAGCAAAATATGTGACCGGATGGAGAATATTATTGCTAGTCATACACATTCTGTCAATATTTATCACTCTTTATTTTTAGTCTATTTGAAAAAAAAAAACCCAAAGTAGATGATAATTCATACATTCCCTTCAACACGAATATAAATTGTGCATAGCCATTTATTTATTTACTAACATATAACGTTCCTGTGTTCTTCGATTCGTATTTGAATACGAAGACCACACATTTTGTATAATTCTACATTTATGCTTTTATGCTGTTGCATTGTGTTGGTATTTTATTCCGACAAAAGAGGAGTGTCAGATGATTTAGGTAACTCAAAGTTTCAAAGTAGAACTCGATAGGAAATGTGTAATCAGAAACTTTCGTTTTAACTAAGATTACATCGTTGAATAAACATATCTAGAAGTGATTATTACTTAGCACTTTATCTATTTCGGTTCCATGTAGGTTCACTCCCGCGTTCGACATAAAGGTTACCAAGTTCGACAAGACGCACATGAAGAAGGTCAGAGGTTAAATTGGCTGAACCTTTATGAGAATAACAGCCAAGATTGGAACAGTAGTCCGTAATAATCAAAATAAACTATACAATTGTTAACTTTTCACACGGTGTACTACAAATAGTCATGCCGATTCCCTGCATTTTAATTTGGTCCACCTCTCTGGGTGTACTTTAAACATACATATCTTGTTCCATTTAACATCGTTTAAGGGCACACGTGTATTCACTAATGTGCAATGTACCAACATTGAGTCAACAGTTAGTACTAGATAAAATCTGTCCAAAATGTACAGAATTTATTTTTAGAATATATATAATAATAAGGTTACAATTTTTATGTGAAACTTATTGCATAGGCTATTGTAATTCCAATTATATTCTGTTCTGTTGTTTTCTGAATTTTATAATATGGTGTACCAAAGAAACTATTCTTTGCTTTGTCCCCGTTCGTGTTTTTGTGTCTTCAAATTATTTCCGATTGTCTTAACAAAAACGGTGCATTTTTTAATTCTATTATAAATATCACACTAGTCCTGAGTAGGTAAAATATCTCAGATGACAATTTATAATGGTCACGTATCATCCAGAATAACCACTTCTTGCTTTGTCGGCATTTTATTCCGACGTAAATCGGGGTGGGTGGGAGTATGACGATTTAAACAAATCAAAGATTTAAAGCAGAAGTCGTTGTGAATAAAGGGAAAAAACTCTTATCTAATGTGGAAAAAGTAGATTCATCCAATTGAAATGAGTGGTTTACAAACACTATAAAATAAGCCTGCATATCAGTTGCAGATTCCTAACTGCTGCCTTTGTTAGGTTTTTGGGCGAATAGCCCCACTAGTATATAAAATGTTTAGTTGAGCATCACAGTAAATAAAAGGTCAGCCTGGATCAACTTGATGAACCTGGGGTGAGGGTTGCTAGCTTATGAGAACTAATTGAAACAGATATGTCGTCACATAGCTCAAAGATCACCCATGTGCCATTTTTCTGTGATATTATCCGTATATCCTATAGATGTCTTTTTGTTTTCCAGTTTGTGATGAGGGGAAATGTTAGAGTAATCAGCCTAGATAACCTGTGTTTAATTACAACTCCTCTAGAAACATATGTAAAAGTTATTTTGTTCACAAATTTTTATTAAATCATAGAATGATATAATTTTAAATTTAATACTTTGAGTGTGTTTAAAACGTTTGTTTAGAGGATGAATATCCAACAGAATGTATAGGTATTAAATGAAATAAAAACGATATAATCAAAGAAACAAAATAAATAGAACAAAAACAGATTAACACAGATACATGCTGGAATCGATATATATTTCGTCCCATTGAAAAATGCGTGCTACTTTACAAAATACACAAATATACATAACGTAAGCGTGAAGAATCCAAAATGAAAAAAATGGTGGGGTAGGAGATGACAGGACAGGTGGGATGCGATAAGTGTACATTTGCAGATAATTGGATAGTTACAATACGTTACTAGCGATTTTTAGGTATATGTAATCAGAGTGTGCGTAGTAAACAGGGTGGAGGAAACAGTTAAGAAAAAGAGTTCAGGAAGCTAAATAGTCTGAATAAAGATGTTTAGACGCTGCAGGAATAGTACTGGTTGAAGGAAAGGAAAAGTAGAGGGAGTAAGGAGTAAGGTGTGTTCGTATGTTATGTTGATTTTCGAATTAGAGAAAAATAACAAATTAACCGAAATCGTATTTGCAGAAATGCTTAGCAACAATCTCTTTCGTTATGGGTGGAGAAATTTGAGAAAAGCCTAGCTCCTGTTTGATGTGATTTCTAGATTGGATATATGACTTGCTCTTATAATACATCTATGTTTGTGTATTATCTGTAGAATAGAAATGTTGTGGAAATAAAATTTGTGATTGAAAATTAGCATGTGTGAGACAAACGCGTTGTTTGTATCCCTACATTTTATGGACCTATTGTTTTCGTTTTTTAGATATAGCTGTGTTTCACCAATGTATACATTGCTACAGTCATTCCAAGCGATTTTGTAAATGCTGCTTATATTGTTTTGATGGAGCTAGTGTTTACGAGTTTCTTGACATTTTTTTAATTGTGGATGAGGTTGAATGTGCAGTTTTAGATAAGGCAGTATATAGTTAAAAGTTATTGTTATGCTTGTAAGTAGTTGAGGTGATTGATCTCTTGGTGAGAGAGGAAATGGTTTTTGTTTTCGTGTACGATAAAGGATGCCTTTTTATCAGCGTTTAAAATGAGATATTTCGGGTATTTATAGTTTGTAGGGAAGATTTTTATTCATTTGAAATCTGCTGGGTTTTGAAAAATTTAATGTCTCTAAGATATAGATCCATTGTGAGTGTTATTATGTGGTGCCTAGTTTTATTGTGTGGTGGTGGGAGTAGTGACGTATGTAGTCGTTTCTGTTGATTGGTTTCTAGTATACTAGAATATTGTTGTTTTTATGGATTTTATGTTTCAATTATGACTTAACTTAGTACGGAAAGAGAAACACGTAAGTAATATTTTGGTGTATAGAGATGTAATTCTTGAAACAAGTCTCATATCCCAATCCAAAAATCACATAAAACAGAGGCCAAGCTTTTTGCATATTTTTTTTCTACTCATGACTAAATAACCCGTTTTAGAACATTTCATCAATTTTGATTGTGGCTAAACACATTTTTCTTTAATTTTACGTATAACATAACATGCACACACCACTACTTCGTAAATCCCCCAATTTCCACTTGCCTCAGTAAGTTCTATTCCTAAAGCGCCTAAAAATTCCAACTACTTTTTCATAAAACTCGTTCTAACACCCCCGCATAATATTCCTTTCTATTCAGGCTATTTTGACAGTTACATTTTCGTTGTATATTTGTACATTGTATTAGTTACTATTATTTAGTATTATTTCATTCTTTCACCCCGTTGTTCTATTTATTTTATTGTTTATTTATTTATTTTATTTAGTCTTTCGCATCGTCGGTTTTTAGGTGACTTCGCAAGAATTTATTTCTGTCTCTACATTTGGCTAGAGATCTCAGATCATTCTAAGAGGTAGAGTTTTTTACACTTAAGAAGTTTTATTAGGTAAAAGTGTTGCACTTTCCTTCCAAAGATGAGACTTGCATTATTCCGATTTCAGGTCGGGGTAACTGTCTGTGCCGATATGATACGAAAGTATTTGAAATCGGCGATTAAGACAGTGTATTAGTGACGATCTCCCTTTATACATCTAGCAAATGTATTTTTTATTTATATTTACAGAATTTGTGAAGGGAATATGTATTAACGATTCGATTTAATTTGATGTGTTTTATTTTGAGCTTTTATATTGCGATGGACAAAATAAATAGCAATAGAAAGAAAGCAATAGTATGAAATGCAAATGAATGTTAAATAAAAAAAAAATACAGTGTGTATACGGAATTACGAGAGTGTGTATGCGTGTGCTGTTGTTTTAAAAGGTGAAAGTGTAACGGCTTACCAACAATACGACAATGATGGGAGCATAAATGATGAAGATGAATGGAACTTTGGTGTAATTCTCCCAGCAGCTTTTCATGTGATAAGAATGCATGACGGACGACCAAATAATAGTGATCAATAACGGAACTCCTGCAAAACATAAATCATAATTATTATAGCATCATTTAGTGGCTTCAGTTTTATTGTTTACACCATTCTATAATCGCTTTCAACTAGTCTATTTTATTTTCGTAAACTTGAAAGAATGTTACATACAAAGGCAAATTACCTGAAAGAGAAGTGAAACGAACTTTTGTTTGAAACCTTTTGTGTTCGGAAAAGGTCAGTTTACTGACTGGTCATCAGATAAAGGTCGTCTTTGGAAATGAAGGTGAGAAATATATTATTATTTATTTTTGTAGACAAATGACGAAAAAATATGCCTCGCTAGTGTTCGCACTCATTATCTATCAATGTATATATGACTAAAATATTCAAATAAACTCATAAAATTACTCCACTAACTCAAATTTTCATGCATAAAATATTATTTATATTTCCTTTGTTACTATTGAATCATCACTTATCCAGTCTAAAAGCTACTCGAGAATAAGAGATAATGTCTTTATGCCAGACCTTGTCAAAGGCTTTGGATATATCAAGCGCTACTGCCCTAGTTTCATCTGCCTTGTTCAGTATATGGTATATGCGTTCGGAGATGATTGTTAGGATATCCGCAGTAGACTAATGGTCAGTGAGACGTTTAACATTAACGATGTGCCGGACTATCGCTAGATTAATTAGGATTGCAATTTTTTAGCAAAGAGCGGAAGTAGACTGATTGGATGATAATTCTGAGGATCAGTTCTATCTCCAGAATTCTTGAAGACTGGTACTAAATAGGCCATTTTCTAGCTATCAGGGAAGCAATATTCGATAAGGCATATTTTTTTAAGAGGACAGGGGACAGTTCAGCAGACTATTTTTTATTACTATTACTGGTATAAGATCAGGCCCACATGCTTTGGAGGTGTCAATATTTTTTATGATGAACTTGCTGCTCTGGTTCCCACTCGACGTAAATACACTCGACAAACCGGACAATCAGCTAAATCTCATCCATTCACTGCGGAGGTTCACATATGCTGGAGAGCTTTCTACTTCAATAGCTTCTTTTCTCGTACTGACGACATTTGGAACTCCCCCATCTCCTTGTTTCTCCGACTATACCGACATGCAGAAATTTAAAACTAATGTGCTGCACAGCTCCCAATTTAGGATGACCCCCAAAACTTTCCCTCTAATTCTCAGTAGCCCCTAACGTCTACAGTGTCAAATTGCTTTGCTTTGGGTGAACTATGTTAAAAAAATAAAAATAAATGTATTTGGAAATGAAATAAAAGAATGTGAAAATTAATTTCATTACAAAATAAAATTAATGGGAAGATTCTGTATTATTTATTCATCATTTTTATCAATGTCACGTAGGAAAAAAAACTTAAAAATACTTACCCCAACCAATAAAGTAAAACAGCTTGAAAGGTGCTTTCGTGTTGAAGACTGACACCACAATTCGGTTATGAAGAAAGAGGCCTTCCACGAACATCCAGAAAATGTTTGCCAGAGCACTGTATTGAAGTAATGTCGTCACCAGTTTACAAAGCCATTTCTGCACATTTGAAAAGAATACAAATATATACATATGTATGTTTTTTTAAAAATTCATATATATATATTTAATTATTTCTCACCATATATATTATTTACATTGCTATTCCTTTATATTTAAAAAAAAATGCATATATATATATATATATATATATATATATATATATATATAATATATATATAATATATATATATAATATATATATATATATATATATATATATATGTATATATTTATTTATTTATTTATATATACATGTAACATTGGAAATTATTTCCGACAGTATGTTATCTGAAAGCCACCAGATTAGGCTGTTTGATCATACCGGCTTCCTGACCCCAAAATGCACCACAATTGATGTTATTGTATTTTTCCTTTCCCGTTGCAAAACTCAATCATGTTTTGCAAAGCTAAACAAATAAAACAACATTTTCTCTCTACAAAATAACCAAACTAAACACCATTAATAAATATTTGAACATATAAAGAGCTTGAAGCATAAAAGCTTTTACCAAAATGACCGGATTCAGCATTAAATAACACGGAAAGGATTGATACACCGTAAAACAAACAAACCAACGAACCACCCGACAGTATATTATATATTACAGTGCTTTTTTTGTTGATGTTAATATAACAAAACAAAATAATTTATTTAGTCTGCGGGGCTGTGGCTAAACAGATTGAAAAATTACACTCGTACAGGATTCAAACCTGTTCCTCGGAAGAAGAACTGCCTCAGGATGGCGTCGTCTTAGACAGCTTGACTCACGAGACAGTACGTTTAGAGAAAGACGAAATTAGGAGAAACAGTTTTGATACAATTTCGGCTTTCTCTAGACGTATCGACTCATTAGTCAAACGGTCTAAGACGACGCCCGAGTTTGGCGGTTTTTCTTCTGAGGTACAGGTTCGGATTTTCTATGTGTCTTATTTTTCACTTTGTGGTATTCTTTGTTTATCACCAGCCCCGCGGACTAAATAAACAATTTGTTTACTGAAATTACTCGCGAAATATTAACATAAACAACACAGCAATATTATACACAACATACACATGTACATAATTATATTATATAAATTTACAATGTCATTAATTCGTATCTCTTTGAATGCAGTAGTATGTTCATCTTGTTAAAGATTCCGTTCTATGTAAACATTCCACATATGTTTAAAATTTTCTTTTCTTTGATATACGTTAGACAACTTAAATGATGTTCATTTAAACAAACACAAGTATATATATACATATGTGTGAAATCTTTAGTATATCGAGTGAGTTGATATGCATGTGAACAAACTAATAAACACGTATTGACACATACACATGTTTAAAGCGAGAGATCCGATATTTAGATTTGAATAGTAAGAGGAGAGCAGAAAGTGGACCTTGGGTTTACTTTCGACAGCCTCGTAACTCTCGCTTCCCTTATTTTGTATTTAGTCCTCACATACGATGAGCGATGTTTCTGACAAAGAGGAAATAATTGCTGTTCTCTAGATCGGAAACTATCCATCTAACACTTATCATTGGCTAGTTTTTAACCTTTAAGTAGTATTTTTTTTGTTCCTTACATTAAGTGGCTTCATGCCTTGTCTAAAGCGATTTTCATTAAAAAAATGTTTGTAATTGCCAAAAAACCTTATTCGGATAAAGTGGATTTTTCGACAGAAAACGATGGGAAAAATATAAAGTGACGGGATGGAAGGTGGTAGAAGATGGGTGCGATCTTAAATACTGGTATCAGTCAGGTGGTCAGAAATATACATAGTCTATGTGGGGAGACTGTGGTGATCGTCTCATTAGTAGAGGGTGCAATGTTGAATGAGCTTTACACCCATCGAATTTTAATTCCTCTCAATTTTTCTATCTATACGTATATATATATATATATATATATATATATATATATATATATATTATATACATTCACACCATTATTTTTTCGCATGTGATTCATGTGACATCTGACATATATGGATTCCTCAACTATTTTTCTATCATTTGAATATTAAAAAATAAATAAAACAACTATTTTAATTACGATGTAGACACCCGCGTCACTATCTTATTTGAATACTCACATTTTCTAATGCAATGTTTCATAACAAATTTCGATTTTTTTCACATCAAAATGTAGCTGGGTCGGTCTCCTTTACAACAAGCAGATTGAAATTTAGTTCAGAACTTAATTAGATATCGATTTTAAAAGTGCACACAGTTACGAACATGTGGACTCATATGTGAATTAATGATACATATATATATATATATATATATATATATATATATATATATATATATATATATATATATATATATGTATATATATATATACATATATAGTATATAACAATATGAGAAAACAATTATTTCGTAACTCAGACCGATTCGTATGAGAATTGATTTCGAAAGCAAAATAAAGCTCAATATTCAATATTCAATATTCAATATTCAATATTCAATATTCAAACCTCTAAAGGGTTATTTAAAAAAAATCCAATAGATCTATAAATAAATGAAATTGCAGTTCAGTGATATATCATTCTAAGATTTAATGTCATGTTCGGAGCAATATCCTTCTCACAGAAAAGATGTTTCTCTCTATTCTATCGCTCGACTGAGCTCCACTATTTGGTTCTTTCTTGTAAGACATTCACAGCGAGAATTGGTTTTCTGCAACAACGCGGAAACACTTTTCATTTTTACATCAGTGTGCCTAGTGTAAAACAACATTTCTCCGAACAGACTTCCTTCACAGAAGCTTCACAGAAGCTTCCCGTCTGTGGAATAAACACAATGCCGCGAGACTGCTTTCAGCAGATTACAACTTAGTCGTCTTTAAAGCAAATGTCAACAGATTCTTATTTCGAACCGTCCCGACAAACATTCCGACTTTATTTTGACAATCATTACATCTCATTAACATTTATTCTTGAGCGGCATCTAGCCTTAATAACTGGTGACCTCTTTTTAGTATATATATATATATATATATATATATATATATATATATATATATATATATAAAATTTTGTTAATATAAACATATCAAAAGTTACACATCCATTAGTGATGTTTCGATTGTAGCTTTAATAAGCTTCGATCACATGACGGAAGTAAAACATGTCTATTTTAACTGTTAATATTAAATCTACGATCGAAATATCTACAAAGGATGTGCCGCTGTTTATATGTTTGTCTAAAAAATATTATCATAAATACGTATTTATTATATATATATATATATATATATATATATATATATATATATATAAGCGGTAATAAAAAGTGCAACAGTTTCATGGCATCACCGATCATCAGTTTAGCTGACTATAACTAATATAGTATTAAACAAAGGACTTTGTGCTATTATTTATTATTGATATAGCTCCGATATAAAAAAAAAACCGAGCTCGTAGTTTCTCTAAGATCTGCGTCTAAATACAGTTCTATTCCAATTAAAAGGTCAGTTTTCTTGTTTAGACATAATGACTACTGTTGTTTGGAATATAAACACTGGAAAACAAGTAATTTGGGACAGAATGCCAAATTCCTGGTAATGTTTGTGCAAGCAGCTGCGATGCCACAAACAGCGTTGCAATCAATTTTATATATTTACATTGCATATATTTACATGCGATGTTCCCATGCGATTTAATCGTCATTTTGCGATTCTTATTCAGTTACGTTATTTTGATTTAACCCTGAATGACGACATGCGATGACTGGAAAAAGCGGAATTTGGAGACATCAAGCCAATAATGCTTATTCAATATAATTTCTCTGTCTCTTCTAAGTTAACTAAGACCGATGCCTTTGTCGTATTTGAATAATTCGGAATACTGTTCTCATCTTGGATGTTGTTCTCACAACGTTTCAGCCGATGTAACCTTGTCGAACTTTAAAATATTTACTTCCCTCCCACCACATGATAATAAGCTAAGTCAAGTTCACGTTCGTACGTACGTTATCACTCATCACCGTTTTAAAACGATATGATCGCTAGATGGCCGAAAATGCAATGCATTTGTTTTTTAAATTGAGATTTCTCTTAATTATGTAAATAATATTTATCTGACAATTATTTTTACGGTAAATTTAAATTGTAACAATAAATAAATTAGATAAAAAAGCTAAAACTTTAGTTTTATTTATTTAAAAGCAACTATTTAGCTGACAATTATGTTTTATAGTAAGAAGAAAGAACACATTCATTGTTTTAAAAACAGATACATTGTTAGAATTCTCAATAAATAAAGAATAGCCATATCCGTTTAATTTATTTAACTGGCAATGCCAATTATTTTTACGGGAGAAGAAAGAGACAATCTTTGCTTAATATTATTAAACCGTACACACCGTCTATTAAGCATAATAGTTATACAGGTAGATAGCAAAAGCCACTGTGGAATTTCCACGAGGTTCTGCTGGTATTTGATTTACTATTTAATACGCCTTTGCGTATTGTTTCGAGTTGATATTTACTTCCCTTCCACCACAGTAAGATATTTACTTCCCTCCCACAACAGTAAATATTTACTCCCCTCAAACCACAGTAAGATATTTACTTCCCTCCAACCACAGTAAGATATTTACTTCCTTCCAACCACAGTAAGATATTAACTTCCCTCCCACCACAGTAAGATATTTACTTCCCTCCCACCACAGTAAGATATTTACTCCCCGCCAACTACAGTAAGATATTTACTTCCCTCCAACAACAGTAAGATATTTACTTCCTTCCAACCACAGTAAGATATTTACTTCCTCCCACCACAGTAAGATATTTACTTCCCTCCCACCACAGTAAGATATTTACTTCCCTCCCACCACAGTTAGATGTGACAGAATGCCGGATGGCCAGAAAGTTGTAAGAATAAGCCAGTGAACAAGTGCACTCTGGCACCTTAAAAATTGCCTAAGCAACCCCGTCGGCATACCCCGGTGAATGTGCCTCAAGTAGTTGGCTATGAACTAACTTCTTCCCAAATCCGGAAGGAACGATTTGGAAAGACAGAACTCTTAGATCTGAACAAAAAACAAAAAACAACAACAAAACTCAGTCCGGTAGAAAAAAATGCATCAGCTGTCATAATGCATCAGTCTTTATCGGACTGAGTGTCCAGGACGGCTTCCGCCGCCTAATCCGTTTCTTTTTTCGAGTTAGCATTCTTAAAACTATCATGAAATATTTTAGGCGCGAACAATACTCTTCTCGGTTTTCTTTACGTGTGCTTATCTTATGACTTGTGCTTATTCTAATCATCTGCATCCCAATAAAAGACACCCCCACATCCATGATGCTGAACGAGATGATTTGCGATGCAAAAGTCACAAATCATTGTTTTCTTCTGCATCTAAAATAAAAAAAATGAGAATTCCGCCTGAAAGACCATCCGGTAATAGTACAAAGTTTCGTATTTATTTGATTGTTATTCATAATAAACAACGCTTTTTCATAAGAATACATATGATTTATTCTTAATTTGCTGACTTCTTCCGCTCGTTATCGCTTCGCAATTTATTTTTTTCGATTCTCTTCTTATTTTCGTAGTATATATTAAAAGTGATGGAAATTCTTTCTATATTATCATCATCAGTTATTATTAAGAACTAACCTTTTTCCTATATTTTCATAAAACTAAATTAGCATACGTCGTTATTCTTTCTCTTCTTTATCATAATCATCAGTTATTATTAAGATAAATCACCCCCTTTTTTGCTCATAAAATAAAATTTGCATACGTGATTATTAAGCGAACCGGACACACGTACGTTAACTTTTATTGTATAAGAAAGAACATTAATATTGCCTTTTTTCCACTCTACATTAATTATAAAAAATCTTTTTTTCTACAAGACAACCGTCTTTATGTAGTTAAAAGTGTGTTCGTTTTCTATGAGGCTTTTGAAGACTCCATTTTAAAACACTAGTTACACAAGTTATCAGTAATTATTTTTCACTCCTGTGTTTTCGTTTTACTACTTTCATTCGTTTCTGTTTGTCTTTCATAGGGTTTAAGGAACACGATGACTCGATGTTATCGTTAAACCTTGTTTATTCTTATTATATTTTGTGTTATATATATATATATATATATATATATATATATATATATATATATAGTAAGCAATGAAAATATATATAATATAAATAAATGCATTTAGCCTGACGATTCCCCCCGGGGATGAAACACGGGAGCCTCTGTGTCGCTTGATTGTCATATATATTTTCATTGCTTACTACCTAGCTCTACTTACGTATCGAGCACTGTTGAAGTAAATACTGAAAACAGACACATAAAAAATTATATTTCCTTATAATATTTTATGTGGATACATGAAGTACTTATATATATATATATATATATATATATATATATATATATATATATATATATATATGGAAATTACAAAAACGAAAATCCAAAAAATATTATTTATGTAACTATCAATTTTTCGTCTTTATTTTAAAACTTCCACAAGATGATTGTCTGAAGAAAACAACACACATGTACCAAATGTTTGAAATAGAGGTGGTGGCAGGCGTAAGCTTAAAAGGGGCCGCTTATGAAAAATAAAAATGATATACCAATAGATGTGTATAATTGAGTTGACAGTAGAGAGTGTGGGGGAAATGGTGGGGTTGGAGTTATAAGATCATTAAGAAGGGGGAGTGAGCTAGTGTTATGTAAGCCGAGAGAAGTTGTTTATGACGAGATTAGTTATGGGCGCATCCAGATGGCGGGATACATTACAATAACTGTGGAAAGATTATGGGAGAACATTGATAGCGGTCAGAATTAATTTAAACTATGAAGGAGAAGAGGGACATTAGACATGTTTATTGACTCTTTTAAATAGTAGTCTTGAGGTGAGAGAGCGGAAAGGTAAAAAAAATCAGGATCGCATAATAGGACGGTGTAGGAGGGAGGGGGCGAGGGAGAAGGAAGGGACGAAAAATAAGATGTAGCGTAGGAAAGGTGTCCACATTTGATACTTACTTATATACATATGCAGAATTAAATAAGAAGGTTAATATTATTATTTATGTTTCGTTTCGTCTTTATTCAATACTTTCTCATGATGATTGTTTGAAGAAAAAATCACACACGTACCAAATGTTTTAAATCGAAGTGGTGGTAGGCGTAAGCTTAAAAAGAGGGTCGCTTATAGAAAAATAAATTATTAAATACAAATATGTATCTCTCTCTCTCTCTTTCTCTCCAAATATGATCTGAGGTTAAGATCGGATTCTAACTCTGCATGATGAGATCTCAGTTTAAAGTAACTGTTGTTCGATAACATCGACATGCCAGTGTCGCAGATTTTGTACATGTCTGTGTAAATAAAATTATCATATATATATATATATATATATATTTATATATATATATATATATATATATATATATATATATATATATATTCTTGGCTTTGTTTTCTAGAAAGAGATCCAATAGAGTGCTCGATTATTTAATAATAAGAGCATCATATTTATTTATTTATTTATTAATAGTGTCACAAAAGATCAAGTCATATAAAGATGGTACCATAGGTTTCGAGCCTGGAACTTACTTAGATTGAAATTTAATATTTTTTAGTTTATTTATATTAATAAACAAATCGCTCCCGGTTATATTTAGCCATTTATGATCTCAGAGGAAGCTGCTGGTCATTCTGAGAAAAATTCGGTGTTTTTATTAATATTTCATTTTTTTCAGCATTTAATTAGTTGTGGTCTTTCAACTGAATACCATAACACCGGGGTTGGAGAAAATTATAAAAAGGGAAAATCAAAGAGGAGGAGGGGAACTAAAAGAGACACGAGAAAAATCAAATAAAAACAAAGGAAAATGAATGCCCCTCACTTACAATAGTTTACTATTGCATATCTATAAAGAGGGAAGATACGTTTTTGATTTCGATAAGCAAGAAGGGCGTGCCCTTGCTCGTTTACTCAGGGGAGAATCTTTGTTAAGGTGTCCGATTGAAGTAAAGAGTAAGACGGTGTTGACATCTATAAGAAAATGTTAACCACGAAAATCCTTTTGTTTCGAGTTTTAATCTGTGATTAAGCTTGCGGATAAAAATGCTCATCAAAATGCTAACACGATAAGCCGGACGAGGTTAACCAAGTAATTTCAGATTGTCAGGTGTGTGCTGCGTAATATCTTGGCAAGTTGCGAGTGAACTCTTAAATAAGCCCTAAAGCATAACTATAAGAATCAATATAACACGATAAACACTTGAAACAGCGTTACATAACAATATTTTCCGTAAGGAAGGGTTGAAGTAACGTTATGCCATAAATATTTGGAGTGACCATGTAAGACAGAATTTTTGACCGTTATTGCTATAAGATATTTACATACTTATTTGTTCCTTACAAGCTATTTCGGCCTTCAAAAGTAGTGTTCGAATATTTGCTTCTACCACCGAAATCTGCACATGCAGTTGTCTCCACATGGGTATGACTACATATCAACCAAACCATTTCATTATCACATCACTACAGTATAAATCTCTATGCATGAGTGGATGAAGTGTGTGAGGTGCGCTGAAGAAAAATTCCTACCAGTAAAATACATAGCCCTGTTGTGCTCGTATACCCTTAATGAAAATAAAAGTGTAAATATTTGGGAATTTCCTTGCTTTTGTACATTTAGTGTATATGAATTTTCATCTTAACCCTATTAAGGGCATATGATTTCAGTATACTGGTATTTTTCATGGAATGTCACTACTTTTGTAAAAGCTATGCCTCAATACCATGGTAATAATAATTTTTTTTTAATTTTCTGGAAAACTAAAGTATATGCTAAACTGAAATTAAAATGCCATCAACTAGACCCTAAAAGCTCTATCTCTGCCAAAAATCAGCTGAATCTATCAAATAGTTGATGAGATACAGGGTGGCACATACGTACGTACACACAGATAACATGATTTCATGACTGAACTTTCTGGATCTCTGGGTTGCCTTGACTAATGATGCTGAAATTCTACACACTTATAGAACCTATCAAATAAAAATGTTGTAACTAATTTGTTTTATTGGTTTTTGAGTTATGATTGATCAAAGAAATGAGATTTCCAGCATGGCCCATTTGTGGAGTCTATTAAGTGATAGAGCGCTCTCGCGCCTCCCTTGATTATTCACTAAAAAGCCAAACAACATTTTATGTGTGTATCAACATTTTTTAGATGAATTTATATTGTTTGAATTATTCGGACTACTTTTCTCATCTTGGATGTTATTCTGACAACGTTTCTGCCGATTTAACCTCCGACTTTTTTTTATGTGCATCTTGTCGACTTGGGAATCTTCATGTGAAACTCGGAACGGAACTATAACAATCTACTCCCTTGATTAAATAAATATAATTTTAAATAGATTCCAGTTCAACTTAAAGATACCCGGGTACGATAAGATACGCATGAAGAAGGTCAGAGGTTACATCGACGGAAATATTTTGAGAATGAAATCCAACACGAGAATCAAAATAATACACACATTTTATTTTCTTGTGACAATTAATATTTAAGAATCTGTTTATAATATTAATGATGTTATCTTGTATTCTATCAGATAAAAATCATTCATTAATTATAGATAGTTTTAAATGCTTCATTTTTTTTAGAACAAGACTTTCATTATTAATATGCTTATACGCGTCGCGTGAAAATAGAAACAATTCTGTGATGCAGGAGAACCATCAACATTATCTCATGAAAATTTGATGTGTTTAAAACTGAAAACTTCGTTGGTTTGGTGACTTTGAACGACTAGATAAGAGTACTTGGTTTAAACAATGTAGAATGGTGGTGATAGCAACGTTAGTTAACAGAGAAATGCCAATGAAAATGTGGGGAAAGTGATTAGGATGGATTGGAAAAGAAGATTGAAAAATAAAGATCTGACGAGAGATAGGCAAATTTGGAAGTCAATTTTTAAAAGCCATTCAACACATGCCAGCATATAAAACAAACGTTAAACCGATGATGATGACGATGATGATGATTATGATGATGATGATGTAAAATGGATGAGTGTCTGGGCTAGTAGATGTAGAACAGTTGAAGTACCAAAGTCAGTTGACAGGGGGAAGGTCAAGTAATACATGAGAGGAAGTGATAACGATGCATCTGAGATAGGTTAGTTTAGATGTACACTTCTAAAAGCCATCCAACACATGCCAGCATATCAAACAAACATTAAACTGATGATAACTATGATGATGATAATAATGACCATTATGGTTATTATCATTATTATTAATAATAATAAACAATGGATGATCTTGCCTTGGTTAGTAGATGTAGAACAATTGAGTTAGCAAGGTCATTTGATGGGGTAAAGCCAAGGAAAACATAAGAATACGTGATTAGGTCGGACTAGAGAGGAATAGGAATAAATAAAGAACTAAACAAACTAGTAAATTCCTAAAAGATGTCCAACACATGCCAGAATGTAAAACTGAGGTAAAACCGATGATGATGATGATGATGATGATGACGATGACGATGACGATGACGATGATGATGATGATGATGATGATGATGATGATGATGATGATGATGATGGAATCGGTGAGAGTGCCTAGATTAGTAGATATAAAACAGTTGAGCGAGCAGGATCAGTTAGTAGAGAAACGTAAAAAAAAAACATGGGAGGAAGTGATTAGGATGAATTCAAGAGAAAGCGAATAAGCAAAAAACTTGGCTAGAGATCGGCTGGTTTAGAAGTAAATTTCTAAAAGCCGTCCAACACATGCCAACATGTAAAACGGACGATAAACATATAATGATGATGCTGGTGATGCTGATGATGATGATAATAAATGATTTGGTAAAAATGATTATTTCTGTCATTTACGATTGTCTGTAAAATAAAATTTAAAAAAACCCTGAAAAATTAAAAGGTTTTGATAAATTATCAACTTAAACTTAATTTAAATTACCCAGAAGACAAATACAAGAAAAAAGTATCGAAAAATCATGTTGTGAATGCCAAATTATGATTTTGTTTGTTTCTTTCAATTATATCTAATTTTATCGATTAAAATGATTGCGACAGCAGCATGACAATCCTCTCACCGGACGTGCCTGTTTCATTCTTAATCCGTTTGTCTGTTGTACACTTCTAATCTACTGAATTAAAATCAACTAACTCTGAAATGTACCGTATGTTTATTTACTTACTCTTCAGGAGGTTATATGCATGGTCAAGTGGGGGTTGAAAAAAAAACAAAAAAACAGCGGACTAAGTGAAGTGCACTCTAGCCTAAAAAAAATGCTTAAGCAACCCCATCAGCATTCTTCGGTGGTGACGCCTCAGCCGATTAGCAATGAACTAACCCTTCGCAAAGAGATAACACTTAGATTAACAACAGGCAAAAATCATAGTTTGGATGCAATTCTCCAAATGTAGAAACTGCGCTACTCTTCTATCTTTTTTATTTCAATTTCCTTATCGTTTTGTTTTTGCTGGCGATTCCAGACATTCAACTGCGATTTCAGAGACTCCAACCGAGAGAGCTTTTTAGGGTTCTACCTGTCCCCGTTTTGATCTCTCTTGCACTTGAATCACCGGGTACATTCGCTAGGTAGTTTTAGAAATTCTGTTTCATGAGTCACGTACCTCCTATGATTACTGAAATGATGGAGATCTTCCTAAAATTCCAGTTTCTTTTCATGTCGTACATAAGGCCTTGATATTTCGTTATCTTCTTCCTCTCAGCTCTGCTTAAGCCAGCATCATTATGGACATTGACTTCAACTAGGGTTGCTACTTTCTCTCTCTTGTCCCATATCACTATGTCAGGTTTAATAGCTCTCTTTTCTAAGTATGTAGCTGTAGAGATTGCATAGTCATCGTGAATAGTGTATGGCATATTTTTAACAGTTATTATTAGTATGTGTTCCAAGGACTTGCTGCTACACTGGATATTCAATTTTTAACAGATAGTCTAGTCGAAATATTTACACACTTCCTTGTGTCTTAAGTTTAATAAACTTCTACCATTGCTAACAAGAAGAGCGTTTGGACTGTCGTTCAAGGGAAGAGGGTATCAGGCATGTGTACGTTGTCATGCCTTTTAGCATAGCAGCAACATATATACGCATTCGTATGCATACATTAATAATAGTCTCATTGCGGACAATTGAAGTTTTAGGCTAAATTTCTAATGAAAACAAATGTAAAGATGTGAGGTATTTTAACATTTTATATTAAGCCACTCGAGGTTAAGTGTTAATGAGATCGAATGATTATTAGTTGAGAGATAAAGAACTTTATAAGATGATGAAGGATGATTGATGGGCTGGACATAGAATATTTGTACGGACGATTCATAGCAGGAATCTGTTGACATTAGATTTGAAGACGATCATGTTATAATCTTAAGGGAAGCAGTCCCGTGGTAATTTGTTCCACAGACGGAAAACTTTTGCGAAGAAACTCTACGTGGGGGAATTCCGCCTGACGCCATGCATGCGAAAGGAAGAACGGAAAGTTTTTCATTGTGGTAGAAAACGAGTTGTTGCTGTGAATGTCTTAAAAGAAGGAGTATAGAGAGACTAAGAACGTCTTTTCCGTGAGAAATGGACTAAGTAAGAGAAGAGATCACCCAACACTAAATATCGGAGTCTTTATTCATACTATTTTATGTGTCACTTTTCTGTCTTTGTCTTCATAAAATCGAACCGTTATTATCATGCTATTAAATTGAAAAAAGAAATAAACAACAACAATAGAAAGGGCATCTGAATTATTCTGTTGATTGGTAACCATAGCAATGAATACAATAATTGTCAACGGATGAAGATGATAAAGCAGTTTAACAAATGATACACTTATGATCTTACCATCAACGGTGACACAGCTCCGCTCGAGAGGATGAACGAGGCGAAAAATCTTGGCCTCTTGATCGACTCGTCCTGTAATCATTCTAAATATTGAATACAGGCTTCAAACAAATCAAGGATATCTCACTCGGTGCTCTTTCTACAAACTCGCTCTTGAAACATTTCTCCTAATGTATGTCTCCCTTGTCAGACAGCTTTTAGAGTATAGTGTTTATCGAAAGAAATTCCACTCCATGAGGCAGAAAGAGGGTGAGTCGATAACGCATTTTTTATCCAGATTACGTGGCCATGCTATATTTTGCGAATTCAGGGTTCGATGTCCAAATGAACAAACTTGCAGGCAGCAAGTAGACTACTCAGACGACATGGTGGCCGGACAAATGATAGCAAAACTTAGCAACGTAGAACACCAAAGGTAGGTATTGGCGGAGATAGCGTTACTTTACACTTTAGACCATGATATGTCTGGAAGCAACAGACAAGTAAACCCCTCACTTCTACAATGCCACCCCCTCTTACGTTATCCAACGTAAAAAGGTCGAACCAGGAACAGTACTAGCAGGAGACCAAGGGCTCCCAACTCTACGATACACTAAACCTTGCAATGGATGTGGAGAGACTTCACACCCCAAACGGTCAATGAACCGGAAGTCACGAGTAAAATGTCAAGTGGGGAGTCGTTCATGTTC
This sequence comes from Sepiola atlantica, assembly GCA_963556195.1. Taxonomy (NCBI): domain Eukaryota; kingdom Metazoa; phylum Mollusca; class Cephalopoda; order Sepiida; family Sepiolidae; genus Sepiola; species Sepiola atlantica. Next base: position 43,435,128 of record OY744528.1, on the reverse strand, counting down.
ACGAACAGTTCTTCGGATAATTGTTCTGCTCGCAAGGACAGCAAGTACAACAAAAACACAATCGACAAACGTGCCTCACCTCTAGTAGGATGGGGAACAATTTCAGATGAGCGCTCCAGAGCTACCCCCCTTTCCGTGACAGTTGAAGTCACCATGATGTCTGGAAGTCATGCAAAATTTGGACGAATACCAAAGAAACCGGTGAGCCAGCAGGGTCATCGCATCTCAGCCTTTGCAGACACAGGGGACAGACTTGTTCGAGTGGACCTGAGATTCAGAAACTCCTTGGATACCTATGAGGGTACCTCGTGTCAACTACCAATCGAATACGGGGCGTAACGGACAACCGATCACAGTTCTAAGGTGTTTTACCTATGCATAAAAGTGGGAACAAAAAGGACACGACAGGCTGTATATGTATCAGACAATACATTGAGATTTTATCTGTCACAAACTGCCTTGAAGGATCTGGACTGATTGCCTTCTAATTTCCCGACTTCTTTGTCGCAGAATAGCTCGTTAAGGAATATGAATAAAATTGCCCCATGCGGATACCCGGGCCGAAGTCTGTCCCGATTAAACCAGAAATCATCCCATTCAAACAAACAGAAGCCAACAGACACGAACTCAAACAATGGGTAGTGGAATAATCAAGCCCCCATCAACCACTGCAAACAATGTAAGGTAAACCCTTAGAGATAAAATTCGCCCGGGGGTAACACCGATAGCAATTCACACACCAATACCCGTTCCTCATCACTGAAAGAAGAAGGTGAATGAAGACCTGGACAGAGACGTCGCACTGGGGATAATATGACCGGTCCCGGTAGGCACACCTACTACCTGGTGCTCAAGGATGGTGGTCACGCCGAAAAAAGACAGGTCTCCAAGTCGCACAGTTGCCCTACAAAAGTTGAATGATGCTATTATGAGAGAAACCTATCACACCTAATTCCCATTCAATCAGGTTTCGATGATATCGGGATACACCAGAGAAAACGATCCCTGACGCATGGAATCGATACCACAGTCTACCGCTATCCCAAGCGCGCAGGATGCCATTACATTCATCACCGAGTGGGGCCGATATAGGTACTGTCGAGTCCCTCAAGGATTTCATGGATCAGGGGCCGAATACACCCGTCGGTTTGATGATATCACAGTGGATATGGCTCGTAAGACTTGATGCATATACGACAGCCTCCTATGGGATGATTCAATAAAGTCATCATTCTGGCACACGGTTGCCTATATCAGTCGCTGCGCAAACAAATGGATTGTATTTAATTCGGACAGGTTTCACTTTTTCTGAAATGGAGATAGAGTTCGCAGGATTTCTGGTCACTGAAAATAGTGTTCGACCCACAAAAATGATGACAGAACTCATCCTTCAATTTCCTTACTCCCACAAATATCACTAGAGTTTGATCCTGATTTAGACTGGTTTATCAGGTGTCGTTTGCCTTTTCACAAGCAGAAGTTATGGCTCCCTTCCGAGAACTATTGAGGACAAAGAACAGAAAGTTCTATTGGGAAGAAGCACTGGAGAGCATATTCCAAGAATCAAAGAGAGTGATTGAAGAGGGTGTCTAAACATTCGAAATAAACAGAGTGACAGGGCTGGCCTATGCAGGAAGAAATATACTGCCTGTAAGAGTCATTATAAATGCCAACAAAATCCTGATACTTCAACAACTTCGTGCAGAGGTAGTGGAATCCCTTTATTCTGCGCATCAGGGTGTAAACGGTATGCTGGCGAACGCGAGACAACGATTATTCTGGCCCGGTTTGGATTCTAGAATCTGACAAACCATAGCCTAGTACCGCACCTGCAACACTATTGCGCCATCTCAGACCAAAGATCCCTTGGCGTCACCACCAGACCCGAATTTTCCATTCCAAAAAGTTTTTGTGGATTTTGTTAATATACAGAGCAGGAACTATTTAGTATACGCTGATCCATATACGGGATGGATGGAAGTAGGCCTAATGACATCGGGTAGGACTGAAACTGTATGCGACACCTTAAGAACTTAGTTCTGTACTTATGGGTCACCAGAGCAAATCTCTTCTGACAGAGGACCACCGTTTGTAGTCACAGTAGTATGACTTGCTTTTGAGGAACTGGGGTATATGTAAATGTACCTCATCAGCATATTATGCAAAGAGCAACAGCCACGCAGAGTTAGCTGTTAAGACAGCAAAACGGATACTAGCTGACAATATAGACAGCTACGGACGCCTATGCCATGATCGAGCTGCTCGGACGTTACCAACCCATCGCAATACTCCTGTCTAGAACCTTAACTTGTCCCCAGCCGTAATGCTATACGACCGAATCATTAAATACCACTTTCCGGTCCTACGGGATAAATATCAAACCCGGAAACAATGGAAATAAATAGGTGAACAAAGGGAGTTGGCAATGGCCAAGAGGCATAGCGGAATGAACAGTTCTACAATCAGCATTGTCGCCCACCCCGGAAACTCCAAGTTGGAGAATTCGTCCAGATCCAGAACCAGAATGGTTATTATCCTTGTCGATGGACGAATATAGGGAGGATCGTTCAGACCCGCCCAGTTATGGATGGCCACCATTATGCTACTCCAGGGACCTCAAAACCGTCCACAAATCCTGACCTCCACAGAAACAACTCACTGAACAAGCAATGGATGTCGAACGAAACATAAATGTCAGACCACCCAGTGAGCCTGAGGATGAAGAAATGGAAATTGATGATACCGCAGGGGTATTGAAGATCAATGCAGGAAGATATACACACCCGATTAGTCCACCATTGTTGAGACAACCGTCATGTCGCAGAACAAGAGCGCCAAGAAACTTGGAAACGTGGAAAATCGCACGGGTTCTCTGGTGCATATGAAGGTGACCACGACAAATCATCCCGTGGTCACGGGGGGCATGTATAGGTAAAATAGTTATCTACTCTTGTGTTGAAATAGTAAACGGAAGTTATCTCTCCCTCTTTATTATATAACAATCTGTGGAAGCGACTATTTGCTTTTTAGTAGCAAACAGTGACGGACGTTCAAAGAGACATCTTCCATACTCTACAATTCAGTACCTGGGGAGAGTTCAAATATTGTTAGTCAAATAGTGCATAGACTAAGGGATCTGCCCCACGGAACCGACTCGAGAAGTTTAACCTATTCTTCCTTTGAGCGCCGACCGTTACTCGGTGGTCTCATTTTAGCCTACAATCTCCTCAATAGCCATTATGATATCCTGCAGAACATACGATTGACTTGTGTACCAGAAAGAGGTTCACGCGCGCATTACCAGAAACTATTTCACTGTCGGTTTCGATTGAACCGGAGGAGGGCCACTTTGTAGATCAGGATCTCTGAACCTTGGAATATACTTCCAGGAGATCTAATAATTCAAAGCGAAATTGAACATCTTCTGTGTCAATTTCTGTCCCCTTTCTCTATATGGCAACTGAAGCATGTTTGTTTTATTTTTACCAAATTTATTAAATTGAACTGAATGTCCACTACAAACATCACGGCATCGTTGCCGCTATTAATATTTTAAGCGGATGTGACGTGTTATGACATCATTTAGCATAATTTCGGTTGTACATTACAAATTTATAGAATAGAAAAAAAAAATGGCGTTAACTTACCAAATTTCTGTAGGACACTTGCTGGTTCATGATGTATGGCTCTGACATGATTATAAAGACAATACATCGTAGTATGAAGGAAACCACCAGGTTTTTATGGATAGAAATACGACTGCACTGCAATGATCTGCATAAAACAATAGCAGAAACGATGGGACGATTATCTGAAAGTTTATATCAAGAAATATTTGGAGAAATTATAAATGTTGCTCTTCAAATAATAAGTTTGTATGTAAAATTATGCCAATGAAAACAATGAGTGAGGGTGATCACATAATGGAAACATGAAATATAACGTACTAGAAGAAAACAAAACAAAAATAAAGAATCTATGTTAAGAATCACTATTTACTTGCCTCCCCACGACGGCAGAGTTAGACACAAGGTCGTTTTTATGTGAGGATAACCAGCGTCTGTAAAAGGGCACTCTGGATAGGGTAGCAATTTTTAAAAATCCAGTCAAGAAGAATATCTGTCTCTTTTTACCTTGGACAGAACAGATAATACATCTCGATCTCAGCTCGAAGGATAAGGAATAGTCGAGCCATGTAAAGAGTCCCTATTTATCTGCCCTCCAACGTTTGGCAACATTGCCAAGGCTAATGGAAAAAAGTGGGCTCCCTCTACTTTGCTAGTAAACTTCTCACACCTCACAATATATTATATCTCTACAAAGCCAACATTCGCCCAAGCATTGTGTATTGATGTCATATCTTAGCTGGTTCACTATCCACTAGTCTCTTCCTCTTAGACAAGGTAAAAAAGAGTCGCTAATCTAATAGGTCCCTCACTATCTACATAGCCCCAGCCCTTGTCCCATCGCCACAATGTTGCATCCTTGGGTGTGTTTTACAAGTACTTCAATGGAATGTGCTCCGAAGAACTTGCTGCTCTTTCGTAAGTCAATTTTCTTTTTGTCACTTTCTTTCACATTTGTTAATTACGTATTATAATGTACAAGACCCGTAAAATTAATTCTCCGAGCAGAACACTTAAAATCAACTTATAATGCTACTAAACCTTATGTCTAGAATGTTTATTCCAATTTTGATCAATATCCATTGCACGATATTGACTCTAGAAAATGTCTAAACATTAAGACTTAAAATTAAGAGGTCTTAAGAAAGAAAAGAAAATTCTGACAATCTTTCTTAATTGGTGTCAAATGACTATAGATCAACTTTAATTCAAATCTGAAATATTTGAAGTTTCCAATCAAAAGTTGTGTTCTATTACGCATCTTAAAATACTGATATCTTGAGAATATTTATTAATTGATATCTAATACCCATTGTTAAAATTTCACAAACATCAGAGGTATCTGAATTTTCACTTATTACATAAAATTAAATTAAACAAAATACAGCTCAAATCAACCACCCTTACGCCTAGAAAAATTCATATAATATAGGAATGAATTCTGTACATACAAATATATTAAGATTTACATATACCTACACTTTATATGAATAGGGGAACTTAATTATGTATGATACATAAGAAATAAGTGAATTATACATTTGTTTAAAAAGGAATAAAGGGAAATTAGAAAAATAACTGTAAAATGTATTATTTAAGGAGGAAATTGAAGGAAAATTTAAGACAATTTTAATGTGACCTAAACGTGCTTGATATTACTTAATTTCTCTATAATAAAAACATTCTTTAGATATCGTTTTTCTATGTGTATTTAATTTCGATGATCTGCTAATATGCGATCAATCGAATCGTTTTTAATCCAATATGTGATCTACCGAGTTGTTTACTTATCAATATGTGATTTACTTATTAACCTTAACCCTAACCTTAACCCTAACCTAAACCTAACTAACCTTTACCCTAACTAACCTTAACCCAAACAATTCGGTAGATCACATATTGTATTAGAAAACATTCTTTAAATAACATATTAGAAGATATCTCTTATTTTTTTCTATCACATACATTTCATTTATTTAAAAAAACAGGCTAAATATCAATATTACACTAAGTTATACCTACCCCTTAAGCGTTGTTGGTTCAGTACCTGGGTATGTACATTTTTCATCTTTACCTGTCTTCTACGCTTTATAGCTTGTATGAAGGAAACTGTTTGTGAAATTTCGTGAAAAAAAAAAGTTACTTAGTATTTTCATGAGAGAGTAAGTAACTCTGATGAATATATTTACATATTATTTTTATTGCCCAAAACATTACAAATTATGTTTTAAGCAAACATAATTCGCTTTGCACTAATGCCGAATACTCTTTAGGTCTACTTTCTTGCGGATTATCAAAACAGATCACTTAGTTTAAAAATAAAGATTAAAATAAATTTCTTAATGTTATTGTGTCACGCTAATTTCTTTAAATTTATAAAACACGTATCCAGTTGCAAAAATCATTGAAACTTACGTGTAGTTCGAACTCGGACATTGACATCGTAATGACTACTAGCTTAGTAATGTGTAGTCTGCCTATTCCTTTTATGTCAGCCAATCGCATTTTTCTATTTGCGTACGAACAGAAAAAAGATAACAAAAACGACAACTTGTTACTAGTACATAAATAGATTCACAAAGCATACAGGTAAAATCAGAATGATGCACAAACCTAAAATAGCAGAAAATGGCGATGGTTATTCCCAACAATATCAGGGAAATGGTGCTAGTTATGAAGTAAATGTAGGCCAGTAGCAGTGCTTGTTGGACATCTGGATTGTTGTGGAAATCAATGGATTCCTGCAATGGATAGAAAATACAAAAAAAAATACATGTCAAACCAGAGAACCAATGTTAGATAATGATGCGGGAATGAGAGATATCAAATGCGATTATTGGTCGAACATAATCGCGTCATAGAAGCGAGGGATATTCTGAAATAGTTAACAATTGGTGGCAAAATAACGAAATCATTATTGAAAAATACTTATGAATTCATGGTACAAAGAAGCCGTTGGAGGTGATGGTTATTCATATGAATATACTTTTCCTCTTTATTTAAAAAAACTTATCAAACCAGTAAACCAATGTTAGATAAGGAAGGGGAGGATGAGTGATATCAAATTCTATGATTCGTCGAACAAGAGCACGTGTTAGGAGAGAGGGATATTCTGAAATAGTTAGCAATCGGTGGCAAGGTAAGGTAATTAACACTGAAAAATACCTATGAATTAATGATACAACAAAGCCGGCTGGAGATGGTAGTCATTCAATTCCCCTCATTTTGTCTGAAATTTGCGTTACTTCGAAGATGGTTGACGCTGGTCAAATTGAAAATTCGACACAACATCTTTCTCTCTATGACCACACGAGTCGGCGTTGAACGATTGCAGATTTGCGTGAAAGGAAACCATACAGCTTTATGTTTATTACATGGTCTCGCTATGATATGTTGTAGATGATGTGTAGTATTGATATTCAAGATTCATCAACTTTCTTCGATCGATATCTCAAATACATCCTTAATTTTCCCAAAAAGCAAAAGCATTCTACATTCAATTGATTTACGCTGTTACACTGATATTCTATTGCAGATTGTATGGCAAATATGGTTTGTTGGCATCCGTCTGTCTCATGAGAACATCGTATTCGGCGCCTCAGATTAATCCGTTGCTAAATTACAGCGTATGTTGTAACAGTGCAAGCCTATCCTGGATCGTCAGGCTCTGATGCCGCTGCCAAAGATGAATGTGGTGTCTGTTTATGAGGACTCTGTTGCAGCCCCTTGCCGTCTTTGCTCTCTTCTCTCCCTCCACTGCGGGTCTCCATGTCCTCATTCTTCTCAAGCGGCTTCGGTTTTCAGCCTGCTGGGTTGATGCCACCTTCCATCATGTCTCGCTCGCTGACATCCTTGTAGCGTATGACATGTCTTCCTGCTGGTTTGGAGCCGGTTGCGATCTCGTTGCAGCTCCATGGCAAATATACTTCGATAATATTGTAAGATTTTTGTGATGTTTTATCTTCTTAAAATGCGTAATTATTTCAACTGACATACGTTTGAAGAAGTTTAATCATCAATATTTATCATTGCAAAGTTTTGTTTTGATTCTTATTGACCAGAGACCAGTTATTTGCTAAACAGGTCCTCCGTTCTATAACACCACTATATACATTACAAGTAAGAATACCGGTCCCAGGACGGGTATATAAAAAAATAGAGCATTAATTAAAATATGGTACGGTTTCAGTGGAACACCCCTTAGATGGTATAGTTAAAATATAAATAATTTGCCCACGCTACATACCAAGTTGCTGAGAATACTTATTCCATAATTAATAATGATAAGTTCAATAGTTTAGGATTTTACCAATCATATACATATTATAGCCGCCCACGCACCATCTAACATTTTCAAAATGTATTATTTAATATAACTCAACATTTTATGTAAAGCAATTATTTTCTCTATAAAATCTTTGTATCTAAATTATTTAAAAAGTTATATAAAGACAGGTGCGAGTTTTGGTGGGCGCACCCTTAAATAGTAAAGTTAAAAAAAAATAATGTCCTTTGGACATTTTGCAGGCTTTCTTGATCTTTTTCTGACAACTTTCTCTAAACAATAATCATATATTTTCTTGTCTCCTCTGGGATTTCCGCTCACTCACTTGTCTCAATTCAGATCAAAACGAAATTGAGCTAGTCCTCTGATGTGTCTTCCCACTACAGAGCTAATCGATATCAAATGGCTGATTGAGACAGCTTAAGATCCCCAATATCTGAAATCTCTTTAAAGTCTATTTTCAAAAAGAATGTATCCTGCATTGTATTCGATATACCTGAATACCAATAGAGCTTTATACTCTCCAAAGCATCCAACAGACCAAACGGCCAGCCATATTACCTCCTTGAATGTGTCGCCGCTATTGCCCACCCCCATCATTATTTCAATTACGTTAAAAAGTAGATGTTCACAACCAAATCCGTTCAATATAGAGTGGCCGATCAGAGATTTAGCTCCCATGAGTTTTGTAGAATAACAAACAGGGTTCTGAACAGATGTACGACTTCCACCCAAACCATCATTAGTAGGACAGGCGTAATCTCCTCAGCATCTGATTAAGCTAAGATTATCGCAAAGACCGTTGCAGCAAATTCCACCATTTGCGATCAGGGCCACCTCCTCCCATAATTTTTCCCTATAATCGAAAAAACTTTAGGCGACATCTGAATAATAGTTAAGGATGTTGCCAAACTTATCAAGAATATCGATGTTAACAAGGCAGCGGTTCTCGACAATATTTCGGTTAAAGAACTCAAGAAACAGCAACGCGTAATGGCTCCTATCCTTACAAAACTGTTCAATCGTTGCCTAAAGTAGAAATGCTTCCCTTCGGATTAGCCTGCCCAGTATTTGAATATACAGGAGATCGGTCCCCTGCATCTAAGTACAAACCGATTAGTCTCTTATGCTCATAAGTAAGTTGCTTGAATCTGTAATAAATAACGAATTTGTCAATCACCTTAGCAAAAGAAATAACTTAGTGACAAGCAATATCGATTTCGTCCCGGAAGAGGAACAGTTGGCGTGCTAACGGTGATATCGCACAAGATCAGTGGATCTAATGAACGGTGGCTTCGTTTCTAGATAAATATCTATTACTATATCAACAGCTTTCAATAGTGTTTTGCACAACTGTTTGCATCAAAAGCTTGTTAACTATGGAATATCTGGAAATGTCTTCTCAATCATCAATGTTTTTCTCTCCGATAATTCTATAAATGTTGTTATTGAGGGGCAAAAGTTCGAATCATACAGCATAAATGCCGGCGTGTTTCAATGATCCATTATGGGCCAAACCCTTTTGATCTTCATAAATAATCTTTCAAATCATATTCTGAGATTATTTGTTGACATCTATTTTGACAGCAAAAGTATCTACAGCAGCACTTTGATGAGCATTGACGATCTTTTTAAGAGCTTGATTAAGAAAAGTCTGTGTTAAACGGTGTATAATTAATCTATGCGCTTAAATGATAAGTAACTCTCACCTTATCTAATTTCCCCATCTTTACAAGACGATCACCGACTGAATAAATCTATTCTTCTAGAACCTGTTAAATAAATTGAATGATGATATTAAGAAAGCGTGTCAGATTGGTCTGGATTACAGCTAAGGGAATTCACCATATTCCTTGGAGGAAGATGACAACACACACGCACGATGCCGGCTAGTAACAAGTGATTAAACTATTAATGATCAAATGACTTTAAAGAACTCCATAAGTACATAAAGTGAACATGGAGGACAAAGCAATTATTTAATTGCTTACGTTTTTTATATGTTATTTGGATCATTTTGACAAATGTTCTTATCTTGAATGCTATTCTCACAACGTTTCAGTCGATGTAACCTCGGTACGTCTGGGTTCTTTAAGTCGAACTCAGGAATATGTACGGAATTTTAAATGAAACCCGTCATATAATCCATGAGGGTATCTTGCTTTCGTTCCGTCACCCATGACCGGATAGAAAACTTAAGTAATTCGTAATTGTATTCCTTGTATCGCCCGTATTGAGGATTGAACCTTCATCCCCCAGAATACTGTCATTAGAGCTGATTCTACTTAACACATTTATTCTGCATTATCATGATTTCTTGCTCTCGTAGACGCGGTTTGCACCATTTTATTTTTTCGTTTTATTTTTGACACGTCTTTCCTTTTTATATTAATCTTAAGTACAAGGAAATTCAAGAAGATCTTATTATGTGAGAAAAATAAGATAAGACAACTTTTCCTCACAATATGAACTTATGCTTCGGCATTTTTTAGATAATTTGTATTATTTAGATGATTCGAACTACTATTCTCAACTATGGTCTTATTCTTACAACGTTTCAGCCGATTTAACCGCCCACCTTGTTCAGGCGAATCTAGTCGAATCGTATCGGATATAGGTCCTAAGTGATAATCAGTCCTATCATAGCTGACAGCACAAGAGCAAACTACCTCCTGAATGAAATGAATTAGTTCATCTCACTCGAAATTCCGTACAGATTCTCGAGTTCTACAAAAAGGTTCCCGAGTTCGACCAGATTAATCCAAATAATACGATAAAACATTGATCATAACAAAAAAGAAAATATGCGTGTATTATTTGAAATACTGTAGCTTGCTCTCATTCTGTCAGCCATTACTGAGTACAAGTATTAAGTAATTATGAATTGTATTCTTAGTATCGCCAACACAAATGATTGAACTTTCAACCCCCCAGAAGATAGTCACTTTGAACAGAGTATTACTTAGCACTCTATTTGTTACGCCAAAGACAATTCTAGTATGAATTTTAGGAGGCTTAAACTTATTCTGGATTTAGATGTGTTGTCTTGCTACTTACTACTATAGATTGCTAGTTATTATTACATATATATGTATATATATATATACATATATATATGCATATATAAATATATATATACATATATATATGCATACATAAATATATATACATATATATGCATATATAAATATATATATGCATACATAAATATATATACATATATATGCATATATAAATATATATACATACATGTACATATATAAATATATATATACACATATGTAAATATATATACATATACATATATGAATATATATAACTATATATACATATACATATATAATATATATTCATATACATAAATATAAAGCTACATATATAAATATACATACATATATAAATATACATACATATATAAATATATTACATATGTAAATACATATATATATATATACATATATATAAATATATATATATATAAATATATACAATATATATAAATATATATACATATATATAAATATATACAATATATATAAATATATACAATATATATATAAATATATATACATATATATAAATATATACAATATATATATAAATATATATACATATATATAAATATATACAATATATATAAATATATACAATATACAGGGTGTTTCAAAAGTCTTGGGAACATTACAAATGCGTATATCTCATGAACTATTCCAGGTAGAAAAATGAAACTGGTGCCATTTTAAAGCTTGCTTAATCAAGTTTTTGGTCATACTAATGACTTTCGTGTTATCTTTCCAGGTGCATTAATGGCGTTCTCTAAACAAGACAAGGCATTTTGCGTCCTCCAATTTGCAAAGACTGAATCGTGGACATGTGTTCAGCGTGCATTTCGCAGGAAATTTAAAAAAGAAGCCCCTGAAAGGAAATCCATTGTCAGATGGCATGCTAAATTTGTGAAAGATGGGTGTTTGTGCCCAAGTAAGCGAACAGGTCGCCCTTCAACTTCAGAAGATGCAGTTGAGCAAGTTCGGACAGCCTTTCAGCGGAGCCCCCGTAAATCAGTGAGAAGAGCCAGCAGGGAACTTCAGCTTGCTCCAGCAACTGTCTGGCGTGTCTTAAGGAAACGACTGCAAATGGTACCTTACAAGCTCAAGTTGGTCCAAAAGTTGAAGGACACTAATAAGCCACTTCGCCGTGACTTTTGCATTGCAATGCAAGAGAAGTTGGAAGATAACGGCTTTGATGACCGGCTTGTTTTTAGCGATGAGGCGACCTTCCATCTGAATGGCAAAGTTAACAAGCATAACACTCGCATATGGGGTACTGAGAATCCTCATGAACTTCTTGAGCACGAGCGAGATTCACCAAGAGTGAACATGTTTTGTGCAATTTCCAAGAAAGGTGTCTATGAACCGTTCTTCTTTGAAGAGGAAACTATCACTGGTGAATCCTATCTCAACATGCTCGAAGACTGGTTAATGGCTCAGTTGGAACAAGCAGAATCTGATGACTTCATTTTTCAACAAGATGGTGCGCCACCACACTGGAGTCTTAAAGTAAGGCAGTTTCTTAACACAAGGCTGCCTGGTAGATTGATTGGGAGATCTGGGCGAGGTGATGACGTTCTCATACCCTGGCCTCCTAGGTCTCCAGATCTTACCCCGTGTGACTTTTTCCTTTGGGGCTTTGTCAAGCAACAAGTCTATGTGCCGCCCCTTCCAAGAGATATTGACGAACTAAAGGCTCGAGTAACGGCAGTTGTGGGAACCATTGACGTCAAGATGCTGGAACGCGTTTGGCAGGAAATGGACTATCGACTAGATGTCTGCTGTGTGACGAATGGTGCTCATATTGAGCAACTTTGAAGATTCCCCACAAAACTTGAAACTTTAACCTTTCCAACGGTACCAATTTCATTTTTCAACTCCTAATAGTTTTTGAGTTATTAAAAATCGTTATTTTCCCAAGACTTTTGAAACACCCTGTATATATAAATATATATACATATATATAAATATATACAATATATATATATAAATATATACAGTATATATATATAAATATATACAATATATATATACACATATATATATAAATATATACAATGTATTTATACATATATATATATATATATAAATATATACAATATATTTATACATATATATATACATAAATATATACAATATATATACATATATATATATATATAAATATATACAATATATATACATATATATATAAATATATACAATATATATACATATATATATAAATATATACAATATATATACATACATATATATAAATATATACAATATATATACATACATATATATAAATATATACAATATATATACATACATATATATAAATATATACAATATATATACATACATATATATAAATATATACAATATATACACATACATATATATAAATATATACAATATATATACATATATATATATATATATATATATATATATATATATATATACGTGGTGAGAATAACATCCAAGATGAGCACAGTAGTTACAATTAGGCTTGATTCTTCAAGGATCGTTACATAATTTAGAAGTCTTGAAAACCCTAAATAATTTATAACTGCACGCAACGATATAAGCTTTGGTACAACTGAAACTAAATCAAACGGTACGAGGCAGCCATTTGTGAATTCTAAAACTAAGTATTTCACAGTGATTTAAGAAAAGCGTTTTAAAGATGAACGTTACATCAACATTTTTTGAACTTTAATTCACCCCAACCAAGGCATATTGTCACTGTTATAGAGTCCAGATTTATTGCATGGAAACCGTAGGGTGGAGTTGTGCACCAGATTATTTGGTCACATTGCATTAAAATTTATGCATAGTGTTACGGACGTGAAAAGAGTGAGCAGCAAGATAACTCAAAACGTAAGCGGACTGAGTAAAGAAACTATTAGAGTAGAACATTTTCTGTCATCTGGGGATCTTTACAGTGAAGAGGTGAGATTTTGCTTCTGTCGGTGGTATTTTCGTTGAAGGTTGTAAGTTCATTGGGGCACATCCCGTGGATGTACTTGTAAAACAAGCACAGGGATGCAACATTGTGGCAATGCTCGGTAGAAAGTGCGAGATCTATCAGGTTTCGAAATTATTTTTTTCATCCTGCCCTATAGAGAGAGAGAGAGAGAGAGAGAGAGAGAGGGGGAGAGAGAGAGGGGAGAGAGAGAGAGTGTGAGAGGAAGTGATTAGTAGGCTGTGCACCGACCTAGATATGGCAACAATACGCCATGCACGGGCGAATAGTAACTACGTAGAGAAATAGGCTATTTGCAAATCCGAGGAGTTTTCTTTGCAGCAGACTTGGCAACATCTTCTATGTACTTATTCCAATCTAAGTTACCCGAGAATGTCAGACCGAGAGACTTCGTAAACATGGCTTTGTACTTGTAAATAATGTAAACATGCAGAATGATGCATACTTAGTGGTGTTGCAGTGCATGCACACTACGGGTCTGTAATCAGAACAATGTCTGACTCGGAGTTTGACCACCACAAAGTTAATTTCCCCCAAGACAAAGACAAGGTTAGATGCTGTGATTGCGAGCCATTTAAATTCCTACAGAATTTATGTCCACTCCAGATAACATACATCATGGTCACTGGGGATTATGTCCATAGATAAAACAGCTGATAGTACTCAAGTAGTATTTCTACGTGGTCTATCCAGAACGGCGGGATATCTCTCTCTATATATATATTGCAGAAAATCGAGAAAAGAGGGTTAGTTTGGTATCTGTTAGTCTGAGAGACAGTGGGACCATTAGGGACTCAAGCGGAGGAGCTGTTTGTGTTCGGCTAAAAGAAATTGTTGTCTTGATTACAAGTTTATCGTCTGGTAGAGAAACCAATTATCATTATAATCTCTCAAGGTAAAACATTGTTAGTTGCTTTAAACTTGAGTTGTGATTTTGTTTGGAAGGAAAATCCTTTCGTTACAAGATTGACTGAGGTCACATGATTGCCACCAAGCCCAGTCGAAATTAAGCACCGGATGAAGACGGAGACAACGAACGGACTATCACGACCTCTACAAAGAACGCACACAAATGCAAGTTCACATGTAAGACGCCTTGTTAGCCCCTAAACTACGAATACGTATAATTTGATGAGCACGTCTATCCTACTGACAATTTCAGTTTCCCGGATAGATTCGATCATTTCGAAGTAGTTTATATCAGCACTTTGTTGTCCATCTTTATCTCTAGGTTCCACCGCTTTATAGCAAGTACGAAGTAAAATTGTTGTGAAATTTTGTTAGAAAAAATACGATACTAAATATTCGTATGAGAGAGTAAGTAACTATGATAATTGTATTTACGTTTTGTTTTATTGACAAAAACATTAGTAATTATGTTTTTCAGCCAAAATAATTCGCTTCGAACTAAGGCCGAATAACCGTTATATCTAATTTTTAGAAAATTATCAAAAAAGCTTATTAGTTAAAAATATTCATGAAATGTTTATGTCAATTATTTAAATGTAAAAGACAATGTATCCAGTTAAAACAATTCTTTAGACTTACGTGAGATTCGAACCCAGGTATTCACATTATAAAACCTACTGCCTTAGTAACATGTACTCTGCCTATTCCTTTTTGTCTACCAATCACATGCTTCTAAAGTAATCACATTTTGTTTACTCCAGTTATCGTTTTCAACACTCTCGTCATATTGTTCATGATCCAACTCACAATCCCTTATCCTCGAGTGGCTTTTGGAATTGGTAAGTTGTGACACATTAAAAAACATCCTGAATTTCTAAAAGAAATAGCATCTTTTAATAATAAAATATTTTTTTACTTTGTTCGCCCCAAACAAGGCTTATTGATATTTGTAAGTCCTGACTGGTCTACAATGAAGGCAAATATTGTTATTTCTAAAAAGTCTAAGTATATTATATATGGCTCGCTGTACATATGAAAATTCCACGGTTCTTTCGACATTAATCTGTATAATATACTGTTATTAATAATATTTTTTTGAAATAATAAATTACTCTCATGGTCAATACTATTAAGAAAATTCACTTCCTTCTTCCGTAAAAGTATTGTAATTGTCAGCTTACTATTCTTTAAATAAATAAAACCAATTTTTATTTATTTAAACTTGTAGCAATTTAATTATTTTTTAAATAATAAATATTATTTGTTTTATTACTCTAAAAAATTGTCCGGTAAATAATCTTTTAATAAATAAAACTAACATCACTATTTTGTATATATTTATGTAAAATTATATTTTGTTTAGTCGATAAGACGACATCATTTAAGTTTCAAACAATTAATTTTAAAATGGGTAAAGTGGAATGTTTTTTAACAGCGACATCAAATTAATGACCTATTACCAACTTTGCTGATTGGCCGATCGTATTTGTTTTAATGTGTGTGTGAAAAGTAATAACACACGTAGGAAAAAGAACATTATTAACCTATCATTATATAGATATCGAGATTATTTCGTCAGTTTTGTATCTACATAAACCTGTAATACACGTCATCTGGTGATCTAGTATCAGCGTACTTGAGAATTGCTACATCTATGAAAGAAACGTTATCACTGGAAAAAGCAACATTGCATCAATATCTATTGAAGTACGAGAAGAATGGCAGCATAAATGTAGAACTTACACGTTACAGATGTGTAATAAAATGTAATATGGAAATATGTATCTTGCAAACATCAAAGGGAACCGTGACTTCGCTGCTGCAACAATGGAGAGTTGAATGTAGGATACATTGTCAGCATTATACGGACATGCTTGAAAGGTAAATGGTTTTAGATTTGAAACAGGAAATTTTCTTATTGATCCGGAAGACTTCATCTTGACTTAGATCCATATGATGCACACAAATATAACACAAAGAGTTCCGTAACAAAGAAGCATAGAATAAATATCCTACTGGCCAAGGAACAGCCTAAAATATCGAATCCACTATATAATACACAGTTATGTGTATTTATTTTTAAATATATATCCGCCGCGTCACAGAAAAGTTTTACCAACGAACAAAAAAACGGAAAATGAGACTTTTTCTTTCTTTTCCTTTCTCTCTCTATACCGATTTTTTAAATTTTTTTATTTGCCTTTTCTTCTTTTAATCTTTCTTGTTTGAATTTCACATACGCTAACTCCAGCATCTCTCGATTACCAAAAGAAGGACACCAAAAAAGAAAAGTCAACTGTTGGTGTTTTTTTTTCTTGAGGTCATCAGAAATGAATCGCTATTTTTTTTAGTTCAGCCCTAATGATCCTATTGAAATAAAAGAAAGCATGAGAAAGACTTATAAATAGCAAGTCAGAAAATCCCCACCGCCCGAAATTAATTCTGAAAAAAATCCCCCACTCTAAATAAAAAGCTAAGTAGGTGTTCCGTTTTGTAGGTCATCAGAAATGATAGTAATACTTTATATATGAAAATTAAATTAGTGACGTAATTCTATGTTTATATATAGATACTAGTACGAACACTGGCGAAGCATATTTTTTCCCGTCAGTACACTAATCTCTGTTTTCTTGTAAAAGTGACCCTTGCAAAGTTATGGATAGAATAAACAGAGATAACATAACTGAAAAGATTATTCTGTTGCCGACATTTACACATTTTATACGAGGAGAATCAACGCGAGAAGATATTAAAGCCGAATCACTCCACAATATGTGAAAACGGCAAACTTTAATCTGAAATAAATATTCAACACTATTCGTCAAAAATGAACCAAAACATGCTTCGCTAGTGTTCGCACTGATATTCATAATCCAATGCAATAACGTCTAAGTCGGCGAAGTAAACAAACCGAAATAAAAGAAAAGAAAAATACCGTCTAAAACTATAGGGCATAATGACGTTGACACAACGGTTCTCGGTTGATCATCGAAGTTAAGCGACGTCGAGCCTGGTCAGTACGAGATGGGTGACCATTTGGTATAAGGACGGCGACAAAGACAAACGTTGTCAAAAAACAGACATACTTAGCTATGGGCAAATGGCGTCGCCAACCTGCAGTGCCTAGCGTGGCGTTTATGGGAGAATCCATAGATTGACAGACAAAAATAAGGTGGAAGGAAACCAGGGATACGTTCGCCTCCCCCCTCCCACACAGAAGTGATAAACACCCTCTGATGGTGATGATGACTGTCTCTAATTTGAGAGTTTAAAAATACAAATAAATAAAGAAAGACGTGTTACTCGTTACAGAAATAAGAAAGGAAATAAGAAAATAAACGTCTCATTATCGAAATAGAGTAGAAATATTTATTTCCGAATTCATTGTAGACAGTGGGGTATTGTCGGACTCGCTATTCGCTTTCTGAAATGTTTTTGTTCTGCAGTTGTTTACCGGCTAAATTTTCGGTGACAAGACAGATATACATTTATTAATATATATACAAGTAAATACACATTGGTCTTTATTATAGAATGGATTATTTCTGTTTTGTACTAAATGATTTAATTAATTGGCAAAAGCAAAAAAATAAGTTTCAAGATCCACTATACTGAACATAACCTCCCCCATTTACTCTACATACAAGAGGCTCAACAGAGCATTGCTCTTAGTAAAAATATTGAGCTTCCTCGGCAGTCGATAATATAAAAACGTGATTTCCCTTATTTTCGTGGTGAGCGTGATAGCGCGAAGGTAAGAACTCACAACTACTTACCTAGTTGTCGAGTCTCAAACCTCAGCATAGAACACTAGTCATGTCTAGCCACCCCGAAGATTCGTGATACGGTGACACGGCTGTCTATGGATTACTATTTATACTAGACGTACCCGTGACCTGTTGGGTCACAACCACTACAAATCTTTAATCTACTTTGATTTATTCAAAATTTCACAAACTGCGACATATTCTTTAAAACATTCTTCTTGTACAATTAAACATCATGTCTATTTACTTCATTATTATTATTATTATTATTATTATTATTATTATTATTATTATTATTATTATTATTATTATTATTATTATTATTATTATTATTATTATTTACTCACTAGGAGTTATCACACTGGTCATCGTCAGTGATCGCCCTATGCCAACAACCTGTGATATTTACTGGAGTCTGAGTGACAACAAGTCTCCTCAGACTTCCAGTATGCTCCACCTCATTTCGTTCATCACCGCTGATGACCTTGCGGTATCGCAACAGCCACCTACCACCGATTTCCCGCTGATAAGAGCCATTGATCCCCGCTGGGGCCCGAGTGGCAACAAGCCTCCCCAAGGTCCCAGAGCTGTCCACGCTCTTCCAGTGGAGGTCTGGTTTGCGCTTTCCCTCCTCGACCCTCTGTCCATAATTTTCGTGGCGTTAGCCTATGCTTGCGCCTTTCTCGTGCGGTTATATTTTCCCCGGTTCTGTTGTCTTGTGCTTCCATGTGTTTGTTCTCCATTCGTTGCTTATGTGGGTTGGTTTCCGCATTCGATGACATTTCTCAGGATTGTAGCTGTTTTGATCATTACTGTCCTTTGTATGGTCTCAGTTATCCCTTTGATTCCTATTTCTCCTAGTCTTTTCTCCATGTTTTTGGGGACTGTTCCTAGTGCTCCTATGATTATTGGTGTTATACTGACTTTCTTCATGTTCCATATTCCTTTCAATTCTCTGGCAAGTTCAGTATATTTGCTTCTTTTTCCGTCTCTTTGATCTTCACTCTGTGGTCTGCTGGAACGGCAAAGTCTACGATTTTGCAGGATTTTTCTTTCTTGTTGATTATTATCATATCCGGTCTCCTTGCTGTCATGGGTTTGTCTGTTTGTACATTCATATCCCATATGATTTTGTGTTTTTCGTTTTCTAGTACAGTTTCTGGTTTGTGTTTGTACCGTTTTTTTGCATATTCGAAATTCAGTTGTTTGCACATTTCCCGGTGTACTTCTTTCCCCACGCTGTCATGTCTGTTCTTGTATTCCCTTTGTGCTAGCTTGCTGCATTCACTTATTATATGATTTATCGTTTCGTTTCTTTGTCCACACAATCGGCATTTGCTGTTTTCCTGGGTTTTATCTATCTTTGCTTTAATAAAGTTTGTCCCAATCGCATTGTTCTGTGCAGCCGTCAGCAGAGATTCCATTTCTCTGTTCAAGTGTCCTTTTCTTAGCCATGCCCAGCTGTTTTCATTGGCTTCATCGCCCGTGAGTCTTATAAAGCGTCCATGTAGTTGTTTTTCTTCCCACTTTTCCTTTCTTGTCTTTTTGTTTCTGGGTTCAGTGCTTCCAAGGTTGTTTGTTGGGCTGGTGTCTCTTGCTGTGGTGATCAGTCTTTCCGCGTTCTGGATTACATATTTCTCCAGCTCTTTTTTGGTGTCTTCCACACAGTCTTCTATACTTACCAGTCCTCTACCTCCTTCATTTCTTTTCATGTAGAGTCTGTCCGTATCGTCTTTTGGGTGCAATGCATTGTGCATAGTCATTAGTTTTCTAGTCCTTTGGTCAAGGTGCCTGAGTTCTTCTTTGGTCCAGCCTATGAATGGTCCAGAGTATCTTATTAGTGATACAGCCCATGTGTTTATCCCTTTTACTAGGTTTCTGCTATATAGTTTAGTTTCTAAGAGTTTCCTTGTTCTTCGTAGATATTCTTTTCCAACTTTCTCTTTCATTTCTGTATATTTAATTGTGTCTGCTTATTATTATTATTATTATTATTATTATTATTATTATTATTATTATTATTATTATTATTATTATTATTATTATTATTATTTATTTATATACTAGAAAATCTCACACAGGTCATTATCAGTAATTGCTCACTGATGATAACTGGTGGTGTTTCCAAGAGTCTGAGCGACAACAGGTCTCCACAGATTTCCAGTACTCTCCACTCCTTTGCAAATGACTTTGCGTTATCGCTGGCAACGACCATTGGTCTTCTCTGTGATATACGTGGCAATCAGCCTTCCCAATATCTCGGCACTCTCCCTACCATTCCAGTGGAGGTCAGCTTACTGCTCTTTCTCCTCGATCTTTTAATCCTCCTTGACCCTTCACATTGTTGTTGCTGTTGTTTTCTTTTGGGAAGGGGGCGCAGTTCATAAAATTTCGTGCAGTTTCAATTCCCTTGGTTTGATGTGGTGGTGGTCTTTCTGTATTTTTATCTTACTACTGTGACGGATTAGTGTTCAAACTTGATGTGGGTTAGCTTCTCCAATTGACGATTTTCCTGAAAATTTTAGTTTTTTCATCATTGCCATCCGTTGTATAATCTCACTCAATTTGATTCCAACTTCTCGCAATCTTTTTCCAGTTTTTTCCGGAGTATTCCTAGTGTTCCTACGATTATTGGTATTACATTGACTTTTTTCATGTTCTATACCATTTCAGTTCTCTTGCAAGTTCTATGTATTTGCTTCGTTTTCTGCCTATTTTATTTGGCAGTTTTTCTTGTTGACTATTATGACATCCTGTCTCCTTGCCTGAATGCGTTTATCTGTCTGTATCTAACTGTCCTAGAGAATTTTGTGATTTTCGTTTTCAAGTACTGCTTTCGGTTTGTGTTTGTACCATTTGTCTGTATGTTTAAAATTCAGTCTTTTTTTTATAGTTTCCAGCGGACTGCCTTCTCCACAGAGTCGTGTCTGTTCTTGTATTCATTTTGTGCGAGTTTGCTGTATTCATTCATTATGCATTTACTGTTTCGCCTCTCTGTCCACGCAGTCTGCATTTACTGTTTTCCTAGGTTTTGTCTATTTTATTATTGTTTGATATAAGTGGTTTGAATCGCCTTGTTATGTGCAGCTGCCAGTAGCGAAACTGTTTCTGTGTTCCAAAATTTTCCGCCCCCAAAACACAAGAAAACACTCGTTTTTATAAACACTCCTTTTTATATATCCAAAAATAAGGCTGTTTCATCAATTGTTAATACAAATAAAAACAAAGCCTACGTTTTGTCAACAAACGAATCTTGAGATTTAAAACAAAAATAAAACAAACATACTTCAAACATTGTTTAAGAAAAAACATTCTTTATTTTTTACTTATTGTTTTAACACTGTATAGGCGGTGAACTATAAGATACATATTCGTGCATTTTTATTTCTCTATTTTCATAAACAAAATATATATCTTATATATATATATATATATATATATATATATATATATATGTATATATAATTATATTTATGAATGAATATTAAATTATTATTACCTACAGACGCCAGCGTTTCAAGATTATTTCTCAATCAGTGTTGAAACTGACAATTTAAGACGGTCGTAGGGCGCGAACTTTGTTCATAGAGTCAGCTTAGACTCCGCAAGCAACCGCTCTATCCCCACGGTTACCGGAAATTATCACGTGTTTAAGGGGAAATTAAGTTCTCTTAGTGCCTTAATGAAGCGGGCAGCATACAGAAGACTATCTAAGGCGTTCAACGAACATTTTCGAAACCTTTCTTTTAATGTAAGTGACAGTCTATTTTTAACATTTTAAAGGGGATTTTAGAACACTATTTATGAATAAATATTCAATTATTATTGACTATAGACACCAGCGTTTCAAGCTTATTGCTTTCATCAGTGTAGAAAAGTGACAATTTCAGCCGGTTGTGGGGCGCGGACATCGTTCACATAGTGAGCCTAGACTCCGCAAGCCATCACTCTATCCTCACGGAAGTTATCACGTGTTTAATGTAAAGTTCTATTTGTGCCTTGATGAAGCGGGCAGTAGACAGAAGACTATCGAGAGGGTTCAACGAAAATTTTCGAAACCTAGCTTTGAAGCTCAGTAACAGTTTATTTTTAACACCCCGGACAGTGCTAAATTTTAATATATATATATATATATATATATATATATATATATATATATATATATATATATATATATATATATATATACATTCGTTTTTATTATAGTGCGGAGATGGCAGGATGATACACTCACCGTAAAGATAGCATACAACAAACCCACGCCTATTCCTCAAATGAATCAATTAAATACAGAAATATATATGACCATCCATTAGAAATAATCTTGTTTCAAAACGTTATCTCTCAAATTGAATGTAGTGCGTATTATTTATATATTTTAAAATTCAAAATCTGATTTTTGTCTACTTTCCTTCGGGATTTCATTAGACTTCCGGAAAATGTACATTACGCTAAAAAAGACTACTTAACAGAACGCTCTTATGTTTTTCAGTTTTTCGCCCAGAAGGAAAATCTAGTTGATATGATTTTTGAAAAGGTCATGTTTACATCATGTAATAAACGTGGGAGTGAAGGATCCGTAAAAGAACGCATGTATTTTGCGCCATTCATCAGGAAGACAAGATTCTTAGAACACCACCGGTATAAACAACGACGACGACTCGTAAGGTCTCTTATATTTGAACACACAAGACAGTGAAAGCGAGACGTGTAAGATTATACAAATATTTCGATTTGCAAGTTTAGTTAGATGAAAGCAATCTTGGCAGAAAGTCGAGTTATTTGAATGAGTCGTCTTTTTTAATTCAGCACAAAGAAGAAATAATTTAACATTTGGGATTTTTATTTTGTTGGACTTGATGCTGTTAAGACATGTTAGAGAGAAAATCCTTTTACGGTGTATGCATGTTTATGTTCCGTGTAAAACGTTTTTTCAGCTATTTATGTTTGCTGACAGTTAGGGGAGGTTGATTTTCTTTAAATCGAGATTTCTTCCCTCAATATTTTTACGAAATCTTAAAAGACCTTTATTTAAAGTTTTTTTTTTACTAATAAATCACAGCTTATCAAGGTTCGGGGCTCTCTTGAGGATAAGGGTCAAAGAGATAAGGGTCAAAGAGATAAGGGTCAAAGAGATAAGGGTCAAAGAGATAAGGGTCAAAGAGTTTGATAATAGACATCACCATGGGAAGATTGGAAAATTAGTGGAATGGGCATAATTTGATTTGAACTTGAAGACAACTATGTTGTAGTCGGTTGATAAGTAGCTTTGTGGTATTTCGTTCCACAGATGATGTGTTCTAGGAAAGAAACTTTGTTCATGGAATTTTCGTTTGGGTTTTGACACAGAGAGAGAGAGAGAGAGAGAGAGAGAGAGAGAGAGAGAGAGAGAGAGAGAGAGAGAGAGAGAGAGTCCTTAGCTGTGGTTATAGCTGGAATGAGTTCTTGCTGTGAATGTTTTACAGTGGGTACCATGCAGCTACCCTGAATGTGCTTATAGAGTATAGACAGATTAGCAACGTTTCTTTTGTGTGAAAGGAGCTGCAAGGGAGAAGCGCTCATAACTTTTTGTGAGTCCGGTTTGCTGTTCAATTGAAGTCAGGATGCAAGCCGTCCCATCATCCACTTTCAACCTTTCCACATTATAAAAATCAGATATATATTCGTGATTCGTCGCATCTAAAACGGGTGCAGATTAACACATATTTATTCTGTCTAATAAACTCCTAAACACCAAGAAAATATTCTAAACAGATT
The DNA here is from genome assembly GCA_963556195.1 of Sepiola atlantica. Classification (NCBI taxonomy): domain Eukaryota; kingdom Metazoa; phylum Mollusca; class Cephalopoda; order Sepiida; family Sepiolidae; genus Sepiola; species Sepiola atlantica. The sequence continues at coordinate 43,410,763 of OY744528.1, read as the reverse complement.
TCACGATTTTATTCGTTTTAAGTCAACTTGAAAATCAGCTACAAACATTAGCTTATCAATATTTCAAGATTCAGTATACAGACATGACATATTCCGATCTCCCATCAGACAGACAACTCGTCAATCACTCGCATTTAATGGGTTTCCTCTTTATTGACTTTCACAAAATGAAGTTGGTAATTTTTCCATCGTAGAAATCGATAACGAGCATAATTATGTCAGTGATCTTCCGATTTATCCTCAAAGAACGTAATTATTTTGGTATATTGAATTTCTTTACAGACAATTCGTATTTAGAGCAACATAGTTATGTAAATTGTTGTACGTAAAATACTGACTCGATTGTTAATGCTTGGTATGATGATGTAGGTGATTATTTGAAACGTTTATTTTTGAGAGCCCTTGTTACAAAACTGGATACATGGACTTGAAATTAGATTACTAATAAAAAGCAACAATATAACATTGACGAAACTAATGTGAGCTAGATTTCAACAGAAAGTATATATATATATATATATATATATATATATACAGGGTGGCCCAAAAGTAGGTTTACAGTTATTAAACTATTTTTATATGGTTGAACTTTTTCGAATAACCTAGTTAAAACCTTCAAATATTAGATGATAACTGTAAACCTACTTTTGGGCCACCTTGTATATGCACATATATATACATATATATTTACATATATATATATATATATATATATATATATATATATATATATTTATACATATATATACACACACACACACACATATATATATATATTTATATATATATATATATATGTGAAAAAAGACAAACGGAAAACAGGTTAAAAGGCAGGAGAAAAACAAAAACAAGAGATTTGACAGGTTTCGTTCGTATAAACGAACGTCTTCGGAAAAAGTGAAGACGTTCGTTAATATGAACGAAACCGGTCAAATCTCTTGTTTTGTTTTTCTTCTGCATTTTAACCTGTTTTCCGTTTTTTTTTCACACATTTTGTCTACCACGGCATTACATTTTCATGACTTATTTTGCACTTTACCCCATATATATATATATATATATATATATATATATATATATATATATATATATATATATATATATATATATATTGTTTCCTTTAATCTGACAACGCCTTCGTAAAACATCTGTAACGATGTATTATTTGGATTATTCGAACTATACTTCTTATCTTGGTTGTTATTTTTATAACATTTCGGCCGATGTAACATCAGACCTTCTTCAGGTGTATCTTATCGAACTTTTTTTTTAAATAAAAAAAACAAGATGATAATAGAGGGGTGGTGGTGATCAGCACCGGTCGAAATTTCCGATTTCCGATTTCATGGCTATGACGAATTAGGAATTTTTTATAAACCTTATTTTCTACTGAATCTAATTTATTTCGAAAAACCTTTCAATAAAAAGATAATAATAAACATTATTTAATTATGAAATAGAATTCTCTTTCTATTATTTGAATTATTCGGACTACTTTTCTCATCTTGGATGTTATTCCAACAGAGATGTAATATTTGACCTTCTTCAGCTGTCTCTTGTCAAACTCGGGAATCTGCGGAATTTCGAACTGAACCCTTTATTTAATCGATGAAGATTTAAAGATTTCACAAGTTCGACCCGACGCACCTGAAGAAGGTCGGAAATTACATCGGCTGAAATGTTATGAGAATAATATACAATATGAGAACTGTATGATCCAAACAATAGAAATGCTCAATTATTATCTCAATAATTCCGAAACATATTAAATTGTAATATAAAAATTACAAAATTAAATAGTTTAAAAAAACATTATACTTGAGTAAATGATATAGAAAAATTAATTCTAAAACAGAACTTCTTATTCTAGTTTTCTTTGAAAATAAACTCATATATTGTTTACAGTTATTATTCTGTTAGTGTTTTATTAACCTTTATATGTTCGTTCCGAAGCTTTGCTTAGAATACCAATCAAGTTACTTCAAAGAAAGATGTGTCAGACACGGAGTTGCAAATCATCAGTCTGTAGTTAGATTTAGACCATCAACCTCCAGAAGACTGTCATTTAAAATGGACTAAACTTAACAACTTTATCCGTTGCGCCAATTCTCGTGTCTGACGAAACAGGAATAATCTACCCCGTGGATTTATTAAATGTTTCAGTTCAAAATTTAGTATAGATTTCTGAGTTCGATCAGACTAACTTGAAAAATGACGAAGATTACATCGGTCAAAACGATGTGATGAGATCAGTAGTCCGCATAATCAAAATAATACAAATTTGAACAAGTTAAATAAATAGCAGATCGATACTAAGAAAAATTACCAGACATTTACAGAAATAATTAGTCAGTTTTACTTAGTCACAAGAAAGTAAACCATTTTAATATGTAAGGCTTGACAATTACGACGAGTAACAATCGGAATATCTGTGTAGCACTACGAGAAACATTTTTTTAAATCGCAGCAAATTATTCTAATGACGGCTCATCACGTAGACAGCTGGGGTATCGTTGTGTAACTAACTCGTAGCAGCAATTCGTTCCTTCTCCTCTGTCAATTAAAAGAAACGGTACCGTTGTCACAAACAATGTATTTCGAATCCAAACAACAATGTACATAGTTTCCCTTTTGAAGTACCCCCTCTAATCTGAAGCATTTCTTCATACTTGTTCGCCTCACTTTTATACACTTCTTTAATACTATTTTAGTATGATCCCCAGCTTCGTTGTTGCGACCTTACTGATGGCTCATGCGCGTTGAAAACTAGTCTCCTTAACGATTTTCTTGAGTTTAGAGAAAATAAAAAAGTAAAAAAGATCAGTTGAATAGGAAAGTTGTACCAATCGGTGATGTTCGTTTTATTAATTTCTAGATTTCCATCGTATTTTGTTCTTTAGTGATGTGTGTTGATTAATAGAAGCGCCTGTAGAAATGGATACTAACGGTCAGATAATGATTTCAGATCTTTCTCTAGCATACAATATCTATATAATAATATACTAAGATATTTCATGTTGGTACGTACGTTGTCACACTTTATACCCATTTACAAAATCAGATCGTCCAATCGGCAAATGGTGGGCAATTTCGAATTCACCAATTTTAAAATGAATTCTTACAAAATTAAATTATATCGTCCCGTCGACTAAAACAGTAGATTTTTAAATTAATACCTTTCAATAAGTGACATTCGTTTGATTAATTTGATATTTATCTGACAATTATTTTTACAGTAAGAAGACAGAGAATAGTTATTGCTTTCAAGGGATTATTTTTAATAAATATATAAAAAAACATACATTTGTTTTATTTAAAGAATGTTTAACGGACAATGACAATTATTTTTACGTAAGAAGAACGAGTAATTTCTTCTTAATAGTATTGACCGTGACAGACATTTATTATTTCAAAATGAATATTATTTTTAACAGTATATTTTATATATTGTTGTTGAACCCACTGTAGCAATTTTCACGGGGTCCTTCTAGTACATACATAATAGCCAAAACCTATCGAGATGGGGAATTGAAGAAGCTATTTCAAAACACTCAGTCCAGAAACATTGAGATAGATCTCATCAGTTTATCCGCTACGTGTCACAATCGACTTCCTGTTATGACCCAATATCCTGACACGGAAACCTAATTCTAGTTTGACTTCTAAAGGAAAATTTCATAATTCGTAAGTAAACTTACGTAGAATTTTCCATTTTACCCTAATTCCTACCCACCCGCATCTAAATATTGCTACATATGCTCACTGGCGACATGACAAAGTAACACAGTAATACATGACTGTAAAATATAAAGTATCCACTTATCATTTTACAAATATGTTTTCAACAATTTGTTTGATTATTAACAAATAATAAAATCAAACTGTTTTCTATTATTGAAATTTTCTTTTTAAAATTTTGAACATATTTAAAAATATGTTAAAAATTAAAAAAAAATCAATTAATAAGCAAATTAAACTTTTTTATAATTGAAATGTTTTTTGAATTTTGCAATTAAAAATATAGTTTAATTATTAATAATTAACCAAATATGATTATATTACCAAGTAACAAACAATTATTAATAAATAATAAATTTACACAGTTTCAAATGATAAAAATGAAAATTCTTCCAAAAGCTATTTTTTTTATAAACACCGGTTCTCAATTTCCTATTTCAAATATGGCGGCCATGAGTAAATGAATACTTTCTATTTTACTTGAATTATTGAATATTATTGTTACGGAAATTCAGGTGTCTGTATGATTCAATTTATTTCTTTGAAGGTTAAGGTTTGTTACATGATAGGATACCGACTTGCAGTCGTCATAGATCTGAAAAGAATCGCCCAAGTTAACTTGCATAATTCATATGGTTTGTAGCTTTCATTGTTGCACGTCTTAATTACATGTCGATTATTCGCCGCTATGTGCATCATTTTTTCCCCTTCACAAGTTTAAATTAAGCTATAATCCCCACATCAAAAAGCCTTCGACGTAAAAAGCAAAAACGACTAATTAATTCAGCTATTTATAGTTAAATAATCGTAAAACGCCCCAAATCGAATATATTAACCGAAACTTTGTCTTTCAACAGACAACACCACAGGTCTATTACTTTATGAATGGACACCAAACAGATTGCTATAAGCGCCAGATAGTTATACGGCCATAAAAAATAGTTTAGATTAATGTGATAAAAGTTTGCTGTGCAATCGATCAGGATATTCTCCGTATTACAGCGCATTTTTCTCAAACATAGTTCACACTAAACAAGGCAGGCTGCCACTGTCGACGTAAGGGGCGACTGAGAATTAGGGTGTAAGTTATGGAGGCCATCCTAAGTTGGTAGCTGTGCAGCGAGATGTCTGTTTACATTAGTTTTAAATTTCTGCATGTCGGTACAGTCGGGGAAACAGTGAGCAGGGAGGGAGTTCCAGAAGCCGGCAGCACAAGGAAAGAAGATATTGGAGTAGAAGGCTCTCCGGCATCTGGTGACCTCCACAGTGAATGGATAGGATTTAGTTGATTGTCGGGTTGGTCTAGTGTATTTACGTCGAGGGGGCACTAGAGCAGCAAGTTCATCGGAGCACAATCCATTGAAGATCTTGTAAAACAGGCATAATGATGCAACATTGCAGCGATGCGACAGTGGCTTTAGCTTGGTGGATAGTGAGGGACCTATCAAGTTTTTACTGCGACGTGAAGTCATGAGCTTTTTTATGGAAGTCACTACAGAAAAGCATGATGCCACTAGATGCCAGGATATCAAAAGAACGAACGATGATTAGCGCAAAAAACATAGGATTTTTGTTCACCTCCGTATTAAAAAAACCAAAGCTATAGGTAGGAGGAAAAAAAGTAAACAGGAAGAGAGTTCCACAAGTCTGCAGTACTTGGAAAGAAGCTACTGAAATAGGAAGCTGTATTATAACGAGATACCAGAACAGCGAATCGATGAAGACCACTAGACCAACGAGTGATACAAGCTGGAACAAAGGAAGCATAGAAAAAATAAGGCAATTCTGCAAAACACATACGATAATAGGTCTGATAGAAAAGACTGAGACTAGGAATTTCACATCTGTTAGAAAGAGAGAGTGTGCAGAGAAGAAGAAAGGGTGCAGTGAACCAAATTAAATATACGCTTCTGAACCTTAAATTGAACAGAAATTCACCAGCCCAAATATGACAACAGTACTATATACAATGTCTTATAGTGGATTTGTAGAAATAGAAAATAGCCTCAGGTGTGAGTAAGTGTTTGTCGCGATAGAGAGAATCGATTTACCAGAATTAGAAAGAGCAATGGATCTAATGTATGAACTCCAATACATATTTGATGAGAAAGAAGCACCAAGAAGTTTTAGAGTAGATTTCTCACCAAGAACAGAGTTGATCTTTGTCACTAACTTATGCAATTATTTTTTGTCTTAGGAATCTTACTGTCAAATCATATTTTCTAATCCATAACATTACGCACGAGGTGTGTCTAGAAAAGTAACGGGACTCGTGTTACAAATAATTTCAATTTTGAACAGTAAACTACACGGTTTCCCCTTGAAAGTAACCCCCTTCGATTCTAAAGCATATTCCCGCCTTTGTTTGTTACACTTCTGTACACTACTGGAGCATTATTACGGAACTAGAGTACACCCTCCGTCAAAAAGGACGAAGAAAAGATACGCCATAGTGTTCACATTAATATTCATATAAAAAATAAAAAAGTAAAGACGTTTCAAACTAGAAAGTTAAAAACAAGAGAAAAACGATTTCATATTAACACCCAAAAGGGACAATATTAATTAAATGGGCAGTTTGTTATTTTATTAATTTATATGTGGTCGCTGTTCGTTCCTCGTTGTTCTATAGCTTAACAACGTGAAAAGGGTGGTCTAAAGAAAAGCATGTAAAAATTAAATGTTTGCATAAAGCTAAGATTGCAGCTATATATTGGCAATATATCACATTAGACGAAAAAATAATCCACTCATCACCATAGCTAACACAGCACACATAACACCTATACCCCCTACTTTTCGGACACATCTCATATATTCATATATATCTATAAGTCAATGTTAATTTGTTTGTATGTTATAGCAATCGATATGTTAACTGTTAGAACATTCAAATATGTTTCAAAAAGGGTTACATTTTTCAAACAATCTAAAGACACTATTGATATTTTCTGTCGATTCGATCTGAGGACACTAGATGCAGTTATCGGTTAGGTCCATAAAATAGCTGAACTATATTAGAACGTAAAGCAACAAAATTCATTCTTTAAAAGTAGATTTTCTTCATTTTATCAAACAAGCATAACTTTAAACAAAGAATATAACAGTGAAAATTGTATTTAAAAACGTTTAAACATTTACATAATTACTTTAATTTTATTTAAAAGTTTTAAATTAATTCGCTATTTAAAATAGTTTGAATTCGTTTCGATTAAACCCGTTAGCCGTTTTATAGCTGTCTGTAAGAAATGTAGCATAGTTTTTTTAAGAACACCGCCACGCTAACAGTTTTCTATTACTTGACATGATATTGTTAATCTTATCTTTAATTTTGTTCAAAATGTTTAAACATGACTATATTTTAAATTATTTTCTTTTACAGACCTTCTGACCAGTAATACACCTTAACACGGGCAATGCCGGATGAATACCGCTAGTGATCTAGATACGGAAATATAGGTCGATAATAACAATAGATTGACACAAGAGAATACGCGACGAAAAGTCAGCAGCAAACGGTGCTCTGACAGATTTAGTTCCTGATATATAAGACTTCCTGTTTTGAGTCGCTTACTCTTCTTGTTTGCCAAGTTTTGTACAAATTTTTATTTATTAATTTGTTAAGTGAAAGTACAGAATAGTTAACAAAGACCCCTTTCCATGTGACGAAGTGCTTTCGAAATAATATTCTGTAGTTTACGAACCGTGCTGAAATAATAAAGTTATTATTTAGAAAGCCATTCTGAATACGGGGAAGGTTTTTTCTAAGTATTCACTCCTTTCAACTAAAAATTTAATAAACAAATTAATAAATTTCTGAAACTGAAACTCTTGAGGAAGTTATATTACAGATGAAGTACCATATGAGGTATCTAATTTCACAGAACACCGTTTGCTGCTGAATTTGAGTCAAGTAGCCTTTTGGTTTTCCTATAGATGATATACTTTCAGAAAATCTTTACATTTTCTAATATTTCAATTTCAGAAAGAAAGAACATCCCACCTATATTACTTTATGTGTACCCTTAGAAATCGCGTTATGTATATTAGCGCTATATTTTGCGATCGAAATATGTACCCATTTATACGAAAATAAAGTTGTATATTATTTTAAATGAACTTTTCTGGCGATTAAAATGTCTACTAGAAATGTAAAATCGAATATTTGATTGATATTCTCATTTTACAAAAATAGATAAAATGTGATTAGGAGATGAACGAGATTTGCCTAGACGCGTATACTCTAGCACGCATACGTCGGCATCAAACAACAACACACAGGAGTTGGTTAAATACATGTGCGTTTATTCATAGTTTGTCTTAACAGACAAAAGCACGGCATCAAAATAAAACAAAACAATTGACGTGTTCCAAAACAATTGAACGCACATAATTGTAAAACAAGCAAGGAAGTCGTGTAGAACACAAGACGTATTTACCCACGATCGACATATTGAGGTATTTTGGTGGGTGCAGGTCACAGACCCTACAGGTCACTTCATCTGATAAAAAGCCAGCAAAAAGAGAGAATGGCAGTAAGTTTTTCAGATATCGCGAGAGCCAGGACAAAACCACGCGTTCTCACGAGATTTCCGGATTTGCGCCATTTTCAAAAGGGGCAACTCTGAATCTCCAAAAGAGATAACTTTGAAGGAAGATTAACTTTAGCGTACCTACAGAAACTTAGATAAAAAATGGGGAATAACGCAAGAAAAGTCCACGTATGTTAGTCTTCAAAATATATTTCGTCTTTTAGCAAATTATCTCGTTATACTGGCTTTGACATTTTCTATAAGGTCCATTATGTCATGACAACAGAATCCGATGCTAAATGGAAGGATACTTTTTTATGTGAATAATGTGACGTGACATTTAAGAGAATAATCTAAAATATAAATCTACACTATTTTCACAAATAGAAAGGGGGTAGGACACGTATTTTTGATATGTGACAATGCATAATTACCTTTTAATAGGCTACATATAGAATCGCATTTCAAGTACAAACTATTTGTTCATATAGGCAATGAAATTATATTATATGAACACAACATTTCGATGAAAAATATACATTTAGAAGATAACAGAGAAATAGCGTAATAAAATCATTACTATACGAATAAGCAGTAACTGCAGCACAGCTTCTAAAGTCACACTCTTCGTCATTGTGGTAGAATATTTGTTCCTGGCAGAGTCACCCATGGCGGACAGATTTGGCACCAAGCGCTATTAGGGCTGAAACTCGGCTGGCAGAGATATCATGAAAATTCCAGATAAGAATGAATAAGATTCGTCGCCCTCTTGTCGTCTTGTCTCTGAGTGTGGCAGACGCGGAACCGCAAATCAATGGAGTGACGTGGTAACGTTGCTTCTGCGATATTCATTCGTGTGTTCTGGGCCAAACTTTGCCGAGGTCGCTTGCCTATATTTTGCAGATGAATGAATATTTGGAACTAATGAGGGACTTCATGCAGACTAGACATTTCATGAGGCACGATCTTCGTAAGCTCTATACAGGAGTCCAGGTCGATCCCTTCCTCCTCTTCCACCACCTCAACAGCAGCAGCAACAACAGAATCAGCACCGCCTAAAATCTAACCCTTCAACACAAATGGTGACAGGGTAGTTCTAGAGCTATCCGGCGAACAGTTTTTTGTGTGAAAATCCTGGTCTCAACATCAGGATCCGTAGTTCTCTGCACGACTCTACGTCTCTGTATGACAATCAAGCACGTGTAAGAGGCGTAACTGCAAATTCATGAAGTGAGGATAAGAACGTTGCTTCTGTGCATGTGTAACTGCCATTCCTATGAGCGTTTTCAGTCAGACCTCCCCCGACTTCATATACAACGGCTAGGTCTTGCTGTTCTCTCTGTCCGAAGTAAAAGACTACAATCTTGCACGTCTAATGAACAGGTAAGACCAACGAGGATTGCTTCATACAGATCGGTCAATCCTGAGGAACAATATTCGTAGGATCTGTGCAACAACATCTCCTTATGTAACCTAACTTTAAGCATGTGCCAATAAACTAAGGTTCACTAAACTTCATGGTTATGAGAAAGTTTCTCAAATCGTCCTCACGTACAAGCTATCGTCTTGATATCTGGCTGGAGGTCACGACGCCAGCTGTTTCTACGCCTGTCTCTCTTCCCTTGTGGTTTCCAAAACGGGATATATCTTGTTTTACTAGAGAGAGGGGCATATTATTTTTCGTTGACAATCGCGCTATTTTTGCGCAATATTGTGTTCCTATGTTTATAACCCTTTCCCCCTTTAGATAGAATTCTTCGATTTGAGGTTTTTATTCTCAGAAGAGAGAATATCATAAAACTATTTATATTTTTCTGGTTATACCATGCACGTAACAACACAAAGCACACCTATAAAATAAAATTCTTTTAACTCACCTACAGTCTATTTCTCAAAGAAGAGAGGTTGCTAGTCTTTCTCCACTCTATCGTTATTTTCATGGTAGGTGCTCGACTGCGCTTTAATCTATGATCCCCCTAGTAAAACATTCTCATTGAAAACCGGTCTACTTACAACCACCGTAAATAATTTTTCATTCTTCCTCTGTGTACTTAAAACGAAACGGAACTTCCATGAGCAAAGTTTCTTTCCAAGAACTACCCGTCGGTGGAACACAATACCATGAAGCTTCTTCCGAGCTGACTACAACATGGTCGTTTTCAAGTTCGACTTAAACAAATTCTTCTTGACCTGACTCGTCTCATCGTCAGTCTGACAAACTCATTAACCTCCATCCTTGAGTAGCTTTTGGGCCTTGATAAGCGATGAAATGTTAGTACATACAAAATTAAACATTCATTTAGTTAAGCCAACATTTGTTGAAAAACTTGCTAACTATTAAGTTGGCAAGTAAGTTCCCGCCGTTTTTTTTCAAATTTTGGAATTCATATTTTTCAATAATTCTATTTTTCGATAATTTTATTTTAGAATCATTTTATAATTTATTTTATTTTAAAGTTTTTTTTCGAATTAATTTAAGTTAATTTCTTTCTTTTTTCGGATCTTTAAAATGAATGTCAAATTAAGAAAAATGAAAATTTTGAAACGTAATCTGGTTGAAAGCTGAGATGAAACTGTAAACAACTAGTAAGAATATATTAGTGATTAAATAGTTGTTATTTTTGTAATGAAACCTTTTAAATTCAAATTTCAATACAAAAAAAACGTGTAAACTTAGTTGCCAATCCAATATTTTGCAGGATTTTAATTTTATTTTCTAAAATCATTCAGTAGAAAATTATATATCAGCGCATATTTACTTACGTTTCCAAACCACACATGGTTGAGACAGGCCGAGTAATTGCTCCAGTCACCATGAAGCCATGTTCCATTTATAGTACAAGTCCTGTGTGCGACCAAATCTGAAAGGAAGCAAATGATTTAATAGCAACAAACTGACATTTTACAGTACTATTCCTAAAGCGTACTTATGGCTGTTGCAGCTAAATCCGACACTTGAAAAAAAAAGAAAACGAAAAAGAAATAAAAACAAAAGTTGTATACGCAAAGACCTGACAGTTTATTAAGCAACAGTTATAGTTACATACTACACTATTTGTCAATGTAACCGCCGACTGCAGAGACGACAATCTAAAGGCGGGCGGTAAATGACTTACACGCTTTGGCGATCATGTCCTTGTCTATAGCGGCGAACACCACCACAATGGTAGCCTTCAGAGAGTCGACCGTGTTGTGGACGTAGCTGTTGATTTTGGTCTCGATTACGCACAAGAAGAAATAGCCAAGGGGTTTTAAACGATTGTTCAATGCAAGTTGTACTCTATAAAAACATGTTTATTATTCTTTCCTTAAGCCAAGTCTTTTCAAAGATTAAAATCTTATCATCAGAGGAATTACATAGATGAATAAGTTGGCAGTGGAACAGCCAAAATTCAAATTAAAAAAATATTAAGTAATGGAGAATGAGAGTGTGCGTGTAAAAAATATGGGGTCTGTCCAGGTTTTACTTCAACATTCTAATTCCTATTCTCCTTTTTTTCAATTATTGGCCAACCCTCGTACACACTCATCCATTGCTTTTTTAAAATCTCTCTTGTATTCGATCCATCGACTCTGTATGCGCTTCGCTCTACCGACAATATTTGTCTCATAGATTCCATCTCTCTCAACATTAAACTACGCTCCCGGGTTACTCCTATAATGGTCCGTTTGCCCTCTTAAAATCTATGTATAATTTCAACAAACACGTGCTTCACTTAGGTTACAACATTCAACCCAATTCTAACCCATAATCCTTGAACTAGAAATCAATTGTTGCAAGCAGACTAACGCTGTTCCCAATCCTAACTTCAGTTATACATTAAAGTTTCTTATGTAGTGATGCATTTAATATTTAACTAAGTGGGAATTTTTAAAAGTCTTTACACATCAAACTCTGAAACACTAGCTTTTGTTCGAATTATTACATATTAAACACGTAAATTCTCGATTTCCATTCACTAATTTCCCAATTGGAACCCTTTTAAACTTACTGAATTATATAAGTTTGTATAAAAATCCGTTTTAATTACGGGACCCCCTCTTTCAGAAATATTTACTCACTGACCCGAATTAACCTCTATTTTTAGCTTATGATAGCCCCACCCCAACTCGCACCGGGTTTTATTGCTTACTAGCAATAAGCAGTAACCAAACAATCCCTTCCCCTTCTCTTCTTCCAGCATCAGCCATAGTTCATTTAACTAACCCTATCACCCACCTTATTTATCTTTTATCTTTATCCATTCCCCCACTTATATATTTGGCCTTGTCTCCAACCAAAGCTTTCGTTTTTCTTAGACTCGATCGAAATCACTACTTAAATTCCCGACTACATGCTTTTAATATATACAGTTCAATCTCAACTTCTGAAACACTACTCTCATTCTCGGTCCACGGAAGTATTTTAAAATGCCCCGAATTCTCACAATTACTTTCGAATAAGTGTGTTCCACCTACGATTAAACAAAACATCTTTCGATTGAATTTACTTCATTTTTGAACATTTTCAACGCTGCCTTCATGAAACCCCTTTTTCCATCTTTAAATCTCTTTTCACCGGACATCTTATCTACGGACATTCACCAACTGGACAGACCCCATATTTTTTTTACACGCACACTCTCACTCTCCATTACGTAATATTTTTTCAAATTTTGAATTTTGGCTTTTCCACTGCCAACTTATCCAATTATGTAATTCCTCTTATGATAAGAATTTTATTTTTGAAAAGCCTTGACTTAAGGAAAGAATAATAAACATGTTTTTGCCGAGTACACCTTGCATTGAACAATCGAAGTTGAAATAGATTTGTTATTCGTACATGTTTATCCTTCTTTCATTTCCCCCTCTCTCTCTCTCTCTCTCTCTCTCTCTCTCTTACTATATATATCAGTAAATAGTATTTTTTCAATTAAATAAATCTGCATACACATGTGTTTCATGCCAAATTGTAATTGTCAGTATGGAGAAAGACAATCTCTGCCGGTCACACGGTTTGAACCCCGATACAACACTTAGTAGCCGAGACGCGTGAAACTGCTTCAACACACATTGTCTAGAAATGGCGAGTAAATTAACATATAAGTAGCAAACACGGCGGCTATCCAGCAAGCTGTCGAGAGAACTCAAATAGGCGGGGACTATATATATATATATATATACAGGGTTGTCCAAAAAGATGTATCTATTTTACTATAACTACCGTTTTTGTAAAATTTGACCCATGACATAGATTTTGTGATTCACAAGCAGGTTGGAGCAACACAACATTTATCCAATGCTTCACTCGAATACCTCCAGCGCGACATCATTTAAGACATAATCTTCTCTCGTCGTAAGAACCATCATTAACCTGCACATTCTCCAGGTCTATCTCCTTTGAATTATTTGCTCTGCGAATACCTAAATGGCAAAGTCTATGCTAACCATTTCAAAACTATTGCTGCGCTAAAATATGACATTTGAACACAGATTTTTAGAATTCTTAATAATGTGTTGAACAAGATCATTACAAATTGAAATGTGCGAGAAGCCACAGTAATGCTCTCGCCAAAAAAAATTGGATCGAGCATATTAATAATTAGTGAGCTATACTCGTTAAGCGGTGATATACGTGGAATAACTCATGCCACACAAAACTTGCATGTCTGTAAGACAAGTTTCTGAAAACAAATGGTAAAGTTTTCTTTTAAATAATAAATGCTATTCTATTACAAATGGTAAAGTTTTTTTTAAAATAATAAATGCTACTCTATTACAAATGGTAAAGTTTTCTTTTAAATAATAAATGCTACTCTATTACAAATGGTAAAGTTTTCTTTTAAATGATAAATGCTACTCTATTATAAATGGTGTTTTCTTTTGGACAACTTTGTATATCAAAAAATTCTTGTTATTCAAATACTCACATTTTGATTCCTACTTCTTGAATGCATTAAACTTGTGTTAAGTTTTACTTACACACTTACACATTATTTGGCTCAATATTTTCACCCTTTCATGCATACTGTTGTTCCACAACAACAAATAGAAAAGTTATCATAAATTCTGATGTGACCAATTATATTTATTTTTCTGACAGTCATTACCTCCATTCTTCGTCGTTACGGGCCTTTTCGAAAGGCAGCTGAACTTTCAAGTTCAGCTGCACATGGTTAAAAATAACCAAATCAGATGCGTATAATCGATGTAAAAAATCATGCATGAAAGGGTTAAAATCTTTCTGTTTAGATTTTTTTAACACAAATACAAAAACAATACAGCTTAGTTTCATCACGATTTCTGCCGACACATCAACGTCAGTAATAACTAAATGAACGTGTTACGCGTCGCATGAGAACATTGATTAGCTTATAGACTAGATTGTAAAAAAAGTCTTATCAAACTTCAAAGAAAATTTATTCCCACAAAGGGGAAGTCTAATTCAAGTAAACATTGCTGCCAATTAAAGAAAACATAGAAAATAGAAGAAAAAAGAGGAGAATTAATCGATCTATTTATAAATAAATTATATTGTTTCAACAACAATTTTCACCATTACACTTTCACTCTGAACGCTGTTATTCATCGCTAAAATTATTACATAACGAACGCTGTTGTTTAATTTTTGAGGTGACACCTAAGGGGCAGAGGTGATCCAGGACGGAAGTTGACGAAACTACGTGACTTTTGGACGGAGATTTTGTAATTTTTTTCTGGCGACACTTCAAGCAGAAGAAGATGTGTCTAGGGCGCCGTGGCTAAATAAGGGGGAGGGGCGCAGCGCACAATGTGACTATATGAAGCGAGACGAGCTTACCGTCTATTTGTCTGTCTGTCTGTCTGTCTCTGTATATATGTCTGCCTCTTTACGTTCACGCAAGTAACTCGCCCCTCTCATTTTTCTGCGACTACTTGCGAAGAAATTTAATTATCATTGGCGTCCGAGTGGTTTTGTAAGCAGACTATCCAGAACCTGTATTTCTGACAGGTGTATACTAGTTTTAAATGTGAATCACCGGATTCAGAAAAAAACAAGATAAAAAAGAAAATAGTTAAATTTTTTCGCAAGATGATATTGTGATAGAAGAACAAACAATAAATGCCAAGGAATCACAGAGAGTAAGACACACACACACACCCACACACACACACACACATATATATATATATATATATATATATATATATATATATATATATATATATATATATATACATATGTGTGTGTATGTGATGAAACAGATACAAGTCCAGCGACTCGTTTTATTAATTCTTCTCTACACTGATAATTCCACGTAAAGGATGAAACGTATACGTTGTAGATAAAAATATATTTATAATTAATTATTTGTCGCCTACAAATTAGGCTGGGCTCTGTAGCGAGTGATATAAACACATCCGTCATTGTGGCCATAACAATGTTCTTTTAAAAGTCAAACTTTTTACGACACCTGCCTTTAAACGGTCGTGTGGGAAAGGAAGTTATAATTTTAGTTTGAAATATAACTCGTGTTTTTTTTTTTTTTTTTTTTTTTTTTTTTTTGTCTGGTGCTTCGAACAGGCGTGTTCAGGCTTGCTGGTTGTTCAACTCGCCCTGGCTGATGTGAGGATCCTGTGAGACAAAGGAACCGCACCAGCATGTGCTTGCATGTGCACGATAGAATTGGTGTCGGCTTGCCTGCACGCCGTGTATCCGACAATTTGGGGTTGGTCCGGGATATTAGCGAGGTAGGCATCAAGAGAGCGCTTAAATTGTTCCACAGCAGCATTTTTTATATCCCGACTACACCTAGGCATGGCATTGAAGAGTTGTGACCCCTGTACAGGTAAGCTCGTTTCAAAAATGGTTCGTATTTTCCCACCAGTTTTTAGCGAGGGAACAATACAGTGCCTCCCGCGGCGTTCATTGTCTCGGGCTTGAATGTGGCCATTAATGTTCGGTACCTTTCCTTCCAATATCTTCCAGATGTAAATTATCCGGTACCTTTCACGTCGTCTTTGCAGCGAGAACATTTTTGTCTTCTTCAGACATGACCAGTAGTTCCGATCAGCTTGAATTTTCCGTAGAAAGGACCACTGAATGGCTTCAAGCTTTTGGATGAGCCTAGGGCTACTTGGGTTCCACAAGACAGAACAGTATTCCAAAACTGGAATGACCAAGGATTTATACAGCGTGACCATTGCACGATATTCTCTGGTTTTAAATGTCCTCAGGATCCAGGCAATGAGGTTCTTGGCTTTTTCCACAACTTTGTTTATTTGATTGCTAAAAAGACAATCACTAGACATAGATACACCGAGGTCCTTTACTTCTTGCTTTATGTTTATCATTTTTCCTGACGGAGTGTGGTATGATATCTCGCTTTTTAGCTGGTCGTTATTACCATAGCGGAGAAGCTCAAATTTCACGTCATTTAGCTCCATGTTATTGTCCTCCGTCCATTTGTAGATCTGATCGAGATCCTTTTGAAACAACACAGCATCCTCGGGAGACCGAACGGATTTTGTGGCCCTTGTATCATCGGCGAATGACCTGACTATTGACATGGCGATATCTTCATCAATGTCCCCAATAAGGATTAGGAAGATTATGGGTCCCAATACACTTCCCTGGGGAACTCCAGAGATGACAGGTTGTGGCTTCGAGGTTGCACCATCAACCATAACTGTTTGGAGGCGATTACTCAGGAAGGATTCGATCCATTTGAAGATGCTTCCACGAATGCCAAGATCAAATATTTTCTGCAGAACTATTTTGTGGTCAACTTTGTCAAAAGCTTTGGCAAAATCTAAGTAGACAACATCTGCATTAGCGCCATCATCAAGAATTGATAGAATGGTGTCAAACTGCTCAAGGAGTTGACTTAAACAAGATCTTCCAGATCTCATCCCATGCTGACTGTCATTGAACAGGTTATTTTCATTCATGTGTCTAACTATGTGTTTCCGTATGACTTTCTCAAAAAGTTTAATGAGGTGGGAGGTCAAAGCTATTGGTCTATAATTGGCAGCCACCGACTTGCTTCCACCTTTGTGAATGGGTGTAATAAGAGAATTCTTTAGTTTGCTTGGAACGACCTCTTCTTCAAGACTTTTCGTCCATAGAAATACGAGAGCATGGACCAAATGGGCCCTGCAGTTTTTCAGTAGTAATGCAGGAAAGCCGTCAGGACCCGCAGCAGCTGACGGAGAGAGTTCATCAATTGCAAGCTCAAAATCGGCTGCAGTTAGAGTAACAGTTGACAGTATAGAACTTATATCAAAAGTGCGATTATGTGAAGCTTGACTGCTTTGCATTGGTTTGCTAAAAACGTCTGTGTATTGTTTTGACAAAATTTCTGCCATCTCAGTACTGTTACCAGTAAGAACACCATTCTGGTCCACCAATGGACCAACTTTTGTCTTGACTTTGGACTTTTTCTTGACATATGAAAAGAAATATTTTGAATTACTTTTAATGGAGGGTTCGAGTCCGACGACTGGTGTGAATAATTCTTCTGGCGATTCCCGTAAGAGATGAGACGTATACTTATGTAGACGAAAACAAATATTTGTAATTATATATATATATATATATATATATATATATATATTCTATGATAAATGTCAGTATACTGAAATCATATGCCCTTAATAGGGTTAAGATGAAAATTCATATGCACTAAATGTACAAAAGCAAGGAAATTCCTAAATTTTTACACTGTTATTGTCATTAAGAGTATGCGAGCACAACAAGGCTATATATTTTACTGGTAGGAATTTTTTTTCAGCGCACCTCACACACTTAATCCACTCACGCATAAAGATTTATACTGTAGTGATGTGATAATGAAATGGTTTGGTTGATATGTAGTCATACCCTTAATGACAATAAAAGTGTAAAAATGTGTGAATTTCCTTGCTTTTGTACATTTAGTGTATATGAATATTCATTTTCACCCTATTAAGGGCATATGATTTCAGTATACTGGCATTTATCATGGAATCCCACTACTTTTTAAAGGATATGCTTCAATACAGTGGTCATTTTAAAGGTTTTGGAATTCTCTGGAAAACTAAGGTATATGGTAAACTGAAATGGGTATCCGTCTTGGTTTATCGTAAGCTAACATTTTCGTTGGATTTTTGTCAAACCAATTTCTTTTAAAAATGACCAATCCGGCTTTTTACACACGTTACGTTGGTGATACTTTTGCTTGCTTTTCCTTACGCAGTGATGCTGAACAGTTTTTTCGTCTTCTTTGTGACTTACATCCATCGTTGCAATTCACCATGGAGGTCGAGGTTTGTGGTTCCCTCCAATTCCTTGATTTTTAGTGTCTAAAGTGGGTTATCGTTTGAAACCTTTGGGTATAGAAAACCAACGTTTACAATGTTTATCTAAATTGGTTTTCCTTCGCCCCAAAATCAAGAAAAAATGTTATTGATACTCTCTCATCAAGTACTTATAATTTGTTCACCAACACGACTGGATGCGGAACTAGCTGAAATTACTAATATTTTTTTCTTGCTAGTGGATATCCCATCAACATCATAAAAAGCACCATTGCCCGCAAAGTTGCTATATTTAATGGTGGTAAATGTGTTGGCCCGTCACGATGCCTATTTATTTGAAACTTCCATGGTTAGGTTCTGACGGCCTTGACATTGTCAAAAGGATTTCTTCTTCTACTAAACGTTGTTTTCCAGCAACCATGCCGAGAGTAGTTTACACGAGTCGAATCTTTTTCTCTTCTTTTCGTAAGGATGTTTTCCCAGCCATTCAAAAGAATTATGTTGTTTATAAATTCCTATGTTAGTGTGGAGCTGCCTACGTTGGCAAGACATCCCAAAGATTAGAAATGAGAATATCCCAACACATTCCACGTGATATTCGTTTACACAAGGTTTTGAGATCATCCGGGAACTTCCAGGCACAGGAATCAGCCATCGGTAATCACCTGGTTGGTACAAATAGTTGTTCTGACAAGTATTCTGATAAGTGGATTTCTGTTTTACATAGTGCCAGGTCGAACTACCATCTCAATATCATTGCGGCGTTAGTTATTAACAATTCTCGACTTAGCCTGTGTAGACAAAAGATTTTGAAACATCAGTTGGAAGTCTTTAATCATTCAAATCCATCATACCGTTGAGAGATTTACGTTTTTTCTTTTTTTGTTATTTTCACGCAAACGTTCTCTCAAACTTAAACAATTTTCCCCTCATATCTCATTCGATTCTCTTAGTTTTTAATTTATCATTCTGACGTTTCCTCTTAGAGGGTCAGACGATAAGGCTTTAAGGAAAATTTAAGCAATTTTCTTTTTTTCCCACCCGCCATTTCATTTATTAAAAAAGTTTTCTTTCTCTCTCTCTCTCTCTCTCTCTCTCTCTCTCTCTCTCTCTCTCTCTCTCTCTCTCTCTCTCTATATATATATATATATATATATATATATATATATATATATATATAAAGATAAATAAAAGAAGAGAGATAAATATGTACGAATGACAAATCTATTTCAAATTCGATTGTTCAATGCTAGGTGTACTCGGTAAAAACATGTTTATTTTTCTTTCCTAAAGCCAAGGCTTTTCAAAGATTAAATCTTATCATCAGAGGAATTACATAGATGGATAAGTTGGCAGTGGAAAAGCTAAAATTCAAAATTTGAAAAATATAAAGTAATGGAGAGTAAGAGTGTGCGTGTAAAAATATGGAGTCTGTCCAGTTGGTGAATGTCCGTAGATAAGGTGTCCAATAAAATGAAGTAAAATTAAATATAATTTATAACATAAAAATATAGACATTGAGGATAGAGAAAAGGAATGAGATAGGGAAGTGGCTGAGAGAGAGGGGAGTGAGAAAATGAAAAAGGAAAAGAGTAGGGAAGAGCAAGTTAAAAACACACAGCTAATGTCTGAATTTATTTTGGCTGTCAAAGATGTGTTTATATCCGGTTGACGCTTTCTCCTCTGGTTTCAATTGATTGTAGGATGTTTATAAATTAGGCTCTAACCTTTTTGTTTTTTTCTCTTTCTTTTTAATTGTCTTATTTTTTAAATATGTTAATTCTAATTTTTACTTTTTTATTATTTAATCTTATTGTTATTTATTAATTTGTTATGTTAATTTATTTAGTCCAAGTACAGCACATAATTGAGAGGTAAAAAAATTAAAAATATACTCAAGTTTGTTAATAGCAGCTCCGTGATAAAAATGAAAAATAATATTTTACTAATAATGATAAAATGATAAATATAATAGAAAAATGATAATAATGATGCTAATAATAATGATATCGATAATATTTTATATATTCCAGATGGTTATATATAAATTATTAAGAATGTGTCATCTATTGCGCCTACAGTAAATTGGGCTTTCTTGTTTTTTGTCGAGAAGATTACCTCTGTCACTTAACATAACTATCTTTAGTTTTTCAGTAACTCATAAGTAACTGAGTGAGTTCAAGGAACTACAGGTACTGGTCTTTCTAATAGTATTCCAAATAACTGTTGGTGATTGATTATTGCCAGTTAGTTGATAAAAGCAAAGTAAATATCCACATGGATAAGAATCCAAAGAATTTCAACCGTGTTTATAAAAAAGTTCTCAATATATAACAGAACTTTTATATATATGATTATTTTTATTTATACAGACATATACAAAATCTGCGACACTGGCATGTCGATGTTATCTATCAACAGCTGTTATAAACTAAAGATATTTTCAAAAATGTTATTGAGTTTTCCACCCTCCTCTCTGATATTTCTGAGGAGGAGATAAATATAACAAGACAATGCAGAAATACAGTGATAATAAAAACAAGAGTAATGGACTAAAAGTAATCAATTGGGACCTATTCAATGTCTCCATAGATCCTCCAGTTCAGCAAGTAACCGACTAAGTTGGACTCAGCATACTATACAACCTAAAAAAAGACATTAACATAGAAGACAGTATTATATAGAGATGGTGGTTTATTAGTGGTAAAAACTAAAATGGGGAAAAAGTGTGTAAAAGTTAAAAAATTCTCTTCAGATAGATGAAAAGTGGAAATAACATCTAATATTAAAGTAGTTATCTTCTTAAATGTAACAGTTAATTTAAATGAAAAAAACGTACGCACCCTATACTAAATATAATGCTAAGTTAATTTATGTTCATTCACTCTCTAACAATCTAAAAACTATAATCAAACATATTCCCAAATCAATTGAAAAGAGAATCAGCAATAATCCTCTGAAGAAGCAATCGTTTACACACATAAAGCCTTTTACAACGCAGCACTAAAAGAGAGCGGATACAAAAACACCCAAATTAAATATATCAAACCTACAACGCCCAAAAATAAACATAAAAATAGAAGTAGGAAAATTATTTGGTTAACACTCTTATTTAATCACATGGTTAAAACTAAACTTGATAAAATATTCCTAGATTTAATTAATCTACACTTCTCTCCTAATAAGATACTACATACCATCGTTAATAAAAAAACACCTTTAAATTAAGCTACAGTTGTGGTGAGAACTTAGTAAAAATAATTTTAAAACATAACAATAACATTTTAAATGGCAACAAAAATACTGAAAGAAAAACAACGAAAATTAAGACTTGCAATTGCATAAACAAAACATAATGGCCCCTTCCAGAAAACTGCTTAACAACCTAAATAGTAAACCAGGCCACAATTTACCACACGGGAATAACCAACCCAGAAAAAATACTACATACGCATGGCTGGTAATACTTTAAAAAAATATACCGGCAATAAATGCTCATTCAATAATTCTGAACAGAAAATAAGAACTTCACTCGCTATATACCACTGGGAACTAACTTACAATACTCAATCACCAACAGTTATTTGGAATGCTATTAGAAAAACCAGTACCTGTAGTTCTTTGAACTCTTGATGTTACTTATGTTTAACTGCAAAAAATGCAATAGTTTGATTTAGTGATAGAGGTAAACTTCTAAATAAAAAAACAAGAAACCTCAATTTACTGTAGGCACAATAGATCGCACCTTCTTAGTAATTTACATATAACCATCTGAAAATAGATTAAACACCCCAAAAAACTATTTTTCAACCCTAACGAAACCCATCATTGTATAGTATCTACTAAATCCCTTAAAATCAATTACCTCCCAAAATATTGAAACACTAGGGCTTCTATTAGGAAAAATAACTCATCTATCCACAAAGATTAGACAGCATAGTTTTTTTTATTTATATATCATCTATATACTACTAAAACTCTATTGTCTTGTATGTTTGCAATCAGCTTTCAGGTTTTCAACATCCGGTTGCGCATGCGTAAATAGCATCGTCTCAATCTGTTATTTCAATTCCGTTAATCACTATTCTGATTAACGAACGCATGAAATTTTTCATTCTGGAAATGTTTATATCGCTTTTAATATAAAACAATTACATTTAATTTCATCAAATAGTTTTTTTGTTTTCTCCACGGCTAAAAACATTCAACGGCAGGACTTTGTAAAGTCTGCCGCAGTTTCAAAAAAGCTCCTCCCTTTTAAAAAACAAAAACAAACAAACAAAACAACAACAATCATTATTAATATCAATAGCGGCGGTGAACGAAACCACCTCCCACTTTTCCTCTCACAGATTTCACCACTCCTACTCCCTCTGTTTTCGTTACGTACGCGAGACAGCCGGTTGTACCCCCTTCCTTTCTCAAATCGCCTGTATTTTACTGTACTTTCAACTAACAATTTCATTTAAAAGATTATATATAAAAATTTGAATTTAACTATAATAAGTATTATGGTACCTGTTCAGTGCATATTTACCTATAAGTATGGCCAACCACTTATAATTCAGTAACTGTAATTTAAAAAAAAAACAATTATAATAAACAGAACGACGCATAGAAATCTATCTATATTCTTTTTTCAACAATTACATTTAATTTCATCAAATAGTTTTTTTGTTTTCTCCACAAGTGTCACGCACATACATGAATTCCATAGCTAATATAACAAACTGACCCAACGGGTCACGGGTGGTCTAGTATATTATAACATGTTCGGTATGATTATCATATCGAATTCTGTATGAAATTAGAATTAGAATTATAATACATTATTAATGTGACCATGAAAACTATTAATATTATTACTAATTGCAGAATATTATTGTTGTAATTATTATTATTATTATTATTATTATTATTATTATTATTATTATTATTATTATTATTATTATTATTATTATTATTTCTTTTATTGTTAGTATTATCATTATTATTATTATTTTTATGACTATTATTTTTATTATTTTTATCATTATAATTATTGTTATCATCATAATTATTATTACTAGAATTATTGTTATTATCATATTTACACCTAATTTCATTAATAATATAATTATTTTCATTATTATTACTATTATTATGATTATAATAAATGTTAGCATTATTACCCTTATTATTACTATCACTATTATTACCATCTGAATCGTCAACATCATCGTCATCATCATCTTTATTATTATTATCATTATTATCATTATTATCATTATTATTATTATTATTAACATCATGTACTTATAATATTATCATTTAAAATTTTTTGTAATTTTTGTTTTATTTTTGTACTTTTATCAATATTATTATTATTATTATTATTATTATTAGTAGTAGTAGTTTGAACTACTATTATTATTGATAGTAGTAGTAGTAGTAGTACTAGTAATAGTATTAACATTACTATTATTAGTAGTGATCGTTATAACATTATAATTAATATTATCATTATTATTGGTAATATTATTACCATTATCACTGATTGGGTTAACTTCATATTTAAATCATTTGTGTTGTCTCCATCACAATAGACTTATCCTGATTCTCGCTATTTCATTTTTTTTTCCTCACACACATAAATATGACTTTACACACCATTATTACTACTATACATTTTTTTATTATTATCGATATCATTATTATTATCATTATTATTATCAGTATTATAATCATTTGCATGGTATATTTATCATTTTGATAATTATCAGTGAAAATATAGAAATTTATATAAAAACGTTGTAAATATAGCAACTAATATAAGAAACGTTCTTTATATAGCAACCAATATAATAAACGTTGTAAATATAGCAACCAATATAAGAAACGTTGTAAATATAGAAACCAATATAAGAAACGTTGTAAATATAGCAACCAATATAAGAAACGTTGTAAATATAGAAACCAATATAAGAAACGTTGTAAATATAGCAACCAATATAATAAACGTTGTAAATATAGCAACGAATATAAGAAACGTTCTTAATATAGCAACCAATATAAGAAACGTTGTAAATATAGCAACCAATATAAGAAACGTTGTAAATATAGAAACCAATATAAGAAACGTTGTAAATATAGCAACCAATATAAGAAACGTTGTAAATATAGCAACCAATATAAGAAACGTTGTAAATATAGCAACCAATATAATAAACGTTGTAAATATAGCAACTAATATAAGAAACGTTATTAATATAGCAACCAATATAATAAACGTTGTAAATATAGCAACGAATATAAGGAACGTTGTAAATATAGCAACCAATATAATAAACGTTGTAAATATAGCAACCAATATAAGAAACGTTGTAAATATAGAAACCAATACCATAAACGTTGTAAATATAGAAACCAATACAAAAAACGATGTAAATATAGCAACCAATATAAGTAACGTTGTAAATATAGACACCAATATAAGAAACGTTGTAAATATAGCAACCAATATAAAAAACGTTGTAAATATAGAAACCAATATAAGAAACGTTGTAAATATAGCAACCAATATAATAAACGTTGTAAATATAGCAACCAATATAAGAAACGTTGTAAATATAGAAACCAATATAAGAAACGTTGTAAATATAGCAACCAATGTAATAAACGTTGTAAATATAGCAACGAATATAAGGAACGTTGTAAATATAGCAACCAATATAATAAACGTTGTAAATATAGCAACCAATATAAGAAACGTTGTAAATATAGAAACCAATACCATAAACGTTGTAAATATAGAAACCAATACAAAAAACGATGTAAATATAGCAACCAATATAAGTAACGTTGTAAATATAGATACCAATATAAGAAACGTTGTAAATATAGCAACCAATATAAAAAACGTTGTAAATATAGAAACCAATATAAGAAACGTTGTAAATATAAAAACCAATATAAGTAACGTTGTAAATATAGCAACCAAAATAAGTAACGTTGTAAATATAGCAACCAAAATAAGAAACGTTGTAAATATAGCAACCAAAATAAGAAACGTTGTAAATATACCAACCAAAATAAGAAACGTTGTAAATATAGCAACGAATATAAGAAACGTTCTTAATATAGCAACCAATATAAGAAACGTTGTAAATATAAAAACCAATATATGTAACGTTGTAAATATAGCAACCAAAATAAGAAACGTTGTAAATATAGCAACCAAAATAAGAAACGTTGTAAATATAGCAACCAAAAGAAGAAACGTTGTAAATATAGCAACCAAAAGAAGAAACGTTGTAAATATAGCAACCAAAATAAGAAACGTTGTAAATATAGCAACCAATATAAGAAACGTTGTAAATATAGCAACAAATATTAGAAACGTTGTAAATATAGCAACGAATATAAGGAACGTTGTAAATATAGCAACCAAAAGAAAAAACGTTGTAAATATAGCAACCAATATAAGAAACGTTGTAAATATAGCAACAAAAATAAGAAACATTGTAAATATAGCAACCAATATAAAAAAACGTTGTGAATATATAAACCAATATAAGAAACGTTCTAAATATAGCAACTAATATAAAAAAACGTTCTTAATATAGCAACCAACATAAGATCCGTTGTAAATATAGCAACCGATATAAGAAACGTTGTAAATATAGCAGCCAATATTAGAAACGTTGTATTTATAGAAATTAATAAAAAAAAACGTTGTAAATATAGCAACCAAAATAAGAAACGTTCTTAATATAGAAACCAAAATAAGAAACGTTGTAAATATAGCAACCAAAATAAGAAACGTTCTTAATATAGAAACCAATATAAGAAACGTTGTAAATATCGCCACCAATATAACAAACGTTGCGAATTATCCATCATCATCTAAAATATTCGAAACAAAACTGTCTAAGTGTCAGTTATTAAAATCTGTACTCGGTATTCTACACTTATATTCAACCACCCTTATTGTCACTTCTGATTTATTATTATTGTACTGGACGAGTTAGCGGCATATTATTGGTGTTTTGTTTTTCTGTATTAATAAAAGTCTTTATTTACTTGCCCTCTCACGTGTGCAGTTTTTAATATAGGAAAAATCCGGCTCCTTAAAAAAAGACACCCTATATAGAGACAAAAATAGACAATTGCTTTAGTCTTAAAGAATTTCTTCTTCATGTACCCTTTGCTCCTAGCCGTCAATAAATGATGATTTTTATAAGTGTAATGAATGCAGAGCAATTGTATGTCTGGGGTATTTCGGGTCAACGCTGGGGCGATGATGTTTGTCTCGGCCATGGATTCTGTCAGAGAGCATCATGGAAGTATCTAGAACGTGTTCAATGAATATGACATCAATATATCAAAGGCACATCACAAATTCGTTAATTCAAAATCTTCGCTGTATAATGTTATATAATTGGTAAAACTGATTGCATCGACTTGAAACCATATAGGTGACGGCTATCTCACTTGGAGTTACTATTGACTACATATCATACACTCTATGCTAACAAGTAATACAACAAACGAAATAATAAGTCTAAGATTAATTTTCCGTTTCGTTCTTAAACCAGAGCCAACATTTTGACGCCAGTTTAGAAAACACTCTAGACGAATAATGCATTCGTTCAAGAAGTAGAAATAATAGATGTGAAGCGCACCTAATCACACAGCAGATATAGTTATGATCACGTGTCAAGTGTATAACGACCTTAAAAAAATGAAAAACTTATAACCGCCCCAAACAAGGTATATTGCCACTGAGACGTAAGGGCAACTGTAAATTAGGGGCCAGATTAATAGGGGCATCCTAGTTAGGAAGTTGAGAAACGAGATGTTTGTTCACATTACATCTAAATTTCAGCACTTTGGTACAGTCAGAGACACATAGAGCAGGTGGTAATTACTAAAGCAAACAGTTCGAATAAAGAAGCTATTAGAGTAGAAAGATTCTGGGCGACGTTACAGTCAAGGAATGGGATTTTGCTGATTGTCTGATTGGGACTGGAGCTTGGTAGAGAGTCTGAAACCTATTATATCAGAGGCTCTTTTTGGACCCTGCCCAACAGAGAGAGAGAGAGAGAGAGAGAGAGAGAGAGAGAGAGAAAGAGAGAGAGAAGGGGACTAGTAGTTGATGCACCAGCCTAGATGTTTCAACAATACTTCATGTACACTGAAACAAATACAGGAAGTAAAAAGAAATCTATTCAGTTCAGGACGTGGCCAGCATACCGTTCTTAAACGTAAAGTCGTCACCCGTAACGATAGTTACTTCCCTTTACAAAATATTATAGACACAAATGGCAGCTGATTCGTTTAAACACACGTTATAGTTTCTAAGATTCAAAAATTTCGCTTGAATTAAACCACAATAGTTTGGTCAGTATTTTGTCGTAAAACGAACCCTGAATAATATGATGCTTAATATCGATCAATGCATTTCTTAAAACTGCATAAGGATAACTTTTACAATGTATATATTGAAAAATATCTCTATGACATTAGTTTCTTTCACACTCTCTACTAGCCGTTGTACTAAAGTTGTAGGAAACTATGAGGCCATTGTCGCCCAACATATGCGCTGTTTCTTTGAGACGGCTTTCTCTTAAACGTTTTTCTCTTTCTATAATTTTACTTCGATATCGCAAGGATAGATAGTTTTCCTTTTCAACCATATGTGGTTCGCCATACGAACTTTACAATATATTTATATTACAGCATTCTGATGTTCTTCTAACCTTAATTTGAGTGGGCGGCATGTTTCACCTTTGTATACTTTTCCACACTTACATGGAATTGCTTCGCACAGTTCTTGGCCATAATTTTTTCTGTAGAGGGCTTGGTTCGGACGAGGTTGAGTCGCTCCTGAATACTGTCCTGTTTTTTATGGATCAATATCTTTTGAATTTTTTCAAACACGCCCTTCATGGTAGACAAACTGTGGTGAGTTTTTCTTTGATGTTGGATCCATATCTTTTGAAGCTGAAATCATGCGAACTGGAAAGTTATTTCGATGGACGGTTTCTCTTAGGTTGTCAATTTCCCCATTATATGGATTATTGTTTCAACATATTGCCTTTGCCCGATGTTGTAAGAAACGGACTGTTTTTTCTTTACATCATGTATATGGTGATAGTTTAAATTTAGATATTTTTCAGTGAAGGTTGACTTTCAATGTACGTATGATCTGACACCCAGGTTACTGTGAGTTATCAACACATCTAGGAAGGACAATTTGTTATTATGTTCCTTTTCCATAGTGAATTGTATAGATGAACGGATGAAGTTCACATAGTTCAGAATTAACTGCACAGATGAACGAATAGTTCACATAGTTCAGAAATGCTTGAATATCCTCTTGATAACGGCAGAATATTAACGCGTAATCTACTTAAAGTGACGTGGATCCTAATGCCATTTATTGTAAGTAATTAATGTGTACATTGACCAGTATTGTGGGCAATGATGATCACATAGCCAGACATACTTCCTGTCGATATATGTCTAAAAACCATCAGGCAGATTCCATACCATAGCTTTATTTCAAGCACACATGGCGCACTGGATAAATGTGGTAAGTAATAATCAGTTTTACGTGATAGAAGTTGAAGGTTCAATCCTTAATACAGGCGATACTAACTAAGAATAAAAATATTACTTAGGCTTCTATCCGGTACTGGCTGACTGAACGAGAGTATTGATTTACTCCTCTCCAGGAGTTAGGCACAAGGCCAGTTTTTATCTTACTCCCACAAGTAAGACGTGACTCAAGGTCGGGTCGGGAAAGTGGGGTTTAAAAATTGCCTGGGCAGGCTCGTCGGCGTTCCCCGGTAGGGGCGCCTCAGGCAGTAAGCAATAAACTTACTCGTCCCCAAAGAGGGGAGGTAAGGCCTGGGAAGGTAACCTCCCAGAACTGCACAGGACAGACCCATTGACCGGCGTAAATCAAGACCCGAAGGCCATACAACACCAGTATGGGGTGCAGTATCCATCGGAACAGATACTACACTTTGATCTTAGCCAAAAGGCCAAGTTGAGTAGACAGACTACAAGTTCGAAATTCCGTACAGATTGCCGAGTTCAACATAAAAGTTCCCAACTTCGACAAAATGCACCTGACAAAGGTCGAAGGTTACATCGGTCAGAACGTAGTGAGAATCTAGATGAGAATAGTAGTGAGAATAATTTAATCTAGCGGAACCCTGTGAAAATTCCACAGTGTTTTCTACATAAATCTGTATAATTTACTGTTAAAAATATTATCCGGTGGCTAGAAATATGCACATATTTTACTCACCAAAATTTTGCGTGACGGGATGGAAGTATATATAGTTATTCATATTAATTGGTTTCCGGGGCAAAAGCTGTCTTTTCAGCAGTCACCATCGGTCGCAACTCCCCTACATCTCGGGTTAGTCGCTAATGTAAAGAGATCCTCTACTGTAATCGAACGGCAATGCTGCTGAAATCATAAAAGAAAATTCTCGAATGCGAAAACCAACCCACATAAACTACGTACGCTAAGAAATCACATGGAAGTTTCAAAAGAAATCAAAGAAAAAGAAACAGAAAAGAACAACACGACATGTACCCAGAGAAAGGGAAGCTGCAAGAACTTTATAAACTGTCTCTTAACACACAAAATATGATGGCACCAGTCTCAGCTGTTACCACACAAAATAGTTGTGACAAATCAAGGATGATGGAAAGAGCGAGGAGGGAGAGCACTAACCAGACCTCCACTGGAAGGGAGCGGAGAGTATTGGTATCTTGAGGAGGCTTACTGTCACCCAAATCTCAGAGAAGACTAATAGTGAGAAATCAGTGATAAACGGCTGGTGCGATAACGCAAATATATTTTTAATGATTATCGGAAGAAGAGGAGAGAGCTGGAAATATGAAAAAACAACTTGTAATTGAGAGGCTAGGAAACACAACCGGTTATTGTCAGTGAGCAATCACTGATGATGACCTGTGTGAGGACACCGAGTGAGTTCAAAGAGGTCATTAATATTTTTCCAAATACAAAAACTATACAAACGTTAAAGGGAAACAGAGATTTAGCTTTAAGGTAGCCTTTTGTCCAACCCACTAATTTATTTATTCTTTATTATAATAAGTAAAATATATAAAAAAGACAAAAAATACAAAAGATAGCAGTAACATAAGAACAAATAATTAATCGATATTTTTCTATGGAAATCGCTCCAGACAAGGCATGAAGCCACTTGATGTAACGAGTTAAAGGAAATACTACTTCAATATTAAAAAAACTAGCCAACGATAAGTGTTAGATGGATAGATTCCGACCCAGAAAACAGCACTTTTCCCTTATTTGTCAGAAACATCGCGTATTGAATGTGAAGACTAAAGGACAAAATAAGGGAAGCAAGAGTAACTAGGCTGCCGAAAGGAAACCCAAATTCCGCTTTCTACTCTTTTTAAACTGCAACATGCGGAAATTGTGCACTCTTCATCAAATACAAAAATCGCGGCCGTCTCTCTGAAAAACACTCCCAATTGTCTTTATGGTCACAGCTGTTTTCTCAATTTTTCTATTATTCGTTGACTCTATCCCTGTTTGTTACTCCGTCACTTTTCTTTTTTCTCCATAATTATTAGAAGGTAGATCATTTATGGAACGACGAAAGCCGTCCATAACATACAGCGAGAGAGTGTGAGAGTAACAGACAGAAACTTAGTAAAAGATGAGTGACCTGGTGAGTAAATTGCAAATTACGGCTAATTAGCCAATTAAATCGATTTAAAAAATATAACTTAATCCCCTAATCAAAGAATAATTTAAGAAACATTTTGTGTAATCTAACAATATACCATTTTGAATAATGATTAGAGTGTTCGCTAATTTGACGGAAGACGACGATTAATGCTCGATCGAGTCATAGAAAAGACTTAAAAATGGGGCTTTATGCCCCATTCTTCAATAAATCAGCAGTATAAGGTGAAGATCAAGGGGAAGTGGAGTAATCCTGGGAAAGAAGTGGCGCTTTCCCCTACATTGTTCTCTTATTACCTGGTAGTAGTCCCGTTGGAAGAGAGTGTAAAAGTTTAAGGGCCAAAAAGACCAACTAGTGACACTGGGCGAAACTTATGCAAATCACGTGACTTCCGGTGGGATTCCTATCACTTTCGTAGCCGGCGAGACTTGAACGAGAAAATACGTGTTCTTGCGTGCTGTGCCAAAGACGGGGACAACATGCGTCAATCGATAGTAAAATCTATCTATGTCTCTCTCACCCACACAGCATGCGAAGTTTATGTTCTGTCCTTTAAATAAACGTTGTTACAAAAAACCCAGCAAATGTCGACGTGTTGTGTCCAATTATAATTACAGTGAGAATTCATCTCTGAAGACGATACTGGAATAACTGCCTTAGTCACGGAGGATTGCTTAGTTGAAAGTGTTAGCCACGAGATATGTTTTTGAACGCCTGTCTATTTTACTTGTTTGTGACTTGTGAGACATTAGACCTTCCCTGAGAAGGGAGGTAATATAACACTCTTTTTGAGAATAATATGTGTGTGTGTAAAAATATGTCCTCATATACGTTATGCACCCTGTTTATATAATTGCATTGAAGAGACATAATACGACGAAACAGATGTTTTTCCTTATCTCCTGTGTGTTGAGCTCTCTGGTAAATGTGATAACTGGCCCCATCTTAGCGTAAATACATAGCCATTTGTAAAAGAGTAGAGCACTCAGGTAGCGTAATAATTGTAAATATATGTAAGCACTTATAAAAATAAAAGTAATGTTCGTACAAAGAAAATCGTAAAAAGTAAAGTGGTCGACTACAGGCGAGGGTGATCCGAACACTGCCTTTCTTTTAGATACCAACGTGTAATGGGTGGCACCACTTATTCCCAAGATTACCCCAGTTACCCTTGATCTTTCTCCTTAAAACGCTCAGTGTTTTGTAAGAGGTCATCAAATATGTAACATTAGTTCGTCTTTGATATGACTCGACCGAGCATTGAACCCCGGTCTTCCAGCCTTTTATCGAACACTCTAAACATTATGTCAAATAAGAACTTGCACATTTCCTGTACATATCGCAGTGGTTTACGGATCGATGTTCACAACTCGTAACTGCTGAAAATGCAATCAGATTTAGAATTAGTTGGAGGTAATTTTATGCTTCTAACTACACCGGAGATATATGGTTCAACGAAACAGCTGCCCGTGGATAGACTTAAGATATACATTAAAGAAAAATCATTCATATTCTCCAACTCATATCTAAATCGCATTGTATCTGACAAATCGATATTTGATTTGATCTCGCTAGTCAATTACGGAAATTATCAGTCATATCGATTACATATTCTATCTTATTCTTTTACTAGCAGACAATTAGTGTCGGCCAGCATCATTCGGTCCAAACCCCTAAAGTATTACAAAACAAAAGCATTCATACATTATATCTGCATTATTTTTAATAAATATAATATACTTTTTACACACGTCGACAAAATAATTTCAACACTTTTTCTTAACTAGGAACTTGCCCGTCTTGAATAGTTTTTCCGAACGCAAAAACAGTCAATGTCCATGCATACTTTTTTACTTCAAAACACTTACAGTGAATCAGATGTTTATTAGAAAACAAGTTGTAACTAAAGCTATGTTCTACTTTTTGCTGTTTATATTTCAAGTAGATTTTTTTGCTAAAGGTGGGCGTATGGAAAACTCGCTATTTCATTGCGAATGACTTCTAAACCAGATTTTCTTCATATTTGTAGAACATTTCTTACGGTCCCACGCGAACATGTTTATTGATAATATTTTCACCTGCCTTTTCCCTTTTTCTTACTTTCAATCAAACTTACGAAATATCTTAACTGTAGCAAGTTTGTCTTCCACACTTGAATACGTTTTCTTAGATAATTTAGCTTACGCCATGTTTCCCTTGTGTACATCCACGTCGGGTTAGATATAACATAATCCACACCTATTCCTTTGCTGATATAAGTAGAAAGCATTTGACTCTGTAACTAAAATAGAAATTTACCGAAAAATGTGCATAACACTGATTATACACTAATTTTACTTAGTTTTAAATACTTGTAATATCACGACTGGCACCGATTATGAAGTTAAGTAGCTACGCTGAGGCAGATGCCCACATCGCTTGACCAATCGTGACTAACTTTCGTGAAAATACTAGTCATGGTCTAACTCAGAACTGATTAAATTTTGAGATATCAAGGTCAATGTTAATGTCACGGAAAAGATGAAAAGGACACCTTTATTTCTATCTCCGGTTCTATTCATCGTAGAGACTCGCTACTTGGCGTATATTGTAGCCAATAAAGATGAAAGTGACACTTTTATTTCTATCTCCGGTTCTTTTCATCGTAGAGACTCGCTACTTGGCGTATATTGTAGCCAATAAAGATGAAAGTGACACTTTTATTTCTATCTCCGGTTCTATTCATCGTAGAGACTCGCTACTTGGCGTATATTGTAGCCAATAAAGATGAAAGTGACACTTTTATTTCTATCTCCGGTTCTATTCATCGTAGAGACTCGCTACTTAGCGTATATTGTAGCCAATAAAGATGAAAGTGACACTTTTATTTCTATCTCCGGTTCTTTTCATCGTAGAGACTCGCTACTTGGCGTATATTGTAGCCAATAAAGATGAAAGTGACACTTTTATTTCTATCTCCGGTTCCGTTCATCGTAGAGACTCGCTACTTGGCGTATATTGTAGCCAATAAAGATGAAAGTGACACTTTTATTTCTATCTCCGGTTCTTTTCATCGTAGAGACTCGCTACTTGGCGTATATTGTAGCCAATAAAGATGAAAGTGACACTTTTATTTCTATCTCCGGTTCTTTTCATCGTAGAGACTCGCTAGTTGGCGTATATTGTAGCCAATAAAGATGAAAGTGACACTTTTATTTCTATCTCCGGTTCTATTCATCGTAGAGACTCGCTACTTGGCGTATATTGTAGCCAATAAAGATGAAAGTGACACTTTTATTTCTATCTCCGGTTCTATTCATCGTAGAGACTCGCTACTTGGCGTATATTGTAGCCAATAAAGATGAAAGTGACACTTTTATTTCTATCTCCGGTTCTTTTCATCGTAGAGACTCGCTACTTGGCGTATATTGTAGCCAATAAAGATGAAAGTGACACTTTTATTTCTATCTCCGGTTCTATTCATCGTAGAGACTCGCTACTTGGCGTATATTGTAGCCAATAAAGATGAAAGTGACACTTTTATTTCTATCTCCGGTTCTATTCATCGTAGAGACTCGCTACTTGGCGTATATTGTAGCCAATAAAGATGAAAGTGACACTTTTATTTCTATCTCCGGTTCTATTCATCGTAGAGACTCGCTACTTAGCGTATATTGTAGCCAATAAAGATGAAAGTGACACTTTTATTTCTATCTCCGGTTCTTTTCATCGTAGAGACTCGCTACTTGGCGTATATTGTAGCCAATAAAGATGAAAGTGACACTTTTATTTCTATCTCCGGTTATTTTCATCGTAGAGACTCGCTACTTGGCGTATATTGTAGCCAATAAAAATGAAAGTGACACTTTTATTTCTATCTCCGGTTCTTTTCATCGTAGAGACTCGCTACTTGGCGTATATTGTAGCCAATAAAGATGAAAGTGACACTTTTATTTCTATCTCCGGTTCTATTCATCGTAGAGACTCGCTACTTGGCGTATATTGTAGCCAATAAAGATGAAAGTGACACTTTTATTTCTATCTCCGGTTCTATTCATCGTAGAGACTCGCTACTTGGCGTATATTGTAGCCAATAAAGATGAAAGTGACACTTTTATTTCTATCTCCGGTTCTATTCATCGTAGAGACTCGCTACTTGGCGTATATTGTAGCCAATAAAGATGAAAGTGACACTTTTATTTCTATCTCCGGTTCTATTCATCGTAGAGACTCGCTACTTGGCGTATATTGTAGCCAATAAAGATGAAAGTGACACTTTTATTTCTATCTCCGGTTCTATTCATCGTAGAGACTCGCTACTTGGCGTATATTGTAGCCAATAAAGATGAAAGTGACACTTTTATTTCTATCTCCGGTTCTATTCATCGTAGTAACTCGCTACTTAGCGTATATTGTAGCCAATAAAGATGAAAGTGACACTTTTATTTCTATCTCCGGTTCTTTTCATCGTAGAGACTCGCTACTTGGCGTATATTGTAGCCAATAAAGATGAAAGTGACACTTTTATTTCTATCTCCGGTTCTATTCATCGTAGAGACTCGCTACTTGGCGTATATTGTAGCCAATAAAGATGAAAGTGACACTTTTATTTCTATCTCCGGTTCTATTCATCGTAGAGACTCGCTACTTGGCGTATATTGTAGCCAATAAAGATGAAAGTGACACTTTTATTTCTATCTCCGGTTCTTTTCATCGTAGAAACTCGCTACTTGGCGTATATTGTAGCCAATAAAGATGAAAGTGACACTTTTATTTCTATCTCCGGTTCTTTTCATCGTAGAGACTCGCTACTTGGCGTATATTGTAGCCAATAAAGATGAAAGTGACACTTTTATTTCTATCTCCGGTTCTATTCATCGTAGAGACTCGCTACTTGGCGTATATTGTAGCCAATAAAGATGAAAGTGACACTTTTATTTCTATCTCCGGTTCTATTCATCGTAGAGACTCGCTACTTGGCGTATATTGTAGCCAATAAAGATGAAAGTGACACTTTTATTTCTATCTCCGGTTCTTTTCATCGTAGAGACTCGCTACTTGGCGTATATTGTAGCCAATAAAGATGAAAGTGACACTTTTATTTCTATCTCCGGTTCTATTCATCGTAGAGACTCGCTACTTGGCGTATATTGTAGCCAATAAAGATGAAAGTGACACTTTTATTTCTATTTCCGATTCTATTCATCGTAGAGACTCGCTACTTGGCGTATATTGTAGCCAATAAAGATGAAAGTGACACTTTTATTTCTATCTCCGGTTCTATTCATCGTAGAGACTCGCTACTTGGCGTATATTGTAGCCAATAAAGATGAAAGTGACACTTTTATTTCTATCTCCGGTTCTATTCATCGTAGAGACTCGCTACTTGGCGTATATTGTAGCCAATAAAGATGAAAGTGACACTTTTATTTCTATCTCCGGTTCTATTCATCGTAGAGACTCGCTACTTGGCGTATATTGTAGCCAATAAAGATGAAAGTGACACTTTTATTTCTATCTCCGGTTCTTTTCATCGTAGAGACTCGCTACTTGGCGTATATTGTAGCCAATAAAGATGAAAGTGACACTTTTATTTCTATCTCCGGTTCTATTCATCGTAGAGACTCGCTACTTGGCGTATATTGTAGCCAATAAAGATGAAAGTGACACTTTTATTTCTATTTCCGGTTCTATTCATCGTAGAGACTCGCTACTTGGCGTATATTGTAGCCAATAAAGATGAAAGTGACACTTTTATTTCTATCTCCGGTTCTATTCATCGTAGAGACTCGCTACTTGGCGTATATTGTAGCCAATAAAGATGAAAGTGACACTTTTATTTCTATCTCCGGTTCTATTCATCGTAGAGACTCGCTACTTGGCGTATATTGTAGCCAATAAAGATTAAAGTGACACTTTTATTTCTATCTCCGGTTCTATTAATCGTAGAGACTCGCTACTTGGCGTATATTGTAGCCAATAAAGATGAAAGTGACACTTTCATTTCTATCTCCGGTTCTTTTCATCGTAGAGACTCGCTACTTGGCGTATATTGTAGCCAATAAAGATGAAAGTGACACTTTTATTTCTATCTCCGGTTCTTTTCATCGTAGAGACTCGCTACTTGGCGTATATTGTAGCCAATAAAGATGAAAGTGACACTTTTATTTCTATCTCCGGTTCTATTCATCGTAGAGACTCGCTACTTGGCGTATATTGTAGCCAATAAAGATGAAAGTGACACTTTTATTTCTATCTCCGGTTCTATTCATCGTAGAGACTCGCTACTTAGCGTATATTGTAGCCAATAAAGATGAAAGCGACACTTTTATTTCTATCTCCGGTTCTTTTCATCGTAGAGACTCGCTACTTGGCGTATATTGTAGCCAATAAAGATGAAAGTGACACTTTTATTTCTATCTCCGGTTCTTTTCATCGTAGAGACTCGCTACTTGGCGTATATTGTAGCCAATAAAGATGAAAGTGACACTTTTATTTCTATCTCCGGTTCTTTTCATCGTAGAGACTCGCTACTTGGCGTATATTGTAGCCAATAAAGATGAAAGTGACACTTTTATTTCTATCTCCGGTTCTATTCATCGTAGAGACTCGCTACTTGGCGTATATTATAGCCAATAAAGATGAAAGTGACACTTTTATTTCTATCTCCGGTTCTATTCATCGTAGAGACTCGCTACTTGGCGTATATTGTAGCCAATAAAGATGAAAGTGACACTTTTATTTCTATCTCCGGTTCTATTCATCGTAGAGACTCGCTACTAAGCGTATATTGTAGCCAATAAAGATGAAAGTGACACTTTTATTTCTATCTCCGGTTCTATTCATCGTAGAGACTCGCTACTTGGCGTATATTGTAGCCAATAAAGATGAAAGTGACACTTTTATTTCTATCTCCGGTTCCGTTCATCGTAGAGACTCGCTACTTGGCGTATATTGTAGCCAATAAAGATGAAAGTGACACTTTTATTTCTATCTCCGGTTCTTTTCATCGTAGAGACTCGCTACTTGGCGTATATTGTAGCCAATAAAGATGAAAGTGACACTTTTATTTCTATCTCCGGTTCTTTTCATCGTAGAGACTCGCTACTTGGCGTATATTGTAGCCAATAAAGATGAAAGTGACACTTTTATTTCTATCTCCGGTTCTATTCATCGTAGAGACTCGCTACTTGGCGTATATTGTAGCCAATAAAGATGAAAGTGACACTTTTATTTCTATCTCCGGTTCTATTCATCGTAGAGACTCGCTACTTGGCGTATATTGTAGCCAATAAAGATGAAAGTGACACTTTTATTTCTATCTCCGGTTCTTTTCATCGTAGAGACTCGCTACTTGGCGTATATTGTAGCCAATAAAGATGAAAGTGACACTTTTATTTCTATCTCCGGTTCTATTCATCGTAGAGACTCGCTACTTGGCGTATATTGTAGCCAATAAAGATGAAAGTGACACTTTTATTTCTATCTCCGGTTCTATTCATCGTAGAGACTCGCTACTTGGCGTATATTGTAGCCAATAAAGATGAAAGTGACACTTTTATTTCTATCTCCGGTTCTATTCATCGTAGAGACTCGCTACTTAGCGTATATTGTAGCCAATAAAGATGAAAGTGACACTTTTATTTCTATCTCCGGTTCTTTTCATCGTAGAGACTCGCTACTTGGCGTATATTGTAGCCAATAAAGATGAAAGTGACACTTTTATTTCTATCTCCGGTTCTTTTCATCGTAGAGACTCGCTACTTGGCGTATATTGTAGCCAATAAAAATGAAAGTGACACTTTTATTTCTATCTCCGGTTCTTTTCATCGTAGAGACTCGCTACTTGGCGTATATTGTAGCCAATAAAGATGAAAGTGACACTTTTATTTCTATCTCCGGTTCTATTCATCGTAGAGACTCGCTACTTGGCGTATATTGTAGCCAATAAAGATGAAAGTGACACTTTTATTTCTATCTCCGGTTCTATTCATCGTAGAGACTCGCTACTTGGCGTATATTGTAGCTAATAAAGATGAAAGTGACACTTTTATTTCTATCTCCGGTTCTTTTCATCGTAGAAACTCGCTACTTGGCGTATATTGTAGCCAATAAAGATGAAAGTGACACTTTTATTTCTATCTCCGGTTCTATTCATCGTAGAGACTCGCTACTTGGCGTATATTGTAGCCAATAAAGATGAAAGTGACACTTTTATTTCTATCTCCGGTTCTATTCATCGTAGAGACTCGCTACTTGGCGTATATTGTAGCCAATAAAGATGAAAGTGACACTTTTATTTCTATCTCCGGTTCTTTTCATCGTAGAGGCTCGCTACTTGGCGTATATTGTAGCCAATAAAGATGAAAGTGACACTTTTATTTCTATCTCCGGTTCTTTTCATCGTAGAGACTCGCTACTTGGCGTATATTGTAGCCAATAAAGATGAAAGTGACACTTTTATTTCTATCTCCGGTTCTTTTCATCGTAGAGACTCGCTACTTGGCGTATATTGTAGGCAATAAAGATGAAAGTGACACTTTTATTTCTATCTCCGGTTCTTTTCATCGTAGAAACTCGCTACTTGGCGTATATTGTAGCCAATAAAGATGAAAGTGACACTTTTATTTCTATCTCCGGTTCTATTCATCGTAGAGACTCGCTACTTGGCGTATATTGTAGCCAATAAAGATGAAAGTGACACTTTTATTTCTATCTCCGGTTCTATTCATCGTAGAGACTCGCTACTTGGCGTATATTGTAGCCAATAAAGATGAAAGTGACACTTTTATTTCTATCTCCGGTTCTATTCATCGTAGAGACTCGCTACTTAGCGTATATTGTAGCCAATAAAGATGAAAGCGACACTTTTATTTCTATCTCCGGTTCTTTTCATCGTAGAGACTCGCTACTTGGCGTATATTGTAGCCAATAAAGATGAAAGTGACACTTTTATTTCTATCTCCGGTTCTTTTCATCGTAGAGACTCGCTACTTGGCGTATATTGTAGCCAATAAAGATGAAAGTGACACTTTTATTTCTATCTCCGGTTCTTTTCATCGTAGAGACTCGCTACTTGGCGTATATTGTAGCCAATAAAGATGAAAGTGACACTTTTATTTCTATCTCCGGTTCTATTCATCGTAGAGACTCGCTACTTGGCGTATATTATAGCCAATAAAGATGAAAGTGACACTTTTATTTCTATCTCCGGTTCTATTCATCGTAGAGACTCGCTACTTGGCGTATATTGTAGCCAATAAAGATGAAAGTGACACTTTTATTTCTATCTCCGGTTCTATTCATCGTAGAGACTCGCTACTAAGCGTATATTGTAGCCAATAAAGATGAAAGTGACACTTTTATTTCTATCTCCGGTTCTATTCATCGTAGAGACTCGCTACTTGGCGTATATTGTAGCCAATAAAGATGAAAGTGACACTTTTATTTCTATCTCCGGTTCCGTTCATCGTAGAGACTCGCTACTTGGCGTATATTGTAGCCAATAAAGATGAAAGTGACACTTTTATTTCTATCTCCGGTTCTTTTCATCGTAGAGACTCGCTACTTGGCGTATATTGTAGCCAATAAAGATGAAAGTGACACTTTTATTTCTATCTCCGGTTCTTTTCATCGTAGAGACTCGCTACTTGGCGTATATTGTAGCCAATAAAGATGAAAGTGACACTTTTATTTCTATCTCCGGTTCTATTCATCGTAGAGACTCGCTACTTGGCGTATATTGTAGCCAATAAAGATGAAAGTGACACTTTTATTTCTATCTCCGGTTCTATTCATCGTAGAGACTCGCTACTTGGCGTATATTGTAGCCAATAAAGATGAAAGTGACACTTTTATTTCTATCTCCGGTTCTTTTCATCGTAGAGACTCGCTACTTGGCGTATATTGTAGCCAATAAAGATGAAAGTGACACTTTTATTTCTATCTCCGGTTCTATTCATCGTAGAGACTCGCTACTTGGCGTATATTGTAGCCAATAAAGATGAAAGTGACACTTTTATTTCTATCTCCGGTTCTATTCATCGTAGAGACTCGCTACTTGGCGTATATTGTAGCCAATAAAGATGAAAGTGACACTTTTATTTCTATCTCCGGTTCTATTCATCGTAGAGACTCGCTACTTAGCGTATATTGTAGCCAATAAAGATGAAAGTGACACTTTTATTTCTATCTCCGGTTCTTTTCATCGTAGAGACTCGCTACTTGGCGTATATTGTAGCCAATAAAGATGAAAGTGACACTTTTATTTCTATCTCCGGTTCTTTTCATCGTAGAGACTCGCTACTTGGCGTATATTGTAGCCAATAAAAATGAAAGTGACACTTTTATTTCTATCTCCGGTTCTTTTCATCGTAGAGACTCGCTACTTGGCGTATATTGTAGCCAATAAAGATGAAAGTGACACTTTTATTTCTATCTCCGGTTCTATTCATCGTAGAGACTCGCTACTTGGCGTATATTGTAGCCAATAAAGATGAAAGTGACACTTTTATTTCTATCTCCGGTTCTATTCATCGTAGAGACTCGCTACTTGGCGTATATTGTAGCTAATAAAGATGAAAGTGACACTTTTATTTCTATCTCCGGTTCTTTTCATCGTAGAAACTCGCTACTTGGCGTATATTGTAGCCAATAAAGATGAAAGTGACACTTTTATTTCTATCTCCGGTTCTATTCATCGTAGAGACTCGCTACTTGGCGTATATTGTAGCCAATAAAGATGAAAGTGACACTTTTATTTCTATCTCCGGTTCTATTCATCGTAGAGACTCGCTACTTGGCGTATATTGTAGCCAATAAAGATGAAAGTGACACTTTTATTTCTATCTCCGGTTCTTTTCATCGTAGAGGCTCGCTACTTGGCGTATATTGTAGCCAATAAAGATGAAAGTGACACTTTTATTTCTATCTCCGGTTCTTTTCATCGTAGAGACTCGCTACTTGGCGTATATTGTAGCCAATAAAGATGAAAGTGACACTTTTATTTCTATCTCCGGTTCTTTTCATCGTAGAGACTCGCTACTTGGCGTATATTGTAGGCAATAAAGATGAAAGTGACACTTTTATTTCTATCTCCGGTTCTTTTCATCGTAGAAACTCGCTACTTGGCGTATATTGTAGCCAATAAAGATGAAAGTGACACTTTTATTTCTATCTCCGGTTCTATTCATCGTAGAGACTCGCTACTTGGCGTATATTGTAGCCAATAAAGATGAAAGTGACACTTTTATTTCTATCTCCGGTTCTATTCATCGTAGAGACTCGCTACTTGGCGTATATTGTAGCCAATAAAGATGAAAGTGACACTTTTATTTCTATCTCCGGTTCTATTCATCGTAGAGACTCGCTACTTGGCGTATATTGTAGCCAATAAAGATGAAAGTGACACTTTTATTTCTATCTCCGGTTCTATTCATCGTAGTAACTCGCTACTTAGCGTATATTGTAGCCAATAAAGATGAAAGTGACACTTTTATTTCTATCTCCGGTTCTTTTCATCGTAGAGACTCGCTACTTGGCGTATATTGTAGCCAATAAAGATGAAAGTGACACTTTTATTTCTATCTCCGGTTCTATTCATCGTAGAGACTCGCTACTTGGCGTATATTGTAGCCAATAAAGATGAAAGTGACACTTTTATTTCTATCTCCGGTTCTATTCATCGTAGAGACTCGCTACTTGGCGTATATTGTAGCCAATAAAGATGAAAGTGACACTTTTATTTCTATCTCCGGTTCTTTTCATCGTAGAAACTCGCTACTTGGCGTATATTGTAGCCAATAAAGATGAAAGTTACACTTTTATTTCTATCTCCGGTTCTTTTCATCGTAGAGACTCGCTACTTGGCGTATATTGTAGCCAATAAAGATGAAAGTGACACTTTTATTTCTATCTCCGGTTCTTTTCATCGTAGAGACTCGCTACTTGGCGTATATTGTAGCCAATAAAGATGAAAGTGACACTTTTATTTCTATCTCCGGTTCTATTCATCGTAGAGACTCGCTACTTGGCGTATATTGTAGCCAATAAAGATGAAAGTGACACTTTTATTTCTATTTCCGGTTCTATTCATCGTAGAGACTCGCTACTTGGCGTATATTGTAGCCAATAAAGATGAAAGTGACACTTTTATTTCTATCTCCGGTTCTATTCATCGTAGAGACTCGCTACTTGGCGTATATTGTAGCCAATAAAGATGAAAGTGACACTTTTATTTCTATCTCCGGTTCTATTCATCGTAGAGACTCGCTACTTGGCGTATATTGTAGCCAATAAAGATTAAAGTGACACTTTTATTTCTATCTCCGGTTCTATTAATCGTAGAGACTCGCTACTTGGCGTATATTGTAGCCAATAAAGATGAAAGTGACACTTTCATTTCTATCTCCGGTTCTTTTCATCGTAGAGACTCGCTACTTGGCGTATATTGTAGCCAATAAAGATGAAAGTGACACTTTTATTTCTATCTCCGGTTCTTTTCATCGTAGAGACTCGCTACTTGGCGTATATTGTAGCCAATAAAGATGAAAGTGACACTTTTATTTCTATCTCCGGTTCTATTCATCGTAGAGACTCGCTACTTGGCGTATATTGTAGCCAATAAAGATGAAAGTGACACTTTTATTTCTATCTCCGGTTCTATTCATCGTAGAGACTCGCTACTTAGCGTATATTGTAGCCAATAAAGATGAAAGCGACACTTTTATTTCTATCTCCTGTTCTTTTCATCGTAGAGACTCGCTACTTGGCGTATATTGTAGCCAATAAAGATGAAAGTGACACTTTTATTTCTATCTCCGGTTCTTTTCATCGTAGAGACTCGCTACTTGGCGTATATTGTAGCCAATAAAGATGAAAGTGACACTTTTATTTCTATCTCCGGTTCTTTTCATCGTAGAGACTCGCTACTTGGCGTATATTGT
This sequence comes from Sepiola atlantica, assembly GCA_963556195.1. Taxonomy (NCBI): domain Eukaryota; kingdom Metazoa; phylum Mollusca; class Cephalopoda; order Sepiida; family Sepiolidae; genus Sepiola; species Sepiola atlantica. The sequence goes on along the minus strand of OY744528.1, from coordinate 43,366,573 downwards.
AGCCAATAAAGATGAAAGTGACACTTTTATTTCTATCTCCGGTTCTATTCATCGTAGAGACTCGCTACTTGGCGTATATTGTAGCCAATAAAGATGAAAGTGACACTTTTATTTCTATCTCCGGTTCTATTCATCGTAGAGACTCGCTACTTGGCGTATATTGTAGCCAATAAAGATGAAAGTGACACTTTTATTTCTATCTCCGGTTCTTTTCATCGTAGAGACTCGCTACTTGGCGTATATTGTAGCCAATAAAGATGAAAGTGACACTTTTATTTCTATCTCCGGTTCTATTCATCGTAGAGACTCGCTACTAAGCGTATATTGTAGCCAATAAAGATGAAAGTGACACTTTTATTTCTATCTCCGGTTCTATTCATCGTAGAGACTCGCTACTTGGCGTATATTGTAGCCAATAAAGATGAAAGTGACACTTTTATTTCTATCTCCGGTTCCGTTCATCGTAGAGACTCGCTACTTGGCGTATATTGTAGCCAATAAAGATGAAAGTGACACTTTTATTTCTATCTCCGGTTCTTTTCATCGTAGAGACTCGCTACTTGGCGTATATTGTAGCCAATAAAGATGAAAGTGACACTTTTATTTCTATCTCCGGTTCTTTTCATCGTAGAGACTCGCTACTTGGCGTATATTGTAGCCAATAAAGATGAAAGTGACACTTTTATTTCTATCTCCGGTTCTATTCATCGTAGAGACTCGCTACTTGGCGTATATTGTAGCCAATAAAGATGAAAGTGACACTTTTATTTCTATCTCCGGTTCTATTCATCGTAGAGACTCGCTACTTGGCGTATATTGTAGCCAATAAAGATGAAAGTGACACTTTTATTTCTATCTCCGGTTCTTTTCATCGTAGAGACTCGCTACTTGGCGTATATTGTAGCCAATAAAGATGAAAGTGACACTTTTATTTCTATCTCCGGTTCTATTCATCGTAGAGACTCGCTACTTGGCGTATATTGTAGCCAATAAAGATGAAAGTGACACTTTTATTTCTATCTCCGGTTCTATTCATCGTAGAGACTCGCTACTTGGCGTATATTGTAGCCAATAAAGATGAAAGTGACACTTTTATTTCTATCTCCGGTTCTATTCATCGTAGAGACTCGCTACTTAGCGTATATTGTAGCCAATAAAGATGAAAGTGACACTTTTATTTCTATCTCCGGTTCTTTTCATCGTAGAGACTCGCTACTTGGCGTATATTGTAGCCAATAAAGATGAAAGTGACACTTTTATTTCTATCTCCGGTTCTTTTCATCGTAGAGACTCGCTACTTGGCGTATATTGTAGCCAATAAAAATGAAAGTGACACTTTTATTTCTATCTCCGGTTCTTTTCATCGTAGAGACTCGCTACTTGGCGTATATTGTAGCCAATAAAGATGAAAGTGACACTTTTATTTCTATCTCCGGTTCTATTCATCGTAGAGACTCGCTACTTGGCGTATATTGTAGCCAATAAAGATGAAAGTGACACTTTTATTTCTATCTCCGGTTCTATTCATCGTAGAGACTCGCTACTTGGCGTATATTGTAGCTAATAAAGATGAAAGTGACACTTTTATTTCTATCTCCGGTTCTTTTCATCGTAGAAACTCGCTACTTGGCGTATATTGTAGCCAATAAAGATGAAAGTGACACTTTTATTTCTATCTCCGGTTCTATTCATCGTAGAGACTCGCTACTTGGCGTATATTGTAGCCAATAAAGATGAAAGTGACACTTTTATTTCTATCTCCGGTTCTATTCATCGTAGAGACTCGCTACTTGGCGTATATTGTAGCCAATAAAGATGAAAGTGACACTTTTATTTCTATCTCCGGTTCTTTTCATCGTAGAGGCTCGCTACTTGGCGTATATTGTAGCCAATAAAGATGAAAGTGACACTTTTATTTCTATCTCCGGTTCTTTTCATCGTAGAGACTCGCTACTTGGCGTATATTGTAGCCAATAAAGATGAAAGTGACACTTTTATTTCTATCTCCGGTTCTTTTCATCGTAGAGACTCGCTACTTGGCGTATATTGTAGCCAATAAAGATGAAAGTGACACTTTTATTTCTATCTCCGGTTCTATTCATCGTAGAGACTCGCTACTTGGCGTATATTGTAGGCAATAAAGATGAAAGTGACACTTTTATTTCTATCTCCGGTTCTTTTCATCGTAGAAACTCGCTACTTGGCGTATATTGTAGCCAATAAAAATGAAAGTGACACTTTTATTTCTATCTCCGGTTCTTTTCATCGTAGAGACTCGCTACTTGGCGTATATTGTAGCCAATAAAGATGAAAGTGACACTTTTATTTCTATCTCCGGTTCTATTCATCGTAGAGACTCGCTACTTGGCGTATATTGTAGCCAATAAAGATGAAAGTGACACTTTTATTTCTATCTCCGGTTCTATTCATCGTAGAGACTCGCTACTTGGCGTATATTGTAGCCAATAAAGATGAAAGTGACACTTTTATTTCTATCTCCGGTTCTTTTCATCGTAGAGACTCGCTACTTGGCGTATATTGTAGCCAATAAAGATGAAAGTGACACTTTTATTTCTATCTCCGGTTCTATTCATCGTAGAGACTCGCTACTTGGCGTATATTGTAGCCAATAAAGATGAAAGTGACACTTTTATTTCTATTTCCGGTTCTATTCATCGTAGAGACTCGCTACTTGGCGTATATTGTAGCCAATAAAGATGAAAGTGACACTTTTATTTCTATCTCCGGTTCTATTCATCGTAGAGACTCGCTACTTGGCGTATATTGTAGCCAATAAAGATGAAAGTGACACTTTTATTTCTATCTCCGGTTCTATTCATCGTAGAGACTCGCTACTTGGCGTATATTGTAGCCAATAAAGATGAAAGTGACACTTTTATTTCTATCTCCGGTTCTATTCATCGTAGAGACTCGCTACTTGGCGTATATTGTAGCCAATAAAGATGAAAGTGACACTTTTATTTCTATCTCCGGTTCTATTCATCGTAGAGACTCGCTACTTGGCGTATATTGTAGCCAATAAAGATGAAAGTGACACTTTTATTTCTATCTCCGGTTCTTTTCATCGTAGAGACTCGCTACTTGGCGTATATTGTAGCCAATAAAGATGAAAGTGACACTTTTATTTCTATCTCCGGTTCTATTCATCGTAGAGACTCGCTACTTGGCGTATATTGTAGCCAATAAAGATGAAAGTGACACTTTTATTTCTATTTCCGGTTCTATTCATCGTAGAGACTCGCTACTTGGCGTATATTGTAGCCAATAAAGATGAAAGTGACACTTTTATTTCTATCTCCGGTTCTATTCATCGTAGAGACTCGCTACTTGGCGTATATTGTAGCCAATAAAGATGAAAGTGACACTTTTATTTCTATCTCCGGTTCTATTCATCGTAGAGACTCGCTACTTGGCGTATATTGTAGCCAATAAAGATGAAAGTGACACTTTTATTTCTATCTCCGGTTCTATTCATCGTAGAGACTCGCTACTTGGCGTATATTGTAGCCAATAAAGATGAAAGTGACACTTTCATTTCTATCTCCGGTTCTTTTCATCGTAGAGACTCGCTACTTGGCGTATATTGTAGCCAATAAAGATGAAAGTGACACTTTTATTTCTATCTCCGGTTCTTTTCATCGTAGAGACTCGCTACTTGGCGTATATTGTAGCCAATAAAGATGAAAGTGACACTTTTATTTCTATCTCCGGTTCTATTCATCGTAGAGACTCGCTACTTGGCGTATATTGTAGCCAATAAAGATGAAAGTGACACTTTTATTTCTATCTCCGGTTCTATTCATCGTAGAGACTCGCTACTTGGCGTATATTGTAGCCAATAAAGATGAAAGTGACACTTTTATTTCTATCTCCGGTTCTTTTCATCGTAGAGACTCGCTACTTGGCGTATATTGTAGCCAATAAAGATGAAAGTGACACTTTTATTTCTATCTCCGGTTCTTTTCATCGTAGAGACTCGCTACTTGGCGTATATTGTAGCCAATAAAGATGAAAGTGACACTTTTATTTCTATCTCCGGTTCTATTCATCGTAGAGACTCGCTACTTGGCGTATATTGTAGCCAATAAAGATGAAAGTGACACTTTTATTTCTATCTCCGGTTCTATTCATCGTAGAGACTCGCTACTTAGCGTATATTGTAGCCAATAAAGATGAAAGTGACACTTTTATTTCTATCTCCGGTTCTTTTCATCGTAGAGACTCGCTACTTGGCGTATATTGTAGCCAATAAAGATGAAAGTGACACTTTTATTTCTATCTCCGGTTCTTTTCATCGTAGAGACTCGCTACTTGGCGTATATTGTAGCCAATAAAGATGAAAGTGACACTTTTATTTCTATCTCCGGTTCTTTTCATCGTAGAGACTCGCTACTTGGCGTATATTGTAGCCAATAAAGATGAAAGTGACACTTTTATTTCTATCCCCGGTTCTATTCATCGTAGAGACTCGCTACTTGGCGTATATTGTAGCCAATAAAGATGAAAGTGACACTTTTATTTCTATCTCCGGTTCTTTTCATCGTAGAGACTCGCTACTTGGCGTATATTGTAGCCAATAAAGATGAAAGTGAGACTTTTATTTCTATCTCCGGTTCTATTCATCGTAGAGACTCGCTACTTGGCGTATATTGTAGCCAATAAAGATGAAAGTGACACTTTTATTTCTATCTCCGGTTCTATTCATCGTAGAGACTCGCTACTTGGCGTATATTGTAGCCAATAAAGATGAAAGTGACACTTTTATTTCTATCTCCGGTTCTTTTAATCGTAGAGACTCGCTACTTGGCGTATATTGTAGCCAATAAAGATGAAAGTGACACTTTTATTTCTATCTCCGGTTCTATTCATCGTAGAGACTCGCTACTTGGCATATATTGTAGCCAATAAAGATGAAAGTGACACTTTTATTTCTATCTCCGGTTCTATTCATCGTAGAGACTCGCTACTTGGCATATATTGTAGCCAATAAAGATGAAAGTGACACTTTTATTTCTATCTCCGGTTCTATTCATCGTAGAGACTCGCTACTTAGCGTATATTGTAGCCAATAAAGATGAAAGTGACACTTTTATTTCTATCTCCGGTTCTTTTCATCGTAGAGACTCGCTACTTGGCGTATATTGTAGCCAATAAAGATGAAAGTGACACTTTTCTTTCTATCTCCGGTTCTTTTCATCGTAGAGACTCGCTACTTGGCGTATATTGTAGCCAATAAAGATGAAAGTGACACTTTTATTTCTATCTCCGGTTCTATTCATCGTAGAGACTCGCTACTTGGCGTATATTGTAGCCAATAAAGATGAAAGTGACACTTTTATTTCTATCTCCGGTTCTATTCATCGTAGAGACTCGCTACTTGGCGTATATTGTAGCCAATAAAGATGAAAGTGACACTTTTATTTCTATCTCCGGTTCTATTCATCGTAGAGACTCGCTACTTAGCGTATATTGTAGCCAATAAAGATTAAAGTGACACTTTTATTTCTATCTCCGGTTCTTTTCATCGTAGAGACTCGCTACTTGGCGTATATTGTAGCCAATAAAGATGAAAGTGACACTTTTATTTCTATCTCCGGTTCTTTTCATCGTAGAGACTCGCTACTTGGCGTATATTGTAGCCAATAAAGATGAAAGTGACACTTTTATTTCTATCTCCGGTTCTTTTCATCGTAGAGACTCGCTACTTGGCGTATATTGTAGCCAATAAAGATGAGAGTTACACTTTTATTTCTATCTCCGGTTCTTTTCATCGTAGAGACTCGCTACTTGGCGTATATTGTAGCCAATAAAGATGAAAGTGACACTTTTATTTCTATCTCCGGTTCTATTCCTCGTAGAGACTCGCTACTTGGCGTATATTGTAGCCAATAAAGATGAAAGTGACACTTTTATTTCTATCTCCGGTTCTATTCATCGTAGAGACTCGCTACTTGGCGTATATTGTAGCCAATAAAGATGAAAGTGACACTTTTATTTCTATCTCCGGTTCTTTTCATCGTAGAGACTCGCTACTTGGCGTATATTGTAGCCAATAAAGATGAAAGTGACACTTTTATTTCTATCTCCGGTTCTATTCATCGTAGAGACTCGCTACTTGGCGTATATTGTAGCCAATAAAGATGAAAGTGACACTTTTATTTCTATTTCCGGTTCTATTCATCGTAGAGACTCGCTACTTGGCGTATATTGTAGCCAATAAAGATGAAAGTGACACTTTTATTTCTATCTCCGGTTCTATTCATCGTAGAGACTCGCTACTTGGCGTATATTGTAGCCAATAAAGATGAAAGTGACACTTTTATTTCTATCTCCGGTTCTATTCATCGTAGAGACTCGCTACTTGGCGTATATTGTAGCCAATAAAGATGAAAGTGACACTTTTATTTCTATCTCCGGTTCTATTCATCGTAGAGACTCGCTACTTGGCGTATATTGTAGCCAATAAAGATGAAAGTGACACTTTTATTTCTATCTCCGGTTCTATTCATTGTAGAGACTCGCTACTTGGCGTATATTGTAGCCAATAAAGTCCCTCATCTTAAATGATACTGGACTTTGACTTTGCCCTGTTAAAGTTCGGTCAAAGTCAAAACTGTGACAGAATTTAACTTCCGAAATTCATGTACGGATCCGAAGATCTTTGATAAAAGTAACCACAATGCGAAATTTAAACGTGATCAGATAAATAGGTTTTCATTTATCAACGTTTCCATAGAATAACTTCGAGAATACTTCATACAATATGGAGAATTAAGGCCCAGATAAGACTTTGACCAATTCTAACAGTATCAAAGTGAGGTATACAGTCTCACAGCTGACATGTTTTTTTTCTATAATACATTTTGAGTTTATGCATTACAATCGAAGATCCTACGGAATGATTGTAAAAATAAGTAAAATGTTCATAGAAAATGAATGAAAAATGACCAGATTTTATTATTTTATGATTAGTTATATGAAGAAAAGATTCCCTTAATTTATGAAGGGGTACATCTGGTAAATACGACATCCTATTTGTCAAATACAGTTTAGGGAGGTTTATGAATTATTTTTAGCATGCTTAGTGTCGTATTCTATGGTACTCGGCCTTAAAATTGTCCGTTTTCGATTCCAGGGGCCACGAGTGTTGCATGAATTCTGACCAGTTGCTTTGTCAGTAGCGCTTTACCAACGTTGGGAATTTACATCCACAAAACTGTAATATTGCGATGCTGGTCCATTCTGGAGCTAAGAGTCTTATCGACATAATTTCTCCGCTTTTGTCGGAGTAAGTGTTGTCTTTATTGTCCTGGGTCTGATAAAAAAGAAATGAGTCTGCGAGCTGAAAGAAAATTGCCGGCTATAAGATATAGAAGTGATTGTAGTTGGATTATGAACTTTTCTTTCTCTCCCTCTCTCTCTATCAGGAGCACTTTCTCCCCTCTTTTGCTCTGGGTTTCATTGACAACAAAGAAACGCGTTTTCCCTTTTTTATATTAGTAAATGTCTGTTTACTTCCTGAAATTTTTATCAACAATCTGATCTCTTTCTAAAAAGTACATTTTCTTGTAGAGCTCTTTTAGTAATATTTTGCACTGGGTTATAATCTTTAATTAAATCAAATTGCTATTTACCTGCTAATTTAGAATCAACATCACTTTCTTATGCTAAGGTCTACGACGTAGATATTGTGTCAGTCATTACTATTTTTATTATCATATGCAAAACTCCTGTACACCTTACGTTAAAAATGACGGGGAAAATGTACGATTCGCCAGTGTTTGCACTCAGTGCTTATATAGATATATTACTAAAATATTCTTATAAAATCATAGAATTACGTCAGTAATTTAATTTTACATAAATAAATTATACACATTCTGTTCAATGTTATTTAGTGGAAAAAAATTCTTTTCGAATTAATTTAAACTGGCGGGGTAGGTTTTAAGTGGTTGTCTAACTTTCTAGTTGCTTCATCACATAAAATGCTTTGTCCGAGGGCTAAAAAAACGCACGTGTTGTACTCGCTAACGTTTGCGTGACAGGATGGATTTATATTTACTTGTATACAAATCAATACGCATTGGTCTTGATTATAGATTGGGTGATATCCAAATAGTCGCCTCAGCAGTTTATTCGTGGCCGTTAGTAATTGGAGAACCATTTTGAAGTTTCGAAATTGTCGATTCTAAAGTTCTTTCTAATTATAATTAATGTGTATGTAAGGTGAAGTTAAGTATTCTGATTCATTGGTGATCCGAATACGAATGATGAATAGTATTTCTGGAGGTAATCGTCATTTTAGAGGATAACGCATTTTAGAGGATACCCCATTAAGAAATTTATTTTTAAATGTTTTGATGATGGAACATTGTGCTGCTTCTCGCGTTTCAGAGAGAAAGAGAAACACGGAAATAAAGATCGAGAAATAGGAGAGAGAGAGAGAGAGAGAGAGAGAGAGAGAGAGAGAGAGAGAGAGAGAGAGGGAGAGAAACAGTACGAGTCATCTCTGTATTTGTGAAATTATAAGACCGGTTCATGTGCATGTGATTCACGCTTCTACAGAGTTTACGCATTATTTATTTTATCAAGTAATAAAACATTTCTTTAATCAAAAATACAATGGCTTAAATTAAAATGTTTCAAAAATCATATCCAAAGCATAATAACGATTTTTAAAAACTTTTATTCAACCCAAATAATGTCTATTGTCACTGAAACGTAATAGGCTACTGTGGGAAGGTCAATCTGAATGGGGAGTAAAGGACTCAGTTGATTGTTCATATTATATTCTTTTTCGTATAAATTATTGAGTTCGTACAAAGCTATAGCAAACAAGATAAACAACGAAATGACATCTATAAAAACGATGTACATAAAGCTGTGTCACTGAGCTAATTTCTGTCAGTGTTAGAATTAGCTCAGGGACAGAGTTTAAGGTTTTAGACTCTGGGGTCCTTCTTTCGAATCTCGCTAGGTTTTGTCACGCTGATGAGTCGTATAACGACGAAACGCGTGTTCGTGTCTAATTAAATTTTTATATATATATATATATATATATATATATATATATATATATATATATATATATATATGTTATAGAGAATGGTAGTTTGCTTGAAGCATTGCTGGGTATAGTATTAGTATGTTTTAAAAGCCTGTGGGCAATGCAAATTCCGGGTAAGATGTAAGCTGGAAGAAGAAAAAACAATAAATCGAATACGAAATATGCATTACTATTTATTTTTTCTTAAAATCTCACATAACATTCAAATCATGTACAGGTTTCATTTTTTTTACTGTGTGGTATTCTTTGTTTATGTCCAGCCCTACTGCCTAGTAATATTACCCGTGCAAACAATATCATAAACAAGAAAGCAGCTTAATAAATAACATATTTATATGGTTTCGCACATTTTAAGATAAGATTTAGTAATTTGTATTATTCGGACTACTGTTCTCATTTTGGATGTTATTTTAAAAACAGTTCGGCCGATGTAACCTCCGACCTTCTTTAGGTTCATCTTGTCGAGTTCAGAAATCTATACGGAATTTGGAATGGAACCCTTTATTTCATCAACAAGGGTAGCTTGCTGTCATTCATTCAGGCGTGGCCGGCTCGAAGTCTGAAGTAATTGGTAAGTGTATTCATGGTATCGCTCACACTTAGAATCGAACCATCAACGTCCAGTAGATTGTCACTTAGAACTGATTATTATTTACCACTTCATATGTTACACCACGGGTAAAAAATGAAAACATTAGTCCAAATAATCCAAATAATATACACTGTCGGAAATACATTTTGAAATATTAGACAAACACACAGACATATATATATATATATATATATATATATATATAAATGCAAAAGGTTTTTAAAATTATTCTAACGATATTTACATAAAATAGCTTTAGCTTATTAAATTCTATGATGTAACATAACAGTTTGAAATACTGTATATATAGTAATCAACAATCGCTTATAGGTATTCCAAATTTGCATATTAATTTTTTAAACATTTTCTACTGAGTTAATATTCTAATTTGCATATTTATTTTTTAAACATTTTCTACAGAGTTAATATTCCTAATTTGCATATTTATTTTTTAAACATTTTCTACTGAGTTAATATTCTAATTTGCATATTTATTTTTTAAACGTTTTCTACTGAGTTAATATTCTAATTTGCATATTAATTTTTTAAACATTTTCTACTGAGTTAATATTCCTAATTTGCATATTTATTTTTTAAACGTTTTCTACTGAGTTAATATTCTAATTTGCATATTTATTTTTTAAACATTTTCTACAGAGTTAATATTCCTAATTTGCATATTTATTTTTTAAACATTTTTATTGAGTTAATATTCATAATTTGCATATTTATATTTTAAACATTTTCTACTGAGTTAATATTCCTAATTTGCATATTAATTTTTTAAACATTTTCTACTGAGTTAATATTCTAATTTGCATATTTATTTTTTAAACATTTTCTACTGAGTTAATATTCATAATTTGCATATTTATATTTTAAACATTTTCTACTGAGTTAATATTCCTAATTTGCATATTAATTTTTTAAACATTTTCTACTGAGTTAATATTCTAATTTGCATATTTATTTTTTAAACATTTTCTACTGAGTTAATATTCCTAATTTGCATATTTATTTTTTAAACATTTTCTACTGAGTTAATATTCCTAATTTGCATATTTATTTTTTAAACATTTTCTAATGAGTTTATATTTCTAATTTGCATATTTATTTCTTAAACATTTTCTATTGAGGTAAAATTCCAAATTTGCATATTTATTTTTAAACATTTTCGACTGAGTTTATATTCTAATTTGCATATTTATTTTTTAAACATTTTCTACTGAGTTAATATTTCTGATTTGCATATTTATTTTTTAAACATTTTCTACTGAGTTAATATTCCTAATTTGCATATCTATTTTTAAACATTTTCTACTGAGTTAATATTCTAATTTGCATATTTATTTTTTAAACATTTTCTACTGACTTAATATTCCTAAGATAACACTTATAATAGAAAATATTCTAGAAGTTATTATAAAATTCTCCAAACCAAGGATTCCATTAGAAAAATTATCTTGGGACAGTAATCGTCTATCTCGTAAAAGGAAAGAAAAAGATAAAGCTCGGAGGAAATTTGGAATTATACCAAGTATGGAATATTATCAAAATGCTGTAAGTAAACAAAATGAATATGAAACACTAGAAGTAAAAGAAAAGTTGAAAGAAGAAAATAAGATTGTTAGAAATATTAAATACAACTGTAAATTATTGTTCAATGGATGAACGTTCTTGGGGTTGTAGACACAGAACAGTTAAGATATAAGGGTCAGTTGGCAGAGGAAGGCCGAGGAAATCATTGGAGCAAATAATAAGAATGGACTGGAGAGAAAGGGGGATAAATAAAGATATGACCAAAGACAGGTTAGTTTGCAAGTCAATTTCTAAAAGCCGCCCAACAAAGCAAGAACTAAAATTCAAAAAAGCGTGAGTACAGTAAGAGATGATGAGACAGGGGATTTAACAGACACGCCAGTAGAAACAGCTGGTGTTCTAGCAAGTTTTTTTTTCAATCTGTTCATTCATTTGAAGAATTTGATCCACTACTAGAGAGTTGTTATGGGGAGGTCACGTCACAAATTATGGATGAACTAAAAATAGAACGTAAAGACATAACACTATTACTATCCAAGTTGGACGTTAGTACAAGTATTGGGCTTGATGAAATTCATTTAAAATATTGAAATACATATCATCAAATGAAAGCTTTACCAATGCAATAACAAATTTGTTTAGGAAATGTATGGAATATGAAGAGATTCTATATATTTGGAAAATATCTATAGTAATATCGCTGCATAAAAAAGGTTCGATACGTTTAAAAAGTAATCACAGACCAGTTTCTCTAACATATATTTTGTGTAAGGTATTTGAAAAAATAATTAGAAACCACATATTACATTTTATAAAGGTTGATATAAATAGTAACCAACATGGCTTTGTCCAGGGTAAATCAACATTATCTAATATTTTGGAAAGTATTGACATTATAAATGAATATTTGATGGAGGAGGATAGTCCGGATATCATATATTTGGATTTTAGCAAGGCATTTGATACAGTATCTCATTATCGTTTACTAGTGAAAATGAAAAATGTTGGTATTACAGACAGAATGGTAAATATTGTGAGGGAGTGTTTGAAGGAAACAACTATGAAGGTAAAGGTTGGAAACAATTATTCTGAATCACAGTACATACCCTCCGGTGTTACGCAGGGTTCAGTATTGGGTCTTTTGTTGTTTTTGATATTCATAAATGACTTACCTAAATAATATAAATTCCGAAATAGAACTGTTTGCTGATGATGTTAAACTACTTGTGAGACCTTTATCAAAGGAAATAACACAGATTGATCTAAATAAATTATCATATTGGGAGAACATTTAGAAATTGTGATTTAACCTAGACAAATGTTAAGTACTACATGTAGGATCCAGGAATGTTAGAGTTGAATATGTACTAAACAACAGAGAAATCAAAGAAGTAGATGGAGAGTGCGATTTGGGAGTCGGGTTTTATAATACGTTTAAGGCAAATAATCATATTTTGACCATTGTATCGAGGGCAAATAGAATGATCGGGTTGATAGTTAGGAATATTATTTCGAGGGAGACAAATGTTGTGTTAAGGATATATAAATCACTAATAAGACCTCATATAGAATACTGTACCTAGGCCTGGGCTCCAGCGACTAAACATGGAAATTGGAATGTAATATTGAAACTGGAAGGCATACAAAGACGGGTGACAAAACTAAGTAAAGTAAACGAGTGCAGTTACAGGGACAAATTGGGATTGACTACTTTGACGGAGAGAAGAAGGAGAGGTAATATGATTGAGACTTTCAAGATAATTAATGACATTTCTAACTATGGTGGGCATTTTTTTAAGTATTTCTTCTAGATCTGGAAGGTTATTGTCAAGGCAGTTTTCAAAAACTAGATCTTTTAACCAGTTAAGTTTTTTTTGCTCACAGAGTAATATGTGTTTGGAATAAGTTGCCAGATCGGATTAAGAACAGCAATAGCGTGGATCAGTTTAAGTGGTAGGAGGGAGAAATTGAGGGGGCATTTTTGGGAGTTATCAAATGAAATATTTAACATAATCTGATCTGGATATTGATACTGTACTAAGAGTTTAATTTTTGTTAACAGTTGAATTGAGAAGATAGTTAAAGAGGAGATACCCAAGTAGGCATAACACACAAATAATAATAGTAATAAATAAATATTCGCAAATATACATTCATGATTGTTTTTTAAGATTTCCAGATGTATTAAAAAAAATTTCCTCGATTATAATCTTAATAAAAATTATAAATAGAATTAATTAAAAACATTGTTGTTAAATCTATATAATTGAGTTACGTAATTAAATTAGATTGTAATGGAATATGATGGAACAGCCGACGCCCACTCCAACATTATGTTACCCGCCCTCTGATTATTAAGTATAACGTTCTATTTCGAACGCAGAGAAAGTTCTATTTCAAGAAAGAGAGAGAGAGAAAAGAGAGAGAGACAGAAGGAGAGGGAGAGAAAAGAAAAAGAAAGATAGTGAGAGAGAAAGAGAGAGCGCGAGAGAGCGCGAGAGATAGACACAGGACAGGGGTGGGTTATTTGATTACTAACATGTAAACAACACATTCTCTGAGATTATTCGTACGAGTCGCTCAAAAATGATATATTTATTATGATTTTTTTATTAAAACGTTTTATTTTTTGTTTTTTTATTTTAGAAATTATGTTTTAAAGCACATATTTATTGAATCAAATTGTCCTATTCTAGTCATGTAAATTATTTAAAGTGAAATAAGTTTCGGCATTACTCATAATGAACTTATATATTTTTTATTTAAACGATGGTCTGTTAAAAAAACGGAAGAAAACATTAAAAACCTTAAGTTATATAAATTTTCATCATACACGTGAAACGTCAAAATAAAAATTAGATCGAAAAATATAGTCGCCATCTAAACAAGTCAAGTATGATGAAAGATAACGAAGAATGATTACTAACGGTTATAAACATGTCTTTTTTAATTTAAAAAAATGAAAGGAAGTTATCGTTCTTCCTTAGCTTGCATACTTCTCTTTGTTTATAAAGATGGCGACTATATTTTTAAGCCCACGTTAAATTTCGACATTTTATGTGTTCAATGAAACTTGCCATACCATACTCGCATGCATTACCTTCTCTTTCCATAGGGTGATACCCCCCAGGTATTACCTCCTCTATCTTGGAGAGGGTTTTTCCGACCAGGCATAGCCACATCCTTTTGTTTTGGTGTGTGTGTGTGTGGAGGGACATTCCGACACTTTACCTTTTCCTTTGTGTAGTATATTTTCATTCCTCATAATACATTCCTCCAGGGCATAATTTTTTTCTTTTTTTTGGGGGGGGGGGGGGCAGTATAATATGTGTTCGTTCCTCACGATTTCCTCGTCCCAAGATGACTTTCTCCCATTTTTAGGGGGTTGGGGTAGTTTACTATCTATTCTGTTTCATGATATAATCCTCTCAGGCCTTAACTCTTCTTTTGGGAAAGAGGATAGTGTTCGTTCGTCATGATAGATTCCTCTTAGTCATTACCTGTTCCTGTGGGTGGGTCAATGTATGCAGTTTATTCATTATGATATCATGCTCATGACCTAGCAAAAATATGCGTCCAATGGGAGAATATATTTGCTAGTATATATATACACACACACACACACACACACATATATATATATATATATATATATATATATATATATATATATATATATATATATATAACATGTATGTGGTTAATTATCTTTTATAAATATATATGCCCTTTATATGGAGAGATCACAATGTTTCCCCCTTCGCATTTAGGTAATGCTTCCCCGTAAAATATATTTAAATACGTTCAATTATCAATATCACAAAAAAGCAATAACACAATGACAGCATATATATGTGATATCCCTCTGCTACTAGTTTGCAAGTGTTCGTAGCCCAGCGGTAAGGGTGACAGGATTTAGTCACTGGTGACCAGGATTCGAATCTCGCTAGGTCTAGCGACGCCGATAAGCTGGCGAAACACGTGTCCATGGATAGTTATATTTTATAAATATATCCGCCCCCATATACGGGTATCACGCTGGTGAAAAGGGAACACTTGCTCCCCCTTTAGATAATGCTTCCCCGTAATGATATTTGAATACGTTCAATTATCAATATCACCCCCAAAATGAATTATATATACTAGCAAATATATGCTCCCTCCGGTCGCATATTTTTGCTAGGATGCCGCATCAGAAATGAACGCTTACGCGTAAACCGATGGTGCCCCAGTCATATTTCTGTGGTGGTTAGACATTGATTTTCTGTGTTTATGACCAAGATTATTTTTATTTGAAAATAAAGGAAAAAAAAATTCGATCCTACCCCGATTTTTGTTGTACCCTCGCCCATAAATAGAAAGACTTTTAGTTTAAAAAGAAAGAAAAAAATTTTTTGTACCCCCCTCAATTTTTTGATATTACCAGTCATAGAAATATTTTTTAGTTAACAAAAAAAAAAAATCTTTTTTGACCGCCTTCCCCCAATTTTTTTATCCTCCCCCCCCCTATACATGTAAATATTTTTAATTTAAAAAGAAAAAAAAACCTAACCCTAACTGTAACGATGTGGTCAAAGTTAGCGTGGGTACTAAAATGAAAAGGCACCAAAAAATCAAATACAGTGAACACAGTGTGTGTGTGTGTGTGTGTGTGTTTGTTTAATGACCTTTTTTTAATTTAACAATGGGATTCTACAATCAGTTGTATAGTTTTCCAGTACAATGTGTTAGTTTATTTTGTTGACATTAAAGAAAAAAAAAGCAGATCTTTTGTTTTAATAAATAAAACATGGAATCATAAATTCTGTTGAGGTCGTGAAAAAATGATAATATTGGATATGAAAGTATTAAGAAATCAAATACAGTAAACACGAAAAGTTTTTTAATTCTCGGAAAGAAAAAGTTTACCTGAACTGTGTGTGTGTGTGTGTGCGTGTGTGCGTGTGCGTGCGCGCGCGCGCGTTTTTATATAGTAATTTTTAAATCAATTATTATTTTAATTAAACAATTTGATTTAATAAATTTGTGTTTTAAAACATAATGGCTAAGAATAAACAAACTTAGGACGGTTTTAAAAATGGAAAACTGAGCACGGTGTTTGCGAGCGTTGTTGTTTACATATTTAACGTCCCACATTAACGTCGGCTGCTTAATCAGATCGCCATATTTAATTACCGGAGGGAGGGATGACACCACTGATTAAACAGCTAATCGGCTGCTTAATCAGATCGCCATATTTAATTACCGGAGGGGGGGAGGACACCACTTATTAAACAGCTAATGACTTTGCAATTTTAGCAGTACTCGCGTTGAAATGGTTTAGAAAACACGCCGGTTATGATGAAAACGGCTTTAATTAATTGTATGAATAATGTTTATTAATATAACTTTATCGGAAAATATTGTAAATACATATGTAAATTGGATAATAGCAGTTATAAGTGTATATTTGTAAATATGAATTTAATTGAAGGTTTTAAGGAATGACTTTTGTAAATAGGAAAACCCATTTGGTGTCTTAACGGCTTTTAATGACAGTATATAAAGAATTTCAAAAAGATTAGTTTCAGTAAAATAGTCATACTGGAGTTTCGGCTTCAGACAGACAGACAGACAGATACATAAACTCCATTATTAATAGATATATACACACACACATAATATATATATATATATATATATATATATATATATATATATATATATATATTAAAAATAATTATTTACTAACCTGGTTGGTTAAATCCTGCGCTTTCTGGACAAGATAAGTAAATTGTTGTATTGGCTGGAGTGGCTGGCCAGCATTGCAGAGTATCCCACAAAGGAGCACAATATGGTTCTGAAATCAGAAAACAAATTAAACTTCTTAATATTTGATAAATATAAACTGTATTGGTAACACCTTTTATTAATTTTCCTAACATATTAGAAAACATAGTGATGCTATGCCAATACTTGGAAAGGTTTCTGGTTCAAGAGCTTCTAATAAGAGAATGCTAAAACACTGCCTCGCGCCATAGAATAAAATAAATAATTTTAGTTAGGAAAAAGATAATTTAGGTAATTTACCATTTCTCAACATTATACTCAGTTGATACTTTAGGACCATAAATAAATGACCGTGTCATATAGAGTTGTCTTTGTGCTTATCCATAATAGTAGATTTAGTAGTGCATGTAAGTTTACCTATCTCTCTTTCTTTCTTTAGTAGGAGCGATTGACAAGTCGTAGACTATCGAATGCGTCTGCATCTCTTCGTCATAGTAATGATGCCTGTAGAGTTATTTGCCTTTCTCCTTCTCTTTAGAAGCAGTTGTAATAAGTGTTGTTGTAATGAAAACAATAATACACAGTTATCTCTCTGGGTCTTCATAATGCAGTTTTACTTTTTTGTTTACAATATTAGCATGATCTCAAATATTAATCATTCTCTCCAGGGGGAAATCTCCGAAACTAGTCTGCTCACTTCCAAACCAAACACTCAAGAGGACATCTTTAGCTTCCCATCTGCCACGTATCATAATCTCTCGACTTTCTGTTTGCTACGTCACTTCGCTGACACGTTCGCTGCCCCACTTTCAACTAATCCACTTCCGTCGAAGTGATATTTCTATTTCTACATAACCTACGTAATCCACTCTTTATATTGCTACGATACATCTGAATGTTTTAGCAGAAAATAGAGTGTTGACAGGTCCTGAATTAGTATTAACTACAAAAAATGGCATATCCTATATATGTTATAGATTTTACCATGGTTATCGTCTCTTCCGTGAGAAAGAGTTAGTAGAGAACAGTAGAACTCATCAGCCAATAGATCCTTTACTTATATAAGAGCTAGAAAGTCACGAGATTGAGTACTGTCTCCGCATCTTGGGACGCGCCGCTCCAAACTCTCTTCGTTACCAAGACAGAGTTCAAAATTGACTTCGTAATCTAGTCATGACGATCTCTTCTCTTGTTTACAAACTCTTTATCAAAAAAGAGACGCTTCTAGTCTCACTCTCTTCTTCATCGTTATTTCCATGGAAGGTGCTCAACTGAGCTCCAAATTCTGGTTCCCTCTTTTTAAGGTATTCACAGCAAGAACTCGCTTTGCTACAAAATTTGAGAAAAAAATATTCCTTTATCATTCCATATGCCTCGCGTCAGGTTAAATTTCCAGAAGAAGAGCTACCTCGCAATAGCTTTTTGTATGTGGAAAGCGTTAGCCTGGGACTGCTTCCCTTCAGATTACAACATAGTCGTTTTCAAATCAAATGTCAACAGATTCATGCTATGAATCGTCCCCACTAGTGATTCAAGTGTGGTTCATCCCATCAATCTTTCCAAATCCTCTCATACGTTTCTTCATCTCTCAACTTACACTCATTTTATCGCATTTTACTAAAATTGCAGATCTTTGCTAAAATCTTTGAATCCTTAATCAATCTAGCGATAGTACGGCACTTAGTTAATGCTAAACTTCTATCTGCCCGCCAGTATGGATTTAGGCAAGCACGATCTACTGCAGACATCCTAACGGTCATCTCTGAACGCATGTATCATACACTCAACAAGGCAGGAGAAGCTAGGGCAGTAGCGCTTGATATATCCAAGGCCTTTGACAAGGTATGGCACAAAGGGCTTCTACTGAAAATACGCTCATACGGTATTACTGGGCAATTCCTTAATATAATTAGATCTTTCCTAACCAAAAGAAAAATCCAGGTTGTCCTCGATGGCCGTTCATCTAAGCAACATGACTTAAATGCTGGTGTACCCCAGGGATCTATTCTTGGACCTTTATTGTTCCTGATCTATACAAACGATCTCCCTGATGACATAGAGTCTGAGATTGATTTATTTGCTGACGACACTACGCTTTACTCTCGCCATGTTGGCAAAACAGACGCGATCATATCCGAGGCAATTGCTGAATCCTTAGAAAATTATCTGCAGGCTGTAGTGGACTGAGGTCATAAATGGTTGGTAACTTTTAATGCTGCAAAGACAAAGTTCCTTTCCTTCAATAACTACAAGAAACTGCTCCAACCACCGATTACCATGACTAATAACACCTTATCTGTAAGTTCATCATTCAAACTCCTCGGCCTAACCTTCACAGGTAATATGAATTGGAATAAATACATTGAAGACATTGCCAAGGCTGCCGCAAACAAGGTTGGCTCCCTCTACCGTGCAAGTAAACCTCTCACACCTGACATTATCCTGTATTTCTACAAAGCCACCATCTGCCCATGCATGGAATATTGTTGCCACATGTGGGCTGGTGCATCATCTACTAGTCTCTCCCTCCTCGACAAGTTCCCAAAAAAGAGTCACCAACCTAATAGGTCCCTCACTGTCAACCAAGCTCCAGTCCCTGTCCCATCGCCGCAATGTAGCATCCTTGAGCTTGTTTTACAAAGATTTCAATGGACTGTGCTCCCATGAATTGGCTGCTCTGGTGCCCTTGTCGTAAGTTCACTAGACCAACTCGACAATCGACTAAATCTCATCCATTCACTGTGGAGGTCCCCAGATGCCGGAGAGCTTTCTACTCAAATAGCTTCTTTCCTCGTGCTGCTGGCCTCTGGAACTCCCTCCCTGCCCAAGTTTCCCCAACGGTACTGACATGCAGAAATTTAAAACTAATGTAAACAGATATCTTGCTGCGCTAATCTCAATTTAGGTTACCTCCCCCAAACTTTCTCCCTTTTTCGTTCTTCTCAGTAGCCGCTTACGTCTATAGTGGCGGCCTGCTTTGTATGGTGTGAACTATGTTAAAAAATAAAAATTAGACACCAGGGTCTAGGTCATTTTAAGGATAGCTTGTTCTCGGTCGGTCCTGTATGGTCCTGTGCAATTTTAGGGGGTCCACATTACATTTTCAGAAGGGGTTAGTTTACTTCAAAATGCCGACGGGGCTGCAAACGAATATTTTGTTCGTCCAGAGTGCTCCTCCTTCAGGTCGCTGGCTTTTCAGTTTCGTCTCTCCTGACGTTGTGTCTAATCTTCCCACGCTGGGAGGGAGATACATTAAACCCCTAATTATTGTGTGCCCTTTGACCTTGAAAAGTGGTGATCGCTTTAGTAAAGAAAAAATAAAACTCACATTTCTCTAAACGACAGGTGTGCTTATTTCGTTAGTCTGGGAAAGGAAATTAAATAAGCTTTAATAAAAATGAAAACGAACAAACACTTGATACATGAATCCATGGATGAAAGGCATTACTAAATTAACTTCCTATATCCACTACGAATAAATGGTTTACGTTGACTACTCAGGTTTGTTTCGAAAAAAATTATATTTTCAAAGTAATATCAACTAAAATCGTAAAGTCTGAATACCAAAAACATTGTATGAACATATAAACATACTACAATTGTTGGTAGGCATACACAATAATAAAGCAGTTGTAAAATCACACTATTATGCTTGTATGCATTGATGCAATCAAAATATGAATCGACGTTGTAGATAAATACAAAAGCTTTTTTTTTACTAATAGATTATCGGAGGTCACTCAAGGATAACGGTTAAAGGGACCGTCGGTTCGACGTTGAGTGTCACCACGTGAAAATTGGGTAGATGATTGCTTAAGAAATATCGATTATCCAAGAGGGTAGCTTAACAAGTATTTGTTTAAATTAGACTTGAAGAATACTATGGTGTAGTCGGTTGGGTAGCAGCTTCGTGGTATTTTGTTTCATAGACGGGACTCTCTAAGAAAGACACTTTGTTACTGGAAGTTCCGCTTGATCTTTTGTACGGAGAGAGGGACAGTACATTCCTTTTCTGTGGTTGTATCCAAGCAGGTTCTTGCTTTGAATGTTTTACAGGAGGACGCGAGGAATTAGAGCTCAGTCGAGCACCTACCATGAACATATCGATCAGTCTCATGGGAGGCATGAGTAAGTTGGTTGAATCTGTAATAAATCAAGAAGTCGTCAAGCACCTACACGGAAACAATCTCAGTGAAAATCAATATCGATTTCGTCTGGCAAGATCTATAACTGACATGCTGATTGTAATATCGCACAGGACCAGTAAATCTATCGACAAAGGCTTCGTTTCTAATGACACATAAATAAATACAAAAGTAAATATTGAAATAACACAAAAGTATAATTATAAACTTACATGTGATTATATCTATTTTAGTTAATATGTATAGAAAGAAAGAAAGGCGTATGTATTCGACATTTAATAAAGTAACTCAGTAATTAAGACAAACTTAAAGAAATAAATAATGTATAACATCACCATGTATACACGAGATTTTTCTCAAAACTGAATATCAACTTATTTTATGAACTAACGAGTCCCTGTTTATCAAGGCCTAAAGCCCAGTCAAGGATAAGAGTTAATGGGTTTCTCAGGTCGACGATGAGACAATACCTTGAGGATTTATAACACGGTTGAGACTGGACAGAATTTTATTATATAAGAGGACGGCTAAACAAGAATGTTTTAACAGTGGAAAACGATAAGGTTTTTGTTAGCTGAAAGCAACCCCATGGTATTGTGTTCCACCGACGGATAGTTCTTGGAAATAAACTTTGCTCATGAAAGTTTCGTTCAGTTTTAGGTACACATACGATGAAAGGAACATTATTTACAGTTGTTGTTGCTTGACAAGTTTTGTTGTTAATGTTTTACAGGTGGAACAATAAATTGGATATCAGTCGAATACTTACCATGCAAAACACGATAGAGTAGAGAAAGACTAGCAACCTCTTTTCTGTGAAAGAGAGGTTGTAGGGAAAAGAAGACGACATCCCCATTAGATTTCAAAGTCAGTTTTGTACTCTGAGAGGAAGATCCAAACGGAAAATATACATCTTAATGAAGATACTGACATCAAAGACCTTGAAGAGCAGAAACAATACAAATTACCTTGGCATAGAAGAAAACGATTCAATTCAACATGACAAGATGTGAGAAAAGGTTGGCAGAAAATATGTACGCCGTGTAAGAAAAATGTTCAAAACACAGCTCACAAACAAAGACCAAGTAACTTCAATTAACCAACTAGCCATGCCAGTGTTAACATATAGCTTTGGTATTAACAAATGACCACAAAAGGACATTAACAGACTAGACACTAAAACGAGAAAATGTTTATGCTGTACAAAGTACTGCACAGAAACTAGTATCTACCAAGGCTGTAAGAGTGGCAGGGGGTATGTGTCTCTCAGAAATTGACCATCAAATTGACCATTAATATCGAGCAACCCTTAAATACTCCAAAAAACTGAAATTTGGGGAATATTTATTAATTGATGTCTAATAGTTATTGTTCAAATTTTACAAGAAGTTTTTCTTCTCTTTAGCCCCTTCGCATAAAACTTAAATTGAACTTAATATAACACACATTTGGACCCTTTACGCCTAGCAGCTGTGTTCCAAAATACATAATGATAAGTTTATTAGTTTAAGAGTAAATTCTGTAAATACAAATATATAAATATATACACATACGAAACTTCGATCTATAGCAGTTAAAAGCTGAGATCGTATCAGGAAGAATTAGGACTTGATCCTTCCCTCATATGGTATTTGGGAATAATGAAATGAGGTAGAAAAAGAGAGAAAGGAAAGAAAAGGAGAATATTTTAAATTTGAAAAGTCACATGGCCAGATTTGGGACCGTTTAAATGAAACAAAATATATTTGTTGAGAATAGGAAAGAAGAAAGGGATGGTGAAAAAAGAGAAATCATTTTAGCTAAAGTCTAGACGTGTCAAAATGTCAGGTTGATATCTATGTCTACAGGCAGACATATTTCAAAACTGTGTCAGGTTAACATTTATGTCTGAGTTTTAAAATTTCTTCCTGTTGGGTTATTTTTTCATTTTCAATTTTATTTTTTTCTTTACTCCGTTGTTTTATTTTTTTTTAATTTCTAAAATGTATTTCTGTTATTAATTCACTCATTTTATTATTTTCTTGTCTTATTAATTCTATTAATTATTGAACTAAGTACGGCTGAGAATCAATAAGAATTTAAATAATTATAATAATTTGAATAAACTAACTAACCAAAATGATTTAAACATCATTAATGTTTACTAACGTGATGTAATGATGGTTTTCGCAACATTAGTTATAGAAATAATAAAAAAATAATATCAATAATAATACTAATGGCAACACTACTACCAATAATGATAATAAAAATAAAATTATGATAATAATACTAATATTACTACTACTAATAATAATATTAGTAATAATAGTAATAATAATAACGATAATAATAATAATAATAATAATAATAATAATAATAATAATAATAATTGTATTTATAGCTAAAGTAAACAGAAATTGGAATCATAATAATTATCACAATCATTTAAATAAGAAGGTAACCTAGCAATTAATAATAATAATAATGATGATAATAATAAAAAATAATATTAATAATGATAATATAAATAGTATTAATAATACTACTACTACTAATACTACTGATAATGATAATATAAAATACAAGTAACAATAAGTTGTAGTGATAATAATTGTAATAATAATAGTGATAAAATTGATAATAATGCTAATAATGATAACAATAATAACACTATTAATAATAATAACATTAGAAATAATAATGAAGACGATTATGAACATGATGATGATAGTTATGAGAGTAATAAGGGTAATGATAATAATAATAACATTAATAATAATGATATATATATATATATATATATATATATATTTCTGCTGATTTGTCAGTAGGGCTAAACCCATTGTAACAAGGGTCATCTTGTGTTTGTTCGCTCCACTTAAAAATCAAGATCGCCAAAACCTTTTTATACCAAACGAGACAAACTTCATTAGCTGATGGGAATGAATAGGAAGAGTGGGAATGAGGAAATAAACTCAGACACTCTAATTGGTTGGAGAATCGAACTGACAAAGCTTAACTATAAAAAGGCTATTGCAGTCCTATGTATTTATCCGATGAGATCCTGGAATAAAACAGAATAATTTCTGTATCGCTCACTAGCAATTAATTTTGCGGAGTCGGAAGGTCCGACTCTAATTCGGCTCCTAAGATTCCAACAATTCATAGTCTAACTTTAAAATATCGTACTCCGAATTCGACTCCTTATTTAAAGTCTTCTAGTGTTCAAACTGTCTGTTGATTCTTCGGAAATTAAATAATTCGACTCCTTGCATTCACACAAGTCAGGCTTCGACTGCGACTCCTTAAAAACCGACTCCCGTTCTAACTCCGCAATCCAGTTTGCCATGAGTATATGCTTATATTATTGGTACTAATATATATATATATATATATATATATATATATATATATATATATATATATATATGATAATTTTATTTACACAGACATGTACAAAATCTTAACCTCAGATCATATTTGGAGAGAGTTTCTCTCCAAATATGATCTGAGGTTAAGATCGGATTCTAACTCTGACTGATGAGATCTCAGTTTATAGTAACTGTTGATCGATAACATCGACATGCCAGTGTCGCAGATTTTGTACATGTCTGTGTAAATAAAATTATCATACATAAAGCTCTATTTTGATATTGAGCACTTTTTATAAACCCGGTTAAAATTCTCTGGATTACCACCCTGTGGATATTTTTCACCTGGATTATTACCATTAGTATTATATATATATATATATATATATATATATATATATATATATATATATATATATATATATATATATATATTGTGTGTATATGTTGTTATTATATTCATGCGTTCGATAACTTACTTTTTAGAGAATGATTTATACATCTCTATGTCTATATTATCGTGTGCGAAAGAATACGAAACTCTATAAACGTAAGCAGTAATGTCGAGGTTTCTATTATTTCATCAGAAAAAAAAACGCTTTAAAAGCGTCATCTCATTTTGCAGGAAAACGTTTTCGATGAGGGTGGCACACATTTACGTTCCGTTTATTTTTAGTTCGTTTGAAGTCGATGCAAGACTGGTTTATTGATTAACAAGACAACGACTATACAGAGACGCATACATGTTCGGCATTGGGTATGAGGATTCATTTGTGTCAACAAATACTCAAATGCATTCGATTTATGTCGAGTAAATACAGCGCAAATCACACTTTCAAGGTCGTAGAAGTAAAAAGCTTTGTTTTCATTTACATCGAACAAAATAGATTACAAAATATTAATAATCGAAATAGATTGAAGATTATGAAACCTAAAATGATTTTAATGTACTCATTTTGGCCTTTTGGCTAAGATCAAAGTGTAGTATCTGTTCCGATGGATATTGCACCCCATAGACCGGTATTGTCTTGGCCTTCGGGGCTTGATTCCGCCGGTCTATGGGTTGGTCCTGTGCAGTTCTAGGAGGTCCACCCTCCCAGGCTTCGCCTCCCCTCTTTGGGGAGGAGTAAGTTTATTGTTTACTGTCTGAGGCGCCCCTACCGGGGAATGCCGACGGGGCTGCTCAGGCAGTTTTAATGGCCAGAGTGCTCACCTTCTCGGGCGCTGACTTTTCAAACCCCACTTTCCCGACCCGACCTAGGGTCACATCTTACTTGTAGGAGTAAGATAAAACTGGCCTTGTGCCTAACTCCTGTAGCAGGGTAAATAAAATGTCGAGTAAACACAGCGCAAACTACACTTTCAAGGTCGTAGAGATAAAAAGCTTTTTTTTTCATTTACATCGAACAAAATAGATTACAAAATATTAATAATCGAAATACATTGAAGATTATGAAACCTAAAATGATTTTAATGTACTCATTTTGGCCTTTTGGCTAAGATCAAAGTGTAGTATCTGTTCCGATGGATATTGCACCCCATAGACATGTATTGTTTTGGCCTTCGGAGCTTGATTTACGCCGGTCTATGGGCCTGTTTTGTGCAGTTCTAGGCGGTCCACCCTCCCAGGCTTTAGGGAGGAGTAAGTTTATTGCTTACTGCCTGAGGCGCCCCTACCGGGGAATGACGATGGGGCTGCCCAGGCAATTTTTAACGGCCAGAGTGCTCACCTTCTCAGGCGCTGGCTTTTCAAGCCCCACTTTCCCGACCCGACCTTGGGTCACATCTTACCTTGTGGGAGTAAGATAAAACTGGCCTTGTGCCTAACCTCCTGGAGAGGAGGTAAATAGATACTCCTTGGCCTTTTTGGCAGGGAGTAAAGTGTAGTATTTGTACTCATACTGCACTTAATCTTTTCTGTCCTTGGTCGATTTAAACTGAAGTAATTTTATATTTTTGTCTTAATACAGAGTGTCCCCTTATGTGAGCTGGATTTTCCCGGCATTTAAAATCGAATTTGTGTCTGACACTGCCTTCGTGGGGAGGTAAGTAAATAGATACTTTTACGTAATGTCGTAATAAGATCAAAACTCTCTTAAACTAACACCTACTCTTTTTAATTCCTTCACATTTTATTCCACTTTTTATGACTCAACACGTATGGAGGCTAAAAGCCACTCAAGGATAACGGTTAATAAGATTGATAGATTGGTAGTTGAATTATGAAGAATATTATGTGAAGAACATTTGTTTTTTATGAAGAAGGTTTATGACAAGTATTTTTTGACATTTGATTTTAAGACGACTATGTTGCAGCTCACAGGAAAACAACCTTTTTTTTCTTATTTCTTCACATATTGTTCTTATTGTTTCACATTTTATTTTAATTGCTTCCTATTTTCTACTTAGTTTCCATTTTCTTATACTTGCTTCACATTTTCTTTTACCAGTTTCATATTTTCTTCTAATTGCTTCACATTTTCATCAACTACTTCACATTTCCATTTACTTGCTTCACACTTTCTTCTAATTGCTTTACTTTATGTTGTACTAGCAGGGGTACCCGGCGTTGCTCGGGGCTCTCCCTCCTCCTCTCCACAAGCAAAATAGGATATTAAGCACTGTTCTCCCGGACAACGCCGAGTATTTAGAAAATCATGACGGCCTCCAGAGCACTACTAAAATCACTCTTACCGATCCCCCCTCCTTTTCATCTGCACAATAGTCCGAAGAGAAACACTACAGTAGCTCTATCTAGGACATTTAGCACTTTTCTCCCGGAAAACGCCGAAGCCTCTGGGTCCTACCTTGAAGAATCCCCCCCGGTGCTGGGTCCTATTCTGTAGAAGAACCCTCGGTGCTGGGTCCTATACTGTAGAAGCGCCCCGGTAGCTATACTGCAGAAGCACCCCCCGTCCCTGTACTGCAGAAGCCTCCTGGTCCTATACTGTAGAAGCACCCCAGGGGCTGGGTCCTATACTGTAGAAGCCCCCGGTCCCTATACTGCAGAAGTACCCATGGTCCGTATAATGCAGAAGAACACCCGGTCTCTCTACTGCAGAATCCTCTGGGTCCTATATTGTAGAAGCACCCCCAGTGCCTATACTGTAGAAGCCTCCGGGTCCTGTATTGTAGAAGCACCACTTTATAAAAATTATAAATCACATCGAGTGCGCGGTTTCGATTCCACTATCCAATCGCTATTTCAATAATATATATATATATATATATATATATATATATATATATATATATATATATATATATATTGTTTAGTATGATAACATTTGAGGGTATAATTTTAGTATATTTAGTGAAGCAACAGCACACAAAAATGCTAACAAATAAGGGAGATAATTCCTTCTGTAATTTAGATACTCGTTATTTCGCTATATATATATATATATATATATATATATATATATATATATATATATATATAATTAAAACAATGTATTGAGTTTCACAAAAAAATATTTGGCAGTCAGATAGTGGCAGAAAAACCTATGACAGAAACACACAAGTTTGAGTTATCTCAGCCGATATTTATTTCCCATTTACTTACAGTCTTATTCTCCTGAACGTAATTGATGGCTATTATCAAGGCTTACAAATAAAATATGAGAAAAATTGACTCACGCTAGATTCACATTGACTTGTCTATCTGAGCTCGAAGTGTTCTTTAATAAGTTCTATGAATCCGTTATTTCGAAGGAACCGATCGAAATCAAATCTACTAAAACATCTTGCGCTACTAGAAAGACGATAGCAACGCACAAAAGAATACTTATGGTACGCTCACTTTTATTAAAACCATCTCGAAACGAACGAAACGGACGAAAGTAAATCTCTCAGAATAAAAAGAGACGTTTATTCAGGTCGTTCACTATTGTGAAAATTATTATGTTTTCCGTATATATTAAAACATCGAGACTGAAGACTATTTATCCGAAAGTTATACAAATAGTCTTTTTTTCCATGAAAAAGAGCCTAAAGCTTTTCTTTTTGTGAAATATTTATGCTATATATCTTCTTCTATCGTGTGAATCAGATGAATCTGGAGTTGGCATTAGTTTCCCCCGACGTTTTTCTAGTCAGAAATCTTTCTGGAAAGACATCAGGTATTTACGGGAAGGACCACGAGAAGGTTGCCAACATTCCTAAGTGGAACCGACTGAATTCGAACTTGGAACACCCAGGTCTTCAGTCAGTGTCGATATCCACTTAACCACCGTCACCTCCCTGCTAAGTATCAATATATAACTATAGCATTATTAAGCAGCGTTGTTATTATTAATTAGCAATAAGATAACAAACGATTCTACTTTCGTATTACGGCTCTATTTCATTGATATTGGAAGAAAAAAGGTTGGATTCTTTCTATGAACAGATGTAGACCGATCTGATATTCAGGTAGATAAAAACGAAATCGTAATCATGTTTCTGATTTTTCATATACTTCATCAGATATATATTTTAGTAATCATATGTATATATAATTTGTATATATATATAATAAAGCAAAGTTGTTTCTACTCTATCTCATTGGTTAGAACCAAAAGCTTCATATGCTAATCTGTTCCGCTAGCCACATAGGCCAAATCCTTATGCGTGTTTCCAGAAAATATGAGTTTATTCCGTTTTATTTCAAAACTTCTTACACTTTATCCGAGCAAACTGTTTCCCCCCTACTAAGACTTCCAGACAGAAAGTTGCAGCTACTTTCACTAATATCATAATATCGATTCCTACCGCCTCCAGAACCAATTGTTCATGGCACTATTTGTGTTTTATTTTTTCTCTTTTACCTACGATATATTTTCGTTCAAAATACTGACTGATCCTTTTCTTTCTATATTTCAGTTTCACGGAATATGAGAATATCAGTTTGATAATATTAACATACTCACTTCATTATTAATACTTATACATATTGGCTACTATCTCTATATGTTCATTTCGCATTTTTAACATCATACTATTTATGTAACAACAAAATTAACGGGCCACTCCAGGGAAATTAAGCTAATTCAGATTACCTTTTTTAAACTCAGATTTTATTCGAGAATAGCAGATTACGCTTCAGATATTGTTTTCAAACAGTTAACATTCACCTGTCTAAAAAAGAAAAGAATTCCTCTAAGACTTTTTCTAAACTCATTTCTTACTTTTCTTTATCTATTAAGTAGTTTATTATTGTTATTATTCTTCTTCGACTACGGACATATTCACCAAGCATTTGTTTCGGTGTGCCTTTCGATTGTTTTTTGTTAAAATTACTTTTTTTTATTTTTAATAGTTGTAGCAGTAATATTGCAACGCGGAGGCACTATTGATAAGTAGTTTACAAAAGAAATAGAGTCTTACGAAATTTTTTAGATGAGGATTGATATTTAGATATTATTTTGGCTATTTGAAAGCCGAACCCATTTCAATGTAATATATATATATATATATATATATATATATATATATATATATATATATATATATATATATGTATATATATATATATCGTTTATTTATCTATGGACGTATACGTTTCGTCTCTTTTCAATCGAGACTCATCAGCATAGAAGTATGACTATTCGCTACCGGTCACACGATTCGAAACCCTGGATTACAAGTATTTTTCAACCCAAATCCAACGTCGTTAACCGATCGGCCAATTCTGGGTAAATCTAACTTTCATATATTGTAGAACTTTGAGTAGTTAGCGAATAAAACATCAACTTATCAATAGGAATTTTTTACTACTACTTATAATCTGATTAATGTTTGGCCCCTTTACTTGCGTTTTAAAGAAAATTTGTTTTTTGAACGATGCAAATGAAAAACAGCAGAATAGTTTTCATTTAAACAGATCCTAGTGATGGGTAAAGGCACATCTCCCTTCGATGAAGAGTTCCAAAACATGAAGACTCATGTCTGGAATTGATTTGAAAGGTTGGAGTGGAAATGCCAACGATAAATAAATAATCGAGATTATGCAATGGATCTTTGTTAGACCTCTGATGCATATATATATATATATATATATATATATATATATATATATATATATATATATATATATATATATATATATATATATATATACGACGCCTGTCTTAAAAGTATCAAACCTTAGGCCAGGAAAAATATTTCGAATACGTGACGGGGTTGAGATCCTGACCCCCTTCAAAGTAGGCACCTTGTGCTCGCACACACTTAGCCCACCGATCCATCCACTGCCGGAAACACCTCTGGAAGTCTTCTCTTGGAATGATGTTCATCTCCGCCGTCGCGTTAGATTCAGCAGATGTTTGGAGAATATGCGATGGGTGTAATACAAATTAAGGAGTGGTCCAACCGATTCGAAAATGGTCGCACATCAACGGAGAGTTACTAGCGTTCTGGAAGGCCCCAAACTCCTCAGAGTTCAGCTGTTGTTGAGAGGGTGCGAAAAAAGAAATCATGCGGAACGCGACGGCTGAGATGAACATCATTCCAAAAGAAGACTTCCAGAGGTTTTTTCCGGCAGTGAATGGATCGGTGGACTAAGTGAAGTAGATTATAATCCCAACCCCGTCACGCATTTGAAATATTTTTCTGGCCTAAAGTCGGATACAATACATGGCGAACGAACCTGTTACACTACACCCTCACGAAAGGAGGTAATGACTGGAAGAATAGCTTCATTACAATAGAACATATACTGCACTACCCTACAACGAAGCAGGTAACGCCTGGGAGGATGGTTGTATAGCAAGAGAACCGATACGGCACTATCTCTCTCTCCTCCCAAAACGAGGTGGTAATGCCCGAGAGCATACTATCATAACAACGGAATAACAACTAAATTAATCCCCCAAAAGCAATATGGAAATCCCTGGGTGGATACTACCCCCTAAAACAAAAGGATAAGTATGGATACTACACGATCCTCCTAAATTGAGCATTGAAAGATAGTACATTAGTCTGAAATAGTTACTATAGTATACTATAATAAACTGAATTGAGTATTAAAATATAGTAATATTATAGTTTAGGTTTCAGACAGACATATACGAAATCTTCATTTGTAATAGATTATTTTCGTAACCAGGTCTTGATTTCACTGAGTATAATGATGTAAGCTTTGTAATGTATCATATGGAGTTTCAGACTTTTAGCCGGACACACACATGCACAGACAGAATTACGATATTCCTTTATTCTATTATATAAAGTAATGTGCATTTTTCCCCTCTACAAGAACACATTATAGAAAAAAAATCATTGGCACTACATACAATCTCAACTAGATCAGACTTCATGCTATTTACTGATGCGTGTTTTCAGAAATTATCAATCCTTTACATCCAATTACATAATTTCCTATATTACACCTTACCTAACTTACTCTCACAAATCAAACATAATTAGAGGAGGTAGGAGTAACTTTCACACCCACTAAAACACTCCTAACACTCTCCCATCCATCACTGGCTACGTACTTCATCGGATAAATTTAATCGCACCGTCTATCATTATTTCAGTGTTTACTTCCGTTCTATTACTTTTCACACATAACACATTACGCAACGAAATACGGGTTTCTCTTTACATAGTCCACTAACAACATTTACAGCGTTATGATTGGATGGCTACATTCAGGTCCTGGAATAATAGAATATTATTGACGAACAATACATAAACACCAACTCAATTTTAAACATGGCATCTCCACCTTTTCTATTTAAAAAAGCATTCATTACAACGCTCAAAATTTCAAATCGCGTTTCAGCATGACTCTAATGCGAAGATAACTTTTCCTTAGAAGAAAACAGTTTTGTACTAAGATATGCATTACTTATTAAGACATTTACTATTTTTTTTCTTCATAAACATCCTTGACTTTCTCTTATTTAAAAACATTGAAATGATTATGCGCATTTGAACTATACACTTTACTTCGAGCCAGAACGTAGGTTAGGAATGAGAGTTTAAAGGTTTCAACATCGTTTTCCATTATCTTCACGACACGAAGAAGACGTGTCAACCATTCATTTTCAAATGGATATTAGTACAAAACCATTTCTGATAACGGTATATTTAAAAAAAAAAGAGCTGCCACGTAAATTTAGTCGAAACGTTATGAAATTCGACGGTGGTTTTGATTTTTTTACATTCTCACTTCGAACGGAATTTCTGGCTAGACTTAAAGTTCATAGTCAAAAATCGATTATTATGCCTTTTTAAAAACTTTTATTTGAAAATTTTAAAACATTCCAAGTTATTTATACAATTAAGATACTACATTTCTTAATAAAACTTTCACATTTACAAACAAATACTAAATTATCGCTTGAACTTTTGTCTTATTTATTTCTTAGGCATAAAACTATTCCTTTTCAATAATATTATTTATGTAAATCAGAATTAGAGGTAACGATAACCATACTTTTTACGGTTTATTTATTTTACTTTTTAACACATTTCAAAACAATATACATTAACACGTGTTGACAAAACAAAACACCACTAAAAGTAATATAACAGTTTCTAAAAAATCGAGACTTGTTTGTTTGTGACCTATTGACGTTCGCCTCTTTATTTTGTTTATTAGAAACCATATAATCATGAAAATTTCTTTATTCTAGGTATATATATATTTGTGACATATTTGTGTTAGAGCAATTAAAAATTATTATAATTTATGAGACTTATTTCTGGCAGTGGTAATTTAAAAAAATTTTTTTGAATGAACGATATTTTTTTTGGATACGGACTTTACGTTTATGCTTTTTAAGAAACAAAATAAAATATCTGTGAATCTTAACTATCACACCCGGCGTATTCTGCTCCCTCAAATCTTTAAATTCTATCTTTTCTATTTACGAGTACTCATACATAGCCTGAAAACATATCACCACAAAAGGAATCACAAACAATTATGAAATAGTTTAGACTGTACAGTGCGGGACCATTTTCTGATATAAATTTAACGTAACATCAGCATACACTTCCTGGTAAATCAACACGTATAACCGAATGCGTTCTCAATTTAGAGACACAAAAAATTGGATGGGCGCATTTTGTTTTATAATCAAATTTAGTTATTTTTCATTTTAAATATAAATAGGGGGTAATTTTTGGCGATTCTTATTTTATAAAGCAGAGGGGTGAAATTCTAAATTTAGGAACCACTTGGCAAAACAAACAAACCTAAATGGAAAATATTTATGCTTGACTATATTAAGGTGACAGTAACGCAATCACCGAAAAAAACTACATAATACGAGCTGAACTGTTTTTTTTAATTTTAGCATAACTATAACTTACCCTTGAACTAACCCTATCCTTACGTAAGTTAAGTTTTATTTTTAATTTATGAAGTCAATTTACTTCGGTTTATGTTGTGTAGAACCACCGGTACTTCATTCGAATTTATCTGGAAAAACGAATGTCATTTTTGGGATGGAGGGCTTGCATCACTTTTATGTCTCTTTACGAATATTAAAATCACGATATAATGATACTTACGTCTAGAATTCTTATTATAATTTTGATCAAAATCAATTTTTTGATTTTGATTCTTTTAGAATGTCTTAAATTTAAGGGGTCTTAAGAAATTGAAATTTAAAGAATTTTGCTTAATTGGGGTGTAATGATTATGGATCAAATTCAATTCAAATCTGAAATATTTAAATTTTCAAATGGGAGGTTGTGCTCATATTATGCTTTTAAAAGCCCTTTAAATACTTCAAGAAAACTAAAATTTAGGAAATATTTATTAATTGATATCTAATATCTATGTTAAAATTTCACAAAATCAGAGCTATTTGAATTTCACAAAAGGTTTTCACCCCCTTTGCATAAAACTAAATATAGCCCGCGTTACGACCCCTTACGTTTAGCAGGTATGTTCCAAAATTCATAATAATGTTAATTTGTTTAGGAGTGAATCTTGTAGATAGAAATATATAAACATATACACATACCTAACTTTATATAAACAGAGATAATACCAGTGATGAACAAAAACGAAAACGGATCTGTTAACATCAGAAAGATTAACGGAAGAAATTTAGACAATTCCCATCCATAACGTTATTTATTTAATTTTCAAGTGAAAGTTAAACAACAAAACAATTGAATTGCTTTAAAAAGGGACATATTAGTTAAAAGATATAAAAAAAAAAAATAAAAAAAATTGGGTAAATTTACACGTTAGCACCCTTCACTACCCACCTCCTCAATACGATTGTGCTTTTTTTTTTTACATGTGAACATCCTGGTAAACGGAAAGAAAGAATAAACAACAATTTCTTTTTTTAGAATTTAAAGTGGTGAATCAGTTTCATATTTAAATTAAACGTAAAGTGATCCACCATTTCAAGGTCATTCTAACATTTTAGAGCAGTCAATCTAATTTTTTACAACTAACGCTAACTTCGAGTGGCGACGTTATAAAACAGATGTAATGTCCTAAAATCACACCCACACTACAAAAATTGCAGCGGATTCAACTCCCAGTCAACATATTACTGCAGCTGACGTAAACCGCCGGTGTGTGCTGAATTAAAACTTCGTGATCTTTGGGGCAAATACGCTAGCGAAGTTTTAAAATTAAGGAAAAATACATTTATATAGAGAAGAAAAGTCATCGTATTGTATTTTAAATGAATAAATATTTATTTTAGTACTTCTACATTTTACGGACCGTGATGAAATAATAACGTGATTTTTAGAAAGCCATTTTTTAACATGGGGAGAGGGCTGTGTTAAGTATTCTGTACTTTCACTTAACACTTTAATAAACAAAAGATACCGTAAAAATTGGATTGGACATGAACATCCTATCTAAAAAATAGCACGGTTTACCATGAAAAAATAATGGAAAAATATGTACTTTTTTTTCAAACTTTAAACATTAAGAAAAACACATTTAATCCAAGATGAAAAAAAACAGTAATCGTATGGTAAATTTAATTAATAAACATAGTAGTACTTCATTTTATGTTTGTTTCACATGTGACACCTTAGCATATAACTTGGTTGATATGTGCCATTTGTGACAAGTATGTGTGCCCTGTGTGTTGCCAAGAAAGGAAATAGATGCAAGAGTAAATTAACTTCATCTAAAAGACATGTGTTGATGGAATTAAAATATATGATCTTGTTTACAATTATTTTTTAACTTTTAAGATAGGTGGTCCTATTTACGACGTTATTTCCTTTTTCAACAAACGTAAAATACCTCATAAAACCTGGTACATTTTTGAACTATAGGAAATATTACCATGTGGTATCTTTATTTGACTGGATGCTGATAACCCATTTGTTACCTTGAGCACATTTCCCACTTCACGCATGCAGTTCTGTGGAAGTTATCAGATGTTAAAGAAAAAAGGCCCAAAAGATGCCCCAGTTAACCCCGGTTTACCCCAAACATAAGTTGTCTGAGATTACAAAATACAGTTATTTCAGTTTAACCTCTCAAATACTTCAAACTCTACTTTTTGAGGCGATTTAACAAGCTTCACCGAACAATCTATACAATACGAAACAAACTAAAAATTTTTTTTTTACCGTAACCCAAACCTAAACTAACACTATAATAACCCTAACCTTACCCTAAACTAACCTTATCCTAACCATAAACTCAGGGTTTTATGCGCTCCACTACTTTTGAAGCTGCTCCTGCTACTGCTCCAATGCCCAAAATTGAAGTTTGCTCATCTCACACTCTCCATTTTCAAAAAGAAGCTGCTTCTGCTCCAACTCCTATAAAAAAGGAGCGGCTCTTTTTCAGCGCCTCATAATGAAAACGTATCTTCTTTAATACACGTTTTATTCTACCAATGAATGGTCGAAGGATAGGGGTGGGCGTCGAAGGATCTCATCAATATGGGTTGAGATATCACTTTAAGTGTAAGACCGTAAGATATTTGACAAAATCTCGCTAATATGTTGAAAGTTATAAGAGAACATGTCGGACGAAGTATACGATTATACGTAAATTTTCGTTTCCTGAGGTATAAAATAGAAATAGAATAATCCCTGAAGTATTTTTAAACAATTTTAATTTTCATTACATTAACAACCTATTTTTTCAGGAAAGGAAAATTTCTACTCGATATTTTCCTATTTATTTTGGAAGGGAATTTAGATTTGTTTAAGTAAATAAAGTTTTACTTTTAAACATTATTAGTGATTATTTTCTTTTTAAAGAAAACATTTCTCTGTGAGAAGAGAGACAGCCAGGGCAACATTATTCGTCGTGTTGTTGTTTAATATTTGTTCGTTGTACGAACGTAACTATATTGTATAATGTATATTATTATTTATAACAGAGAAACGCGCAAGTACTGTCAAACAAATCGATTTATCCATTTTTTCTATAGTACAATTTGGGGCGAACGAAAACCCAATGAAGTTTACTTTTTAAAAGATTGTATAACATTTTTTTTTCATAAGTTGTCCAGAAAATATAAAAATAAATTGTCAATAAACAATTCAGAGATCCATTTAATGTCTTAAAATTTCATACAAAATATCTGGCCTAGACCTTGGGAGTTGAAAAAATATCGGATCAAATTTTCCTCCCCCGAAAAATTAACTGGAGCAAGTTTACCTACGTCAGGCAAAAACATTTATTAAAATTAAAAATTTGAAAAAAAGGTGAAAACGTCTATATTTGAAATCTCTAACAAAAACAAACTGTTTACAATTTTAATATTCGTAATAGATTTTTTAAAGATAAAGAAATACATCTAAACTACTTTTGGTTCTTAAAGAACAACAAATTAGTCAGAAAGTCTAATTATTTGCCTTTTTAAATAAACATTTAAGATATTTTCTTCAATTTAATTAAGTTTAAACATCGGTTTAAATGTAGAATAGGGACCACTATTTTCTTTTGCTCATTTAGCTTAGTATTCGCCACAATTTAGGATGAAACTGATTTGTTGGTCTTAATTGTATTTTTGGTCCTGAAATAAAATTCTCATTTAGTGTGGAGAATCTAACTTTAATTCCAGGTTTTAATCGCTGGTGGCCATGCTGGTTTTTATTGTTTTTTCATTGGACTAAATATATTTTTACTGCTTTAACATTTTATTACACGCAAAAAAACTTTTGACATTCTATTTACAAACACAAGTTTTAACGGAATTTAATGAATTTAAACGCGAACATGAAAAGTTTAAAACATACTAGTCGTGACTTTAAGAATAACAAAAAATGTCGCCGAAAAGACGACGGGTAAAAATGTGGCATAAAAGTTCAATTTGATATATGCTAAAAAAATAAAGTAGAATTTTTTGTCATAGCAAAATGTACCATTTCACCCCAAAAATCGATTTCATCGAACATTTGGGTGAATACCCAGCGAAATAGGCGAGAAAATACAACGTCCCCTATAGTATAATTGAACCTAAAATTCTTTATTTAAAAAACACGAATTAAAAGAGAAATTGGCTTATTTATTCAATCAACAATAAGCATCCTTGTCATAAATACAAGTTCAAATTTATAAGAAAATAACTTCAAAGACATCTATAGACTCACTGGCGCATTTGAAGACATTTTTGCCAAATTGTATTCTGCCTTAAGAAAACTGTCCCATAAAAAATTTAACACATCGATGTAAAAATCTGAGAACTTCAAATGTTCTCTTTCTTTCTCCCTCTCTATTTCTCCCTTTCCCTCTTCTTCTCCCGCTCTCTCTCCCTATCTCATATACATTTACCAGAGATATAATTTTTAAAATTATCTCAGAGTAACCTCTGAGACTTTCTTTTCTTTTCACATTTAATTGCTGAATAAAAAAACTAATATTTAAAAGAAAAAAAAAAATCAAATAATTTTGGAGCGAGGAGCGCTGAGCGATAAAACACCCAAAACCGCCGCTCTTTAGTTGCTGAATATAAAATGAGACCTCCCCTCCTTCGCTCCAGCAAAAATGAGCGTGCTCTTGGAGCGCTCGTTTTTGGAGGGTTCCGTAACGCCCTGCCTAAACTAAGTTGTAGATTTATTGGGTTCACATTGCGTAGAAGCAACGGAATTTTATTCAAATTCCGATGCTTCCCAAAAAGTCTGAACTGCTTACATCACAACTGCAAATTTCTGGACACCTATTCCTGAAAAGCACAAAAAAATAAAACCTACCCCCGACTACACACACAATATGTATCGAAAACATTAAATATGTTTCCGTACTTCATTGTATTATAGACACAACCCCCACCGCCACAATATAATAAAAATATAAGCTTAATTAATACACACACACACCTCCATTTCATTTTATCTTAAATCTATTGATGTAGGAAACTGATTCCCACTCTATAAGCTAAAATATTATTTTTGGGGGGAAAATATCCTTTTGCGGATTTTTGTTATAGTTAAATGATTTTTTTTATTTCCCTCCTGGGCAATGTCGGGTCACCGGGCCCTGCTAGTATAATATATAACGAAGATTGAGCTTGAAAATTGAAAATATGTTAACATTTCTATATATACACTTGTTAGATACATACATAAACATGGCTAGCACAGGTTTTGTTTTGACATGCGCATAAGATATGGGGACGATGTTTTATAGTTATGAGGAAACACTCGCATGTTAAAAAATGAAATAAACAGTCATGTATATATTACTTAGAATAGAATATATTATATCACAAGCGTGACTATACTGTTTAGAATATGTAATTGTTATAGTTTTTGAAAGTGAAAGGGACAGAAAAAGAGACAGTAAGAAGGGAAAGAGAGCGACAGAGAGAGAGAGAGAGTGAGGAAAGAAATATAATGAGCAATTGAGAGAGTGAAAGTAAAGATTTAAGAGCGATCGAGAAATAGAGAGAGAGAGAGAGAGAGAGAGAGAGAGAGAAGAAGAAGAAGAAGAAGCAAAAAAGACAATGAGAGAAAGAAAGACAAAATAAAGAGATGGTGCTTGTGTAACAGATACATAGATAGAGAGATAAATCGAGAGAGAAAGGGAGAGAAATAAAGAGAAACATCAAGAGAGAGAGGGAGAGAGAGAGATCAAGCCAGAGAGACACAGAAATAGTGGAAATAGAGCCAGATAGAGAGAAAAAGAGAAATTGAGGAAAGAAAGATAGTGAAGGACAGAGAGAGAAAGAGAAAAAAGAGAAAAAGACAGAAGGAAAAAGAGATAGAGAAAGGGTGAGCGAGAAAGAAAGAGAAGGAGAGAAAGACAGAAAAAGAGTGAGACGGAGAGAGTAAGATAGGAGAGAGAGAGAGAGAGAGAGAAAGAGAAGAGAGAAAGT
The DNA here is from genome assembly GCA_963556195.1 of Sepiola atlantica. Classification (NCBI taxonomy): domain Eukaryota; kingdom Metazoa; phylum Mollusca; class Cephalopoda; order Sepiida; family Sepiolidae; genus Sepiola; species Sepiola atlantica. Next base: position 43,326,827 of record OY744528.1, on the reverse strand, counting down.
GAGTGCGTGTGATAGGAGGGATATTTCTTTTTCCATAAAGAACATATATAAGCAAACGATACGTAATAGCAAACTCCTTACGGTTACAGAAAACCAGACAAAATGATTAAATTGAATTATCCAAAAAAAAAAAAAGAATATTTAAAAAATAATGACTATTCTAAGAATTACCTGTAATATTCTGAATCTTTCTCCTCCGTATTTTCTCAACCGCAACACGCATGTTCACGCACACATTCTATCTCCAACAAGCTATCAATTGCGTAATTTAAATGGGAAAACATCCTATTTAACATAACTCATGCAATCAATCGATGTTATTTGTTTCGATTTTACTAAAGTCTTTGATTAGAATTGATGGATGTTGCATGTGTTCTGACCGAAGGCCAGAATTTAACACGAAACCTTTCAATCCGATTCCGGTTTGAGAAAAGTGGAAACGGTAAATATGAGTAAGAGGCTCTCAGTTGATTTACTTATACGCAACTGGACATACATTATCGTTTCAATTTCCAGTCATGGGATGAAGAGAAAATCTATCGAACAACGTTGTAGTCTATTCATCGACTAAATGCACGTAGCTATTTCCCCCAATTCTGAATAAGAGTGAATATATCGTGATTTGTTTCCTGTTGCATCAATAAACTATTCGAGATCGTAATCATTTTCAAGCATATAATACGAATAATTGCCTGTAAATAGTTGTTTTCTGAATTAGTAAATCATAATAATCGTGTAATAAGAAAGAATATTATCTATCTGTTGAATATTGACCGAGTAAAACCACTAGTATGTAAGATGGTTAGTCGAGAATAACATGAAAATGAAAGTTCATTCGGGGTCAACTTGCCGAACTGGAGATTAGGATTACTAGACTGTGGGTATTGATCGAAACGGATATGATATAACATGACTCAACTATTGAGAGAGAGAGAGAGAGAGAGAGAGAGAGAGAGAGAGAGAGAGAGAGAAGCACGCCAAGTGTGAATATGTTAATTTTAAATGCGCTAATAAGATATGATCAAACTGATTATTGATCTCTCTCTCTCTCTGTTTAAACTGGTTAGTGATTTGGAACGACGATCAAGTCGAATTAATCTCCTCTGTCTTCCAACAGTTTTGTCTCGACTTGTTTGCAGACGGCGTTCCCCCAGTCTGGAAGGATCACTGAAAGGGCGTGTATTAGAACAAGCATCTGACAAGATATGATTATGAACTTTCATGTGTTTTTGTAATAATAACGGTAACCTGGTTTTCTGCATGTATGACACAAGGTTGAATACATCATATTAACTTTATCACAAATGCTTCATACGCAAAACACTGTTTTATCAATCTTCAAGGCTTGTTTTAATTTTGTTCGTTATATTATATATATAAAACATTGCAATGATTAGAATATGCGGAACAGGTATTGACATCTTTTATAATTACTTATTCGGATGTCAAATAGGTTTAGTAGGAAGTTATTTATTTGAATATATAAACTGTATTTCCGATAGCATGATACAAAATGAATACTATAAACCGGCTTTTACTGGGCTAGAGTGGAGCGAGAAAGCTTCTGATGCAGACTGATTTTTTCGGGCGGCAAGGGGCGTAGAGAGGCGCGTTTTAATTATTAAATGTTCTACTAATTCCCTCCTTTGGGCTTCTTTTTCAACCCTATGAAGCGAAAAAGTCAATGAGAAAATAAAAATAAAAGTTTGACTGGCTGACAAAGTTTACGTGTCGTTTGTATCATTTTTCTAATTCGTTTCAATCTGGAAAAAAATGTCAGTCTAGCTGACCGTTTTAGCTGGCTGTTTAACCTTATCGTTTGATCTGGTCAGTTTATTTTGCCAATTTATCTGGCAGATTTTATGCCCGTGGCATCCGACGGTTTTATTTGGCCGGTAGATCTGGCCGTTTGATCTAGCCGATGTATCTGGCCGTTTTATTTGGCCGATGGATCTGGCAATTTGAGTTAGCAGAGGAATCTGGCCGTTTGATTTAGCCGATGAATATGGCGTTTTATTTGGTCGATGGATCTGGGCGTTTGATTTAGCCGATGTATCTGTCTGTTTTATTTGACCGATGTATCTGGCCGTTTGATCTAGCCGATGTATCTGGCCGTTTTATTTAGCCGATGGATCTGGCAATTTGAGTTAGCAGAGGAATCTGGCCGTTTGATTTAGCCGATGAATATGGCGTTTTATTTGGTCGATGGATCTGGGCGTTTGATTTAGCCGATGTATCTGTCCGTTTTATTTGACCGATGTATCTGGCTGTTTGATGTGGCTGTTTTATCTAGCTTATTTATCCGGCCGTTTTATCTGACCGTTCTTTATCTTTTGGGTAGTTATAAAAGAAACGATATGTATGTTATCATGTCCCACAAAATGGTTGTTTTCTGTTTGCGTTTTTACTCGTTAACGCCATCTCTCTGAAACTGTTAGTCTTAAATTGATGAAAATTCGTAGATAGATAAAAAAAAAAGCAACGATAATGTGTATAAAATTACGCTAAAATATAATAACCATGAATATTTAAGTTATATAAAATCGATATGAATCTCATCAGTTTCCATTTTGTGTATTTAGTGGGTCACGACATATCTCCGAAACTTCTAGGCCGGGTTATTCAACAGTAGTAGGTGCACTTGACATAAACGCGCCTGGCCAGGTAAACACAAATATGGTGGATTGTCAAAAATAAAATAATTCTTGATTAAATATCCATGCCGACTGAACCGAAATGTAATTTGATAGAAGTAGGTAGCATGAACACACACCTGGCCGAAAAAACCCAAACATGATTGATTGTCAAAAATTAAAATAATCGCTAGTTTAAGTCGGGCACCTGGCCAGAAAAAAGCAAGTATGGTTGATTGTAAAAATAAGATTATTGTAAACGAGAACCATCTGCAAAAGGTTAGCGGAGAACAAAATACCCCGTCACCGAATAACACGCTCTATGGGTGGGACTACATTGACAGTGAAGTCCCACAGTTGGAGATTGCAAAGACTTGGGCAAAAATTGTTTTATAATAACAATTCGAAATTTATATCATAAATTGGTTGGCGATTTTGTTCCGAGAAGAACCACCCGTTGAATTACTGTGCGTGCGTCTTCTTTCCGTATACACCCACACTCCTTAACAATCACCGACGATAAAGATATATTATTATTTTTTCGTACATCAGTGTGTCGTCATTTATTTATGCACAGCAGGATTATTACAAAACCGCACTATACTTTTTGACAGCAGATGATTAGAACCTTTCAACAAAACCTGATTTGGGATGTGGTGTCTAAGAAAACACAGTCATTACTAACCACGTGATTTTTAGCTTATATTTTTTACCAGGTTATTTAAAATATATATGAAGCGGTGAGAAGTGCAGCTCCGTTTTTGTAAAAAGAACGTGAACAGACGCTAGCTCCAATTTTGTTTGCAAGAACGCCAGTTGAATACGCTCCAAAAGTAGTGCAACTAGGGAAAACATGACTATTATTACAAACTATATTAGCACTACTAACAAAAGTATGTGACAACAGGTCTGATATTTTTACTAGTCCATGACTACGCCCCTGATGAAAAGACGAAGGTAATCGCGTAGAGTATAGTATCATAAACGTAGAACAGATAATACGCAATTCCCTTTCTAAAAAAGAGATGGTAAATTTTGCGAGGATGGTCTCACGATAACAGAACGAATATTACACTATCTGCTTTCCTTAAAAATAGAGAAAGTATTGCCTGGGAGGATAGTATAATCACAAATAATATATGCTACACTACCCTTAAAGAAGGATGTAATGCTTACAAAGATGGTTTCATGATCACAAAACAAATACAAAGAAGAAAAGATACTACACTACCTCCTAGATTCAGCATTTAAATATAGTACCTTAGTCTAAAATAGTATTTTATTTACCACCTTTCCAGGGGGTTAGACACAAGGTCATGTGTGGGTTTTGATAAAAGTGTTTCTGTGAAACGAACTGGATTCGAACCCGGCATACCCAGGTCCTCAGTCCGCATCGTTAACTACTTGATCACGGTGCGATTCCCATAGTCCAAAATAGTATAGCAAACTAAATTGAGTATTAAAAGATAGTACAATAGTACAATTAATAGAATTGTATAGCTTCGGCGTCAGACAGACAGATACCAAATCTCCATTAGTAATAGATACTACTTAGAAAAACAATAAGTTTTACATATAATGATTAGAACAAAGAATGTGAGAAAGAGATAAAGTTGATATAGAAACAAGGTGTGTTAACGACTGCCAATTTCCAATTAGAAACGGATGAGGTTAGTACGGAAACAATTTGTAGAGAAATAAACAAAAGCGAACATTTTATGAAAATGCAATCGATTTCAGGAAAACTTGAAGATTATGTATGATAGTTTGTGCTGTTCAAGTAGACAGCCAAACAGAATTAAAGAAGAAAAAAATGTATAATAATGTTAAGACACCTAAAGGCAACTAAAAAGTATGGATGACGAAAGGGATAATTAAATCTATCGCAGTAGGTGTCCTTTTGTCTGTTGGGTAGGAAAATGTAACGAGTCTGGACTCGTTAGGTGTCTAAATAAGAACGGAGTGTTCCTGAATTAGATTATTGAAGAGAATTAATATTAATTGATCGCCATTTTAAAAAGAAATTTATAGGTCCAAAAATAATAAGTGAATACCTTAAGACGAATGGAAATAATCTATATAGGAGTATTGTGAAAGGTATCTAAAGGCGGATACTCCAGTACTAAGTTATTGGGAGATTATAATTGTATACTTGTCTATTATACGAAGGGCAGTTGTCTGTCGGTGTTCCCGGGTAAATGCAGGCACATTTGTTTTGCGATTCATTCATTTGAGGATCAGCAGGAAAATAATTGGGGGGAGCTATTTATTAATGTTATTATGTAGTAATTTGTCAGCGATTTTTCTAGTTGCTAAACAAAGCGAAAGAGGGGTTGATATAAAGGGAGAATAAGGGGCAGTAGATAGAGATAGTGGAAATATAGAAAAGGTTAGAATAGAGGATATATGAAGAAAGAGTGAGCGGGGGAGAGGGAAAGAAGAGAGAGAGAGTGAGCGAAAAGTGAGTCAGACAGAGAGATAGAGATAGAGATAAAGAAAGTTTCAGTGAAAGAGAAATGTTTTCAAAAGAAATATGCAACACATTTAAAACAAATCTTTTATTTTTTTGTCCATACTCCCGGGTAACGCCGGGTAACCATACGTGTTATAAAATAAATGCATGAATAAATAAATAAGTTTTACTGAAGAAAAATATAGCATATATCATACCGAATAATTTAATTTTTGTCATCTCCACTTTCACCGTTGAATCCCCTATCGCACTACAAACAGCCTTATCAAATCTTGATATACTTATCTACCAGTTATGCTTCAAAGCAAACTACCATACCCCTTATAAATATAATTAAATTAGTTGTCCCGATAAAGGTCAACCTACATCTAATGCGTTGAGAACAATTAAAAGCATCCAACCACTTATAACAGTGGAGGCTTAATATAAATAAATAAAGGCGTCATGTCAGACCAATTCGCTGACCCAATCTAAATTAATAGACTAATCAAAGCAAACTTAGTCGGTTTGAACCGACCATCTTAATTGCGCAATTTGAACGCAAAGCTGCGCGTATTCTCATTCAAGGAACTTGCAACGGAACTTATCGCAATATACTTAATTAAATGTCCCTGTCAAAAATTGATTGTCCTTCAGTGATTACTTTTAGTATTAACTCTGCCAGTGTTCGTATTTATATTTATCTATATACTATTAAAATGTTATGATGTTTTGAGAGTTTTTCTGTTCATAGAAACATGTGATTGGTTGAAAAAAGATTAGGCGGAGTACACATTACTAAGGCAGTAGCTTTACCATGTTAACAACCGAGTTCAAATCTCACGTCAACCTAAATATTTTTAACAATGTTTCATGCATTCAAATAAACATTACATAGTAACATAAAAATATTACATACATATTCTTTATAAAACTAAATGACATTTTTTGAAAATCCACAAAAAAACATACACATTAAAGTGTATTCGGTATGATTTTCAAGGGAAATGTTTTTGCTTAAAAATAGTTTCTATTGTTTTTGCCAATTCAAACAATACGTAAATACATTAATCGTAGTTACTTACTCTTTCATGTATCTAATAAATGTTTACATGCCTACAAAGTCAGAAAACCGCATAGCTCCCGATCCTTTTGAAAACATTTTTCACCTTCAGAAGTGCACCGAACAAACTGTCTGAATTAGTTGATAGTTGCCGAGACACTGCATTCTTTATAACGCATATGATTACTGGAACCGCTTAAACTACACCTGATGCCCTGTTCACACAGACACATTGTATATCACGATTCATACACACTTTCTTTCCTTTACAATTGTATATTATCTTACGTACGATATATGAACTTTTGATCAGCTGTAGTGAAACTGAGCACTATGAAAAATGAATTAATTATTATTATTATTAGTAGTAGTAGTATTATTATAATTATTATTATTATTATTATTATTATTATTATTATTATTATTATTATTATTATTAGTAGTAGTAGTAGTAGTAGTAGTAGTAGTAGTAGTAGTAGTAATATATGATTTACTTGCAAAGAGTACTCACACAAGTCATTATCAGCAATTTCTCACTGGCAATAGCAAGTGGTATAGACTGGATTCTGAGTTACAGCAAGTCTTCTAATATTTATTACTCTTTATTGACCACGAGTTTTCGAACAACTCATTGTCAACAAATTTTCTCCGGATTCCTATCACTCTTCACCACTTTCAATAACCGTCGCAAATCATTTTATGTTATCAAAACAGCAGGTTTCCATTGATTTATCGCTAGGAATGCCTGTTGGTCTTCTCTAGAATGTTGGTAACATCAAACCTCACCAAGGCTCCAGTACTCTTCCAATGGCGGTCTGGTTGGTGCTCTCACTTCTTTGTCTTTCCGCCCTCTTTGACCGTTCTCAATCATGTTGTGTGGTATCAGCTGAAGCTGATACTACCATATACATGTCTGTTTTTGTTTTTATTGTGGGAGGTCAGTTTCTATTAGTTTCAGTTCCTTGGGCTAAAAATGTTTGTACTCTTCTAATATGTATGTGTAATACCTAAGTTTTCTTTCTTTTGCTAGTATGTTTTGCTTTAGTTCTTCATGTTACTTGTTTGGTCTTCCGTCTTCTTTGTCACTCACGCTTTTCTGTTTTCTTTTGCTTTATTAACCGTTCGAGGTTATTTTTGGGTGTTTGTTTATCTGGGTTTCCTATATGGTTTCCCATCCAAGATTTGTTGGTCAATTCTTTTGGCGATGTTATTGTTATTATCTGCTAGAACGAATATAAACCGTAAAGCTTATAATTTGTATAAGTTCCATAACAATTTTCCATAGAATTATCTTCATGCAGCACTTAGTTTATTTATGATATTTCTTTTTGTTCTATTACGAATATCGACTTACTGTCTTTCAAATGAATAATATTTATTAACTGTGGATTGGATAATATCATTGACTTTTTAGTATTTTAATCAAACGTTAGTTAATTAATTTAGTCATTAAATGTGTGTTATTTCGTTATCAGGTAGATATTGATAGTGTTTCGTGTGTTGTGGAGTAAATAAAAATATTCTCAAAAGGTAAAATCCCTAGGTTTCTTGGCCATACAAACGTCTTATTATATGGACATGATCACTACTTATTTACTATACTTCATTGTATATGGCTAGCTGGCATTACCCGGGGCCATGGGCAGCAAAATAGAAGAGTTCAAAAGTGTGTGTGTAACATCATTCTTTTAAAACTCCCTTCTCTACCTCTTTCTATTCCCTCTCTATCTCTATCTTATCACCTCCCTCCCCACCCGGTCTCCCACTCCCCATCTATCCCCTCATCTTCCGTCTCTAAATCTCTTCTCTTCCGGCTCTACTTCCACCTTTCATCTCTCTGTCTCAGATCTATATACGTTAACATACATAATATTTTTAAATGTCAGGACAAAATGTACTATTTCACACCAAAGAATAATTCCAAATGGCAACCCATCTGACTGATGTTGTTCCTGTTGACCCCACAAAAATGAATATTACAAAAATGTGTCCATATTCTGTGCACGGCAATGATGAAAAAGAATACATTAACTTTGTTAGTGTGTCTTGTGTTATGTCTAACTTTGACATGGACCCACACGGGGAGAAATACAATTAATATGATAGATAAATAAAGCCAGTTTACGATGACAGCTACAAAAGGAATACAGATATGTCTTTTATTTGTTCACAAACGTCATTACCATTTGTATTAAAAAGAAATTTTCCGCCATGCGAACATGACGAGAAAGTTCTGATGAGTTGTTAGCGGCTTGTTATTGTTGCTTAACTTTGACTAATCACTAAGCCAGACGCCAAAAAACAATATGCGGAATAAAATCTTAGAGGAGTGGAAACTATATATATATATATATATATATATATATATATATATATATATATATATATATATATCTACACTGATCCTCGGTCTAGCGTTCATGGAGAGACAAGTAATACAATATTATACGCATACTCATATAAACGTACAAAATAAAGGTCTGTAATAGTCCAACCTTACAGATTGACACAATTCTAGATTAACTGCTAGTCTACATTACATAATAAGCACAGGACATCGTAATCAGTCCAGATGGAAAATATATATTTTTATTTATTCATACATCTATTACTTTTTTATTTATTAATATATCTATCTTTCTATTCATATAATTCTTATTAAATGATTTATTTGTAGCGTATATATTCACTTTTAGATTCTTCAGTTATTTAAAAAAAAAGTATCTATTTATCTATTTTATTAAGATCTATCTATCTATCTATTTAATTATAAGTTTATTTACGTTATTTTATTACCTTAATAACACTGTATTATTATTATTATTATTATTATTATTATTATTATTATTATTATTATTATTATTATTATTATTATTATTATTATTATTATTATAAGTAGTAGTAGTAGTAGTCTATAAATTATTTGTTAAGGAATATGTAGGTGTAGTAATTTGGGATATGATATGGTGGAGAGGGGAATTAGGTTTATGTATCTTCACTGTTCCGTATAAATATCCTGGTTTGTAATCGTCAATTATTATGGGAAGTTGATATCCAGGTTTCTAAAAACAAATTATTTTGAGGAAGTTAATAATTATCAATTTGCGCATTGTTGGCAGTGATAAGTTAACTTGTGTCTTTAACATGTTGGTAGGAGTGTTGTTAATTCTATTGTATTTATTGCGGTCATAAATCATTGTTTGAAGTTTAGTGTAATAGTCTGATTTATTAAGTACTATAGATATGTTTGTTTTTTCGGCTTGTTTTATACTGATATTTGGATTATTACGGAGTTCATTAGCGGATTTTTTAAAATTAGGATTTGATAATGAATTTGATTGCTTTTATCATATCGGTTTATTATAGCTTGGGCTATGCGATGTGATTTTATTTTCTGTTTCTAGTTTAGCTATGTTTTCATATTTTATTCTGTGATGCCACTCCGGCGTTGCTGAAGTTGAATCAATAAGGTATTTTCTGGAACAATGCAAAAAAAGTTGTGTGCGCGTTTCACCGCCGTCTTTTAAAAAATGATCCCCTTTCTCCGGCCTTTTTGTTCATTTGCTTTTGACACCTGAGGATGATTCGACGAAAAATCGAAAACGTTCGTGAAACCTATGGAATATTTATTAGTTTTTTTCATTTCAATACAAAAAATATCTATCAGAAAAATTAGAAAAAATAATTAAAGGTATAATGAAACAGACGAATTCTGTTCTCTTTAACACTGTTGGCATAAATGAGAAAATACTGCCTAAACACACACACACACAATATATATATATATATATATATATATATATATATATATATATATATATATATATATATATATAAATATATCGATAATGTTCGTTGAATACTCTCTAGGCAGTCTTTCTATATATGCCTTCTTTCGCATCAATAGAACTTAAATTCCCTTTCTTGAGGTGATGATGTCTCATGGCCATTTGGGTATAACGTTTGCTTGCGGAGTCTAGGGTGATTCTGTAACCGGGTCCGAACCTTTTACGACCGTCTGAGATAATCATTCCCTACGCTGATGAGAGCGAAAGCTTGAAACGCTAGCGTATGTACGTAAACATAATTTCATATTAATTACTTAAAATTAATATATATATATATATATATATATATACATATATATATATATACATATATATATATATACAGACAAATGAAGGAAGAGAGATAAAGATGTACGAATGACACATCTATTGAACTTCGATTGTTCAATGCAAACTGTACTCGATAAAAACATGTTTATTTTTCTTTCCTTAAGTCAAGGTCCGTTTATAAGCTGCCCGGTCAAAGGAAATTTAAAGATTGAAAAAAGGGGTTAAGTGAAGGCAGCGTTGAAAATTTTCAAAATTAAGTAAATCTAATAGAAAGATGTTTAGTTCAATCGTAGATGGAATGCACTTATTCGGATGTAATTTTGAGAATTTGGGCCATTTTAAAATACTTCCGTGAACCGAGAATGAAAGTAGTTTTTCAGAAGTTGAATTTGAAATAGGTATATTAAACGCAGGCAGTCGGGAATTTAAGTAGTCACTTCAGTCGAGTCTAAGAAAAGCGAGAGCTTCGGTTTGAGACAAGGCCAAGTAAAGAAGTGTGGGAAGGGGCAAAGATAAAGGAAGTGGTGAGAGGGTTAGTTAAATGAACTGTGACTGATGCTGGGAGAAGAGAAGGGGAATAGTTTTTTGGTTACTGCTCATTGCTAGTAAGCAATAAACCGATGCGAGTTGGGGTTATCATAAGTTAAACACAGAAGTGATTCAGGTCAGTAAGTAAGTAGTTCTGAAAGGAGGGTTCCCGTAATTAAAACGGATTTTTATACAAACTTATATATAATTCAGAAAGTTGAAAAATGTTCAAATTGTGATATTAGGGTTCAGACGATTGGAAATCTTAAATTTACGTATTTAATATGTAATAATTCAGACAAAAACGAGTATTTCAGAGTTTAATGTTTAAAGACTTTAAAGAATTCCTAGTTAGTGTGATTCAAGATACTGCAATAATTTGCATATGTGGTGGGTTAAAGAATATAAAAACTGTACTTTTTTACTGAAGAACTGAGTTGAGTTTGGACGAGAAGAGAGTGAAGATTGGAGAGAGAACTGTGAATATTGGAGAGAGAACTTTCAATATTGGGGATTGCGATTGTCGGTGAAAGTGAAGAAAAGCCAATTTTATTTTTTTAAAGTTTGGATTACAAGCTATTTCGGCGTGAAGAGAAGACAATGGAGTCCGGCAAGTTTGAGCAAGGATGTGATATCGCCTTTTAGTGGAGAATGTGATGTAGTCGGGTGGTGAAACTACAGAGAGTACAAGACCTGCTTAGTTTCATTCCACTTTTTCTGCATAGGGATGCGCTTGCTCTCTACCTCGAGATGATTGATACAGACCAATTAGATGCGAAAATGATAGAGATGAGATTGGTGACAGCATTCACTGAAGGTTATTTTGAAGCCTATGAAAAACTGAAACAATTCAGGTGGACTGGAGAATCGGTGAATGTTTATGCCAACAATATCAAAAGATTGGCTGGATTAGCTGGATACCTAGGGATAGGTCTGGATCAGACAGCCAAAACCGCGTTCATCACAAGATTTCTAGATGACGTATTTGTGGCACTGCAACAAATAGAAATTATTAATATTCATCTAAAAAATTCCGAAACATGGCACGCAAGGTCAGACAGAGGGACGAGACAGTGTCACATAGATCCATTTTTAAATATGAATAGCGACATCCAAGAGATATATCCTCAGAAGTCGAAGAGCGAGGACCAGCCAGAATCCAAATAGGAGGAGAGGTTTGGGTGAAGCCACCAAATGCTCGATGTACAACGCAATGGGGAAGAGGAGTGATTAATGGAGTGCAATCCCCTAACAACTTGAGCGTCGATGGGATGTCGCAGCATATTTTAGATTTGAGGCGTGCGGTCCAAGTAAACGATGGAGATGTAGGCGCCGGACATGAAGGTGAGGCGTCGCGATGCAAAGGCCGCGGAGAGAACGTAATGCGCCGATTTGGGCACAGGATTATGTGATGGGAAATCATCTTGGGAATGTTTTGGGTTTGTATGTTCAAGTTCTGGGCCAAAATTAAGTTGGAATTGTTAGGTGGAGAAAGTGAGAGAATTTGAAGGGTGAGATCAAGGTTATTGTTAGTTAGCTGCGGTTGTTGGTTAGTGCAAGAAGTGTTATTAAGGGTGTCGTTTGGTACAGGGAGTTGGAGATGTGGAGAGCTATAGGATGAGGGAAGAATTTGTATGCTGGTGTCTGTTCGCATAATGGTGTTTTGGGGGAATTGTTTAAAAGTACAAGCGTATATGACGTTACTTTCTATGCAATTGCTATTTAACGGGCATTCTCTGGATTATTAGAAGAGTATATAGTACGTGTTGGTTACTGGGTAGATTTATTTTTTTTTGTTATTAGATGTGATGACGGTTTGTGCTATATTAGGCATTGTGAAGTAAGAAATTTTAACAGAGTTTTTATTCAAAATAGTGCTGTATTTATGTGGGTGCTTGAATGAGTTATCTAAAATTTTGAAGAATTCCTTATCACCCCATTTTTTTTATTCAACTACACAAACTAAATCAGCAATTAATTTTTTAATAAAAATAAAAATAAATAAATACATAGTAAATTGAAAAGATTTAATTTATCCATCTTCTTTGAATAAAAGAGGCGTTCTTTTTACGTGCACGTCTCTCCGATGTATTTTAAAAGTTCCATCCTTTCACCAGCTTTTTAGTCGATTTCTGCCATTAACACCTGAAGATAATTCACGAAAGAATCGGAAACGTTTGTAACACATATGGATCATTCATCAATTTGTTTCATTTTATACGAAAAAATCAGCCGTATCATACCCCGCCTAGATAGAAAAAACATTACAATTCAAAACTAATACTATGTTTATTGCTTGTATCCGTCAAGGAACGGGTATACTGCTACTAGAATATATATATATATATATATATATATATATATATATATATATATATATGACACCCAATCTACTTATGATCTAACTCGCCTTTGCTTGTCGCCGCCCAGGGTTTCCACTGTTCACAAGCACGTTTGCGTCAACCAGATAGTAAAGAGTTAGAATAGTAGATTAGCTCTGTCTGTCTTTCTATGCTAAAAATTATATAATGAATGTTGATGAAAATTATAATAATGATTTTAGATATAATATTTAGCATCATTATATATTCTTTTTTAATCTTCGTAAAGAAACATACAAATTGTGAACATATATTCTGTTCTGGGTAATTTACCCGTCGTGAGATGGGTATTCTTCTAGTATATCTAGCTCAATTTATTCTGCAAGAGCATATATAATTTTTTATGTTTCAATTGACACACTATATAATACTCTGATTTTCCATCATTACTTTCGGTTTCACGCAAACACTGATACAGAATTAACTAATACTTCAGTCGATGTTTTGATAGACTGAATTTTTAGTGTTTCCGACCAAACACATTATAGTGTCAATTGAAATTATATATACATATATATATATATATATATATATATATATATATATATATATATATATATATATATATATATCTAATGTTAGAATAGCTAACTGTAGAAAAGTATGTGTATTTTTGCTAACTCTATTAGTTGTAAAATATGTCGTTCAATAAAACATATAGAAACTAATATATATATATATATATATATATATATGCTCTAATAATTAGAGTTTCATTATTTTTGTAAGTGTTTTCTGATGTTTGGGATACGATGTTTTTTGCTTTTCCTTCTCATAGGTGGCATTCATAGAAAAAAACAAGATATATAACTATGTATTTAGCTGTCTAAGTGTTAACGAAACGATATGCCAAGATGTGGTTCTTTTTTAAATGAATAAAGACATAGTTGATTGAATCTAACAGTCTATTATTCATTTATAATTCTCTGGAGTTAAAACAGCATCTATTAATACACACACATATACATATATATATACATTTTATACGTACATAAAGTAATCTATGGACAAGTGTTTCTGTCTCACAGCATGGCTTATTTACACAACGATCGAACCTTCGACGTTGATGTCAATAGTTTAGCGTTTTACCCCTAGACTATGACGCTCTGCCTAGAAATATTACGGTTTTTATAACTTAAATATTTAATGTATTTTAATGTAATTGTTTTTGTATGTGATTGCAGCGTTTGTTACTTTGCTTTATTTTATTAATAATTTATTTACTTTTTAAGAGATACAGATTAATGCAGACGATCGCATTATTAGTTGCCCTTTATAGGACGTATTTTTCGTTAATACATATATGTATATTTATTAATTTTATACGATTTTATATAGGAGATAATTGATCTATTAGAAAAATAAGAAAATGATGATAATAATGAGTACGGATTGTAAATCAGGATTTTCTTTGCCTTGTTTTTCTTTGTCTTTCTTTGTTTGATAAATGAAATGATGTAAATCTGTACATCCTAACATTCGACATGGTTTAAAATTAAAGAAAACTATATATATATATATATATATATATATACATGTATATATATATACATATATATATACACATATATATATACACATATATATAGAACTATTTCTAGAAATGATTGAATGTGTTCATTATCATAGGAAGTATTTTACGAGTAAGTATTCGTATTGTCTGAATTGAAGTATATGTCTAGATAGAGGCAACGTTTCTGAAAAATTAAAGAGAGAATTAGAAAATATTTTCCAATAATAAAGACTTATGTCTCCATTTTATTTTCATTTTAAAACCGCCTTTCTTACTCCTTTCTAATGTTTAAAATACCTAGCATGTGTAACACACGAAGAAATATATTTTGATACTATTGGGAATCAAACAAGCCAGGTGGCCTTTTATGATGGACCCTTTCAAATTGGTCGACATATGCTCCGGTTGTTCTTATTTCTGAGGCTGATATTGGGACAGATTCTGCTCATAGGCAGTTTCTCATTCACGTTTTGTAGTGATAGGTTTTTGTCCGCTCAAACACCTGTTATGAATGTTGAATAAGAAAACAGGTGCGCAACTAAAAAGCAATCCTTTACTTTGTTACGATGAAGAATTCGTCAGTTCCAAATGGCGGTATTGTTGGAAAATTGATATTTCTGGATTTTGCGATAGAATATGAATTCTATAGGCTTCATTTACTGTTTAGGAGAAAAAAGGAAATATGTATTTGGCACATATAATATGCAACTATGAAAAGATGTATACATATTTATTGATAAATCAATAACCACATAAGGTCTATTCTTTACATAATTCTCTGTATTTTTATGGATTGCGCACATACAACCATAAATACACACTCAAAAACAAGCGCGCGCGCACACACACACATACACACATATATATATATATATATATATATATATATTAGGGTAGGTCGATTTTACACTTTTTTTTAAATATTAAAAAAAGGCACGTACCGAAAGTTGTATATAGACCTATTAAATACTCATGCAAAAAATTAGATCAAAAACTTCAGCGGTTTTTTGAGCGTTTGGTATCAAAGATCGTAGACAAGAATATACTGAAAATTCCTCGTTTTTGCTAGATTTGCTTGAATACTGGTGTGAAAACCAAATAATTTGTGCATTTAAAATCAGCGAATGTATTTTTATTTTATAAAAATGATATTAATTAAAGAAATCTTCAAATTGAAAATTTGCCCCCCCCACCCTCATTTTCAGTTATCTGCTTTTGTAAACTACCTTTTAACGTTATGAATTAAACAGTAATATTAGAATACCTAAAAAAATGATTTTTTTCTGTTATAAGTGAAAATATAACAAGCAAAGAAATAAGGAAAAACCTAACACTATTTTAATGGAGCTTAATATTGAGAGTCACATTGCTCCATATAAGACCCCTTAGACAAAAATGCTGGTCTCAATTTCTGACTCAAAACTTTGGCTGTAATGTGTTGATGCCTTGCTTCAAAACCATATACAGTTTGTGAAGCTTCTGTTATTAACTTAACTGCCCGTTCCACGCCCTGAGAATGCAAAAAATGCAGCATAATTTTAAATCTATTAATTATGTCCAATGTGTGGCATAAAAATTAATAGATGGTATTCTTTTTAATCTTTTTTTGGTTGACTCCTCACTCCTGAAAGAACTAATTAATTAATTGAATTATTAAAAAATTCCAATCTGTACTGCTTTAATAATTATGGTGAAATTAGATAAAATCTTTAAAAATCATTCTATAAATTGGAATAAATAATTGAGTCAGAAATATATGAATAAAAATTACTTACCTAATGGCCAAAATTCTTTTTAAAGCTTCTTCTCTTACTTCAATCTCTTCAGATTTAACCATGGAATATAGAAAGTTTTCAGGCAGTAAACAAAATGTATTACCTTGTATATTTCTAAATGTGATATCTTGGATTTCCTGAGGCTGCTCCTTAATCCTCTGGGTCATATTAAAAATGTGCACTTGCTGATTGTGGAATTTACTATTTCTTTTAATTTCAAACCAAGAAGTGGCATGCACATTTACAATAAAATTTACTACATAGTGTAGTTTTGTTGTGTGCCTTTGTGGGTATGCACCACGAGTCCATAAACACATGAGCCTGATGGCCAAAGTTAACCATCTTGCTTGGTTTAAAGGACTAATTTTCCAGGAGGTATATCTACAGTCAACCTTACCTCTAGAAATACCTACTGTGTATTCATAAAAGAGTCTTTGGTCAGAACTAAGATCATGTATTTCATCAATTTTAAAAATTGACTCTAGAGGATTGCTAATAGTGGAAAATGATATTTGGGGTAAATCATGGCAATCATTTGAGCATAATTTCCCCAGAGGGCCACTGAATGTTGTAGGGCCCTTTGCGCAACCATCTATGTTTTTAAAAAGGGCTCTGAAAGGTAGTTCATTATGATGCAAAGAGCAACCAATTGTGTGAAGATTTTTAAAAAGTTTTTTTTCTAAGATTGCAACCATTCCACCTTCGCAACCTGTGTTGGTATTAGTGTTGTCAACAAGTATAGCCTTGATACTGTTCTCACTGTGGAATTCATGCAAAACATCCACCACTTGATCTGCATGAACAGCACCTGTTGCACCACTATTAGGAAGAACTCTGTGTCAGATATTTACTTTCACATGGTGTTTCTTTTGTAAAAGTTAAATGGTGTTCTGGTCCCTTAGTTTTTTTCATAATTCTCTGTCTATTTTCATCCACAATTTCCTTATACATCAATGTGTCCTTATCCATTCTCCCATCAACTCCAATACATATAATATTTTAGGTGGGGTAAAAACCCCTGGCTGAAATAGTTTTATTTGTCTACCTCAAACAAGGTAAGATTTGACACAAGGTCATGAAAGTGGGATTAGATAAGCCTGCGCTATAGAGGTGAGCACTCTGGCCATTTAAAAATTGACTGGGCAGCCCCGTCGGCATTCCCCTGTAGGGGCGTCTCAGACAGTTAGCAATAAACTTACTCCTCCCCAAAGAGGGAAGGCAAAGCCTGGGAGGGTGCACCTCCTAGAATTGCACAGGACGGACAAGCCCCAATAGACGGGCGTAAATCCAGACCCAAAGGCCCGGACGATACCGATTTATTTGGTGGGGTAAAAACCCCTGGCTAAACTAGATTTTATTTATCTATCTCCAACAAGGTAAGATTGACACAAGGTCAGGAAAGTGGGATGAGAAAGCCAGTGCTCGAGAGGTGAGCACTCTGGCAATTTAAAAATTGCCTGGGCAGCTCCGTCGGCATTCCCCGGTAGGGCCGCCTCAGACAGTAAGCAATAAACTTACTCCTCCCCAAAGAGGGAAGGCAAAACCTAGGAGGTGCACCTCCTAGAACTGCACAGGACGGACAAGCCCCAATAGACGGGCGTGAATCCAGACCCAAAGACCCGGACGATACTGGTTTATTTGGTGGAGTAAAAAATCCTGGCTGAACTAGTTTTTATTTATCTAACTCCCACAAGGTAAGGTGTGACAAAAGGTCGAGAAAAAAGGGATTAGATAAGCCAGCGCTCGACAATTCAATATATATTTGTGATAATTAAATTTGTAAACACAGAATCAACACGTGAATTCAAATTCGCTCGTTGAATTTTCAACCGGTGAATACCATAAAAAATATCCAATAAATAAAACGCCTATGTAAATAAATAATTATTTATATATAAAATTAAATATTATAGTGTTTTATTCCTTTTTAATATGAATATGTACATTTAATTTCTTAAGAAAAGGAATAATAAACTTTAAAATATTTATTATTAAGTAATGTATTACTTTTTTTTGTTAAACCCCGGGTTTAATTTAAGGCGATACTTCTGCCGGTGAAATCTAGGCTGTGAGAAAAAATCTCGATTTATTTGATCTTAAAGTTGCAATGCTCAAATAAATAGAAAGTTTTGAAGAAAAATATTTCTTGTGGTAACTTTTGACATTATTTGGCAACTTTCTTCGAGTGCGATAATTTACAGTTTCAAAATCGACCTCCCCTAATATATATATATATATATATATATATATATATATATATATATATATATATATATATATATACTAGCAGGCCATGTGTCGCAGCATTGCCCGAGGGAATATACAAGAATAATATATAATTATTATTTCATGTATATACGTATAATACTATAAAGTGATATAATATATTGTGTATTAATTCTAGTATTTACTTCAACACTGCTCAATACGTGTGTAAAGACTAGTAGTTACGTATGAAAATATGTTCATGGCTATTAAGCTACACAGAGGTTTCCGCCTTTGATCCCTGCACGGAATTGTCAGGCTAAGTGCACAGATGTTTTGTTACGTTTTTATATATATCTACGTGGTGTTTAGTCTAGCTAACTAACTAATCAGATTCGTTGTTATTTCTCTCCTAAGGTTTTATTTTTTTATTAGCTGAAATTTTCTCAAACAAAGATCCGGTTAAACTTCATTAGACATCGGTTTCTTTCGCTTTGTTTGGGTGTGGCGCATTAACTTAAATAACAATATATACGAGCAATATCAAATGGATAACGCCCATCCAATATACGTAAACCCAAAGTCCAATCACTCCCCCATCAATCATAAAACATATTCTTTGTTTTATCGAACGTAGACTTAGCAGTAACTCTTGCAACGAAAATGTATTTTAGAAGTCAAGCCGCATTTACAACACAGTTCTACAAATAGTGTTATAATAATATCTAGATTAAATATAAGCAACAGGATACGAATACGAATAACTATAATAAAATAAGAATAAAAGACAGATAAATAATATCTAGCTTACAACTTCCTATAATCATGTTAAAATCTAAACTTGGCATGAAGTTCCTAAA
Source organism: Sepiola atlantica (assembly GCA_963556195.1). NCBI lineage: Eukaryota > Metazoa > Mollusca > Cephalopoda > Sepiida > Sepiolidae > Sepiola > Sepiola atlantica. Next base: position 43,307,299 of record OY744528.1, on the reverse strand, counting down.
TCTCATCGAAAAACACTTTCCTTTTCGTTTGAGATCAAAGTGTAGTATCTGTTGCGATGAAGGCTACACCCGCCTTCCCCGGTACCGTCTTGGCCTTCGGGTCTTAATTCCGCCGGTCTGAGGGTTTGTCCTGTGCAGTTCTAGGAGGTCAGCCCTCCCATTCTTTTCCTTCTCATCCTTTGAGAAATGGGTAGCTTATTGCTAATCGCCTGAGGCTCCCCTACTAGGGAATGCCGATGGGGCTGTCCATACATTTTTGTAGGCTTGAATGCTCTTCCTCTAGGGTGCTGACTTTTCAATCATACTTTCAGACTTTGTGTCACATCTTACTGCTGTGGGAGAGAGATAGAAAAAAAAACACTTTCCCGTAACAAACTACTTGCACAAAATATTCAATAAAAACAACTTTAAACTGCGCAACTTTTTAATGATAATCAAACCACTCAATAACAAAATAGCAAACGAGCGTAGTGGAGAAAAAGATAAAAACAAAATACATAAAAAAGGATCAATATAGAAATAATAAAAATAATAGCGAGTAGAACAATAAAATAAACACTATAAATAGTAATAACTAAAACTCTAAAAGCAACCATCTAAATAGAAATAAGAAAGTCTATAATGAAAAAAATTGAACTGTAGATCTCGTGCACTTTGCCCACTACAAAATAGCTACTTAACAAAAGGAATTGTTTACCAAGCCACCATATTCTCTAGGAAAACCCGAATAACAAATTATACTACATAGGTCTAATTTCCCGAACTTTAAAAACAAAGTATAACAACCTTATTAGCACATTCAAGAATAAACGACTCCAATTCAAAACATCACTAACGAACTATTACTGGGACATCAAAGATAACGGATGTTCGTCAATAATTTAATGCCAAATAGTGTGCTAGGCCAGTACATATAGACATTTAGAGGAACCGTTTATATTATGTTTAAAAAAAAGCTTGAAATTTTACATCTAAAAAATCCACATAACTTACTAAACTGTAGAAGCGAAATAGCAATCAACTGTTGACATATATTAAATTTTACTTTAGGACAACCACATACATAACAAACAAATTAATGAAATAAAGTAAATAAATAACTAAACTAAATCAACAGCTAAATTAGCAATGAATAACAAAATAATAGAAACAAATTATTCCAAATCACGCACATGCTACAATAAGTTTAACTGATAATTCGACAAATTCACAAAAAGATGCGCCGCACTCAGACAAAACAACAGAACACAGTGTCAAGAAAAGATCAGTCCGGCCTTTGTTTGAGAAAAGCTCGACATTGGCTAATGAACGTATCAACCCAAATAGCAAACATCTTAGTGGTTAATTAGCTAGTAAACACCACGTGGATATGTAAACAAAACAGTACCAAACAAATATGTGCACTTAGCCTCATAATTCCCCGCAGGATGGAATACGGACGGCTCTTCGTAGCTTAATTGCTGTAAATATATTTGAATACCTTAGTATATATATATATATATATATATATAAAGTAAAAGAAAAAATATTATTCATAAGCGTTTTATCTTTATCTTCAGACTTTTTCAAAATGACGGCTTTGTGAGTGTAATATCCCATTGTGAGACATCGGCCTGTGTTCTTTGTATGTGGGTTGCTACATTACTGGTGGAAAAGAGTAGACACACCCCACAGTGGCGTGTACCTTCTCGTCTCTACGAGATATATAGTTATCTAGCTATAAAGAACCCAGGCCGATGTCCCACTAGTAGGGGTTTACATACGTATTTATATATAGTTAGGCATGTGTACATATTTATATGTATAGGATTTACTCTTAAATTAATGAACCGATCATTATAGGTTTGTGACAGAGCTGCTGGTTGTTAAGGTGTGTAATAGTTGTTATATTATGTTTAATTTACTTTTCTGCTAAAGGGGTCAAAGCGGTGTGAAAGTTCCTGAGGAAAAGTCAAATATTCCGATTTTTAGAATTTTTAGCAATAGCTATAAGACATAAATTTATAAATATTTCCTGAATTTCAATTTTTTAGAATATATACTATGTTTTTACAGGGCCTAATATGAACACAGGCTCCTACTTGATGATTGAAATATATAGAGTTGCATTGAATTTGATCGGTAGCCGTTTAATGCAAATTAAGGAAGATTCCCTAGATTTATATTTCTTCTTATGAAACCTTGAGCTTAAACTTTCAATTTGAGACATTTTGTCAGAATCAAAATCATGTAATGTATTCTTCTAAATGTGACATAAAAGTGGTGCAAAAATCTTCCTATATCGGTTATTCTTCTGATTATACCTTGCGAAATGTTATAGCTGCAAGTGTTGTATTCTATTAGAGTTTCTTTTCAACATACTGACAAGTGTACTTATATTATCGCAATATATGTATTGATGTGTTCTAATCTAATGAAAATGCACAATCCTCCACTCTATAATAAAGATCAAAGCGTATTTATTCGTGTATTTACATAGAGATATCTATGCCCGATTTACGCGATTGGAAATAAAGTAATTCCTTATCAAAGAGAAAAGGTAAAACATAGAAGAATACACTTCCTAGGACTTCATTTTTAGCAAGATAAGTAAATTGGATTTAGAGACAAATGTTAATCTTCCCTTAAAAATATAGATAATCACACGAAGACAAATATTCAGCCCAGTTGGTCAACAGGTTCATCGAACATTGTTTTTAATAAACAATCTATAATTTACTTCTGAAAACACTAGCACTCTGAAAAAGGAAGTTATTAGTTTTAAAATATGATACATTGCTCGGCTCACATCGTCGATCTTCGGTTACGCCGTAAGTTCATAGCTTGTTTAGTTTTCATCATCTGGTTATATGGTGGTGTGAACCAAATTATATTTCTTATTTTTCTTACTTTTATTATCATTTCTGATATCTACTTGCTAATGTTCAATTACAATATTAGTATACCCACTTCTTTTAAAGCTGTATTATAAACCTTACTTACATTATTAAATACTTTTAGTTAGTAGAGTTATATTCAATAGAGCAAGTAGCCTTTCGGTGTACGTATATTGTGTTAACATTATTTTTTAAATATGTAGATACACTCACATACACAGAGACATATATATATATATATATATATATATATATATATATATATATATATATATATATATATATATATATATATGTGTGTGTGTGTGTGTATTAATAAACGAGTTGGGGCGTAAGTCACTTACTTAGAAATAAACTATAAACTTCAATAAGTAGAGGTAGCAATAAATATAACTATAATTTGCGTGTAATAGTAGCAGAAAGATTGTTAATTATCAAATAGGCCGAATGAAATCGTACTGAATGTAACACATTATGTGTAACTTGACATAAACATATATTCATACTTATATATATATATATATATATATATATATATATATATATATTTGAATTAAGATAAATATATTGATAAAATGAACGTAAAACCAATATTTAATAGCCAACCCCGTATAAGTTGGCCAGCACAGAAACGTGAGTTAATTTGCATAGGTGATCTAATGCTTTTGTAAATTATATATATATATATATATATATATATATATATATATATATATATATATATATATATGTGTGTGTGTGTGTGTGTGTATACATATATATAGAAATGATATATATATATATGTAAATATATATATTATTCATATATATATATGTATATATATATATATATATATATATATATATATATATATATATATATATATATATATATATATCGTAATCCTCAGATAGACTTGTTCGCTGCATAATAGCCCTTCACTGCGGCTTAATAAGCAAATGTTTCAAGCCGGGATCGAAACCTAACTGTTGCGCAGACAATCGTCGCTTCTACCCCTACGCTAACACCTGACACCTGTAAGTTACATCTCAATGTAAATATTGTCAAGTGCTGTGAGCTCGAATTGGTATTACTCAGTGAGAAACGCCTTTAAAGCTACTGTCAGTTGGCGTTTTCCTTACGAGAACTCTACCCAAGTAGTGGCGATTTATTAAATTATAAAATATAATTACACTATATTGTTTTTCAAATTTCTATAAATAATACAATACGAAAATAATGTTTCATAAAATGTGACCAACTTCTTTTATGAAAAAATAGCGCCAACCACGTGATACACATCACAACTTTATTTTTAAAATTCTTGTCCACAATACGTTTACTTTTCTCGGTATAGTAGCCACTCCCTTAAGGTAAATACTAGTAAAGAAAAAAGAAAAAAGTGAAGTCTTGTTTTTATAATGAGATATTTGTCGAAAGTTTCAGCTTTTAAAATAAATGATTTCATTCATTTAATAAAAAAATCACATTATTTTGGTTTTCAAATACCTACAGACGACGTCGTTTCGGACTTACATCTTCATCAGTGCAGGAAGTGGTGGTTTCAAGCGGTCGTATGGGCTTGAACGCAGTTCGTAGATTCAGCCTACAATTACGGGCCTAACGCCCAGACCGACACAACTGCAAGAAATCATCACAGACAATAATTGAAAGTAAGATAAACTTACCCAGGAAGCGGGATAAACGTCATGATGTTAATAGTGTTCTACGCGCAAGCGGAACTTTGCTTTATCGCAGGGTGACAACAATATTGTAATTTCAAACAGAACTCTACTTTTAAGGCTGTGAATATTACGGGGTATTTAATATGAATATTTTAAATTAAATATTACAACTTTTTATACCTAAAAATGACGTAGTTTCGGGCTTACATCCTCATCAGTACAGGGAGTAGTGGTTCAATGGGGATCGTATGGGCTTGAACGCAGTTCGTAGATTCAGCCTATAATTACGAGCATAACGCCCAAAACGACACGGCCGCGAAAAATCATCACATACAGTAATGGAAATTAAGATACACTTACCCAGAGAACGGGATAAACGTCATGATGTCAATAGTGCTCTACGCGCGAGCGGAACATTGCTTTAGCGCAGGGTGACAACACTATTTTAAATTTCAAACAAGACTCTAGTTTTAAGACTAAATCTTACAGGGTATTTAAGTCTTTTATACCTTAAAATGACGTCGTTTCGGGCTTACTTCCTCATCAGTACAGGAAGTGGTGGTTTAATGGGAATCGTATGGGCTTGAACGCAGTTCGTAGATTCAGCCTAGAATTACGAGCAAAACGCCCAAACCGACAGGGCAGCGAGAAATCATCACATACAGTAATGGTAATTAAGATACACTTACCCAGAAAGCGATGATAAGCGTTATGATGTCAATGGTGTTCTACGAGCGAGCGGAACCTTGCTTTATATATAAATATATATATATATATATATATATATATATATATATATATATACATATATATATATATATACATATATATATATACATATATATATATACATATATATACATATATACATATATATATATACATATATATATATATACATATATATATACATATATACATATGTACATATATATATATACATATATATATATATATATACATATATACATATGTACATATATATATACATATATATATATACATACACACACATATATGTACATATATATATATACATACATGCACACAGACATATATATATGCATGCATATATATACATATATATATATACATACATGCACACAGACATATATATATGCATGCATATATATACATATATATATACTTTAAATAAAATAATATTAATAAAAAACAACAATTAACCTTTAACTCAATTAATCGGTGGGCACTTTGAGTGAGAGAAAAATGAAAGCTTCTACGTGTTTTCCCTTAAATGATGAAACTCTTTCTGAGACTTACTATGATTAATCCTTTTTTGCTTTCATAAATTACACTTGTTACATTGCTCTTAACATCATTATTTGTTTCTTTTAATTGGATTGTACTATTTTTTGGGCTTGACATTTAATCTGAATCTCTATGTCTAACAATTTGAAACATATGATCGTCTGTATGCCATCTTCTTCCTTGGATTTCCTAACATGTTTCCATTTTTTTTACTTTCTGATCAAGTGTTGTTGGAAAAAGAATGCTGGATTACCCATATCTACTATTGGCTTTTTTAGAAATATGGGTTAAACTACATTTTTTACAAGATTGTTATTAAATCATTGAATAATATAAATTCGAATCTCTTTGCCTCTCTCTACAAATCTTCAGTCACTTTACTTTTTGTATATCTCCCCTTTTCTCTGACTAATGGTTCAATACAATGAAACGAAAAAAAAAGAAAAAGAAAGTTAACTGAATGTTTGATGCAGTTTCGGTGGGTTTTTTTACCAACTATCAGTAAAAATGAAAGATAATATTTTTTCTGACCCTACCCACATTTTATCCCTGGTGCCTCCATTGAAAATTAATATATCAACTTTTAATTTTACCGTAGCCAGGTCAGGTCCAAGCACACCAGGTCAGGTCAGATAACATCCGATTCCTGTATTTCAGCTGTGCTTAAAAGATGACGACAAATACGTATGTATATAACATATAATGGTGTATTTTTATTGTCGGTGGCGGTTGAAGAGTGAAGTGGGAAAGATCAATGGGTTTGAAGGAAGCACGGGAATTTACAGAAGGTGATCTATCGACTTTGCTAAGAAACAGGCTATTCGATCTCAATCTGAGATAGATTATATAGCATTTTTTGATATCCACAGATCCACTAGTAAACGGCTATTCTTGTATTTCGCGTACGCTGTCAATGTAGCCACGCCTCCTACGGGACGTACTATGTATCTACATTGTTTATTTTACAACAGGAGCAGAGTCCTGCTGGAAGAGTTAGGAGCCCCTAACGACGATATCGTATATCCAGGGCTCGAACCTACAACTATCTAGTCGATAGTCGCAGCTATCACCACTAGACCTACTTGGTAAATGGTATCTACAATGTTTTATATCAACATTGATCGCCACTTGACAGTGCTTCATCTATTTATTTACAAAGAGCTCTGCATTGCGTTAAATAGTAACAGGCGATATCATTAACAATATTTCTCAACTAGAACAGGAAAGCTTATATATAGTCATCCGTAGACAGACTGTTTCGCTGTATCACAGCTCATTAGTTCGGCAAAACAGAGATCGAACCTACAATTATCTAGTAAATAGTCAGCACAAATGGGCTACAAGACGGGCGCTGTTGGTAAATGAGATCTACAATAGTTTTATATGAACATTGACCGCTCTATTTGTTTTTATAATGAGCTGTGCATTACACTAAATAGAGGCGGGCGATATCATTAACGACAGTGCGTGAGCAAAAAAAGTGGGCTTATGTGTGTCAATCCACTGACAGACTGTTTCGCTGTATAGACTTTCATCAGTGTGGCTTGACAAACACCCATCCCAAGCTAGGGATCGTGCCTACAACCCTCTTGTTGATAGTCGACAGATCTCACCACTAGGCTACGTGACGGGTGTTTTGGTAAATTATATATAAAATGTTTTTATATAAACATTTATCGCTATTTAACAGTGCTCTATTAGTTTATTTACAAAGAGATGTGCATCACACCAAATAGTAGAAGGCGATATTATTAACGACAGTTCTCGATTGGAAAAGAGGGCTTATATATAGTCAGCAACAAACAGACTGATTCGCCGAATCCCAGCTATTTTAGGCGGCCAGACTAGCCCCCATCCCAAGTCAAGGATCGAACCTGCAACCGTAGTCGAGAGACCCTATCACTAAGCCATAGGACAGCAGCAAACAAATAAAAATGAAGAAAAAAGAGGAAGAAAAGTAGACTAATGAGGACCGAGGTGAAGATTTGTTGTTGGTTTAAAGTATTCTTTCCTTTATACATACATTTTATATGTATTATTGTCGATTAATGATGTGCATTTTGAAAGGGAAAAGTGAAAATATTTTTAATTGTCATAATGTATCTGTCTTGAACTTTTACTTTCAAATGAATAGAATTAAAGACGAATGTCCCTTTTGGTCTGATAAAATAATGAAAATGAGACCAATTAAGTGACATGAATAACTTTGAAATGTAAATGGTTGGATTTTTTTTTTTGGTTTTGTTTTTCCTTTTGGATGGATGATGGAATATAAAGTCTTTTCGAAAATATTTTGATATTTTGATATTTTGTTCATCAAGTAAATAAGTTTTCCAAATGAGCAGAAAAAATTGTTCGCATTAAATTGATTGTTTATCCAAATCCGGATTATATATATATATATATATATATATATATATATATATATATATATATATATATATATATATATATATATATATATGTATATATATATATATATATATATATATATATATATATATATATATATAATGCAGTATAATAACACGAAATTACATAATCATCGATACAATAATTTATTTCAACCTTGTGGTTTTTTCAAGCATCCGATCCAGACAATTACATTTTTGAAACTGAAAGAAAAGAATTGAATTCACACTCGACAATTCAAATATAATTGAAGAGAGAGGTGGTAAGAACCCATCCCATACATGTTTAGAGAGAGGGGCAAATTGAAGCATATCTTATCCTTAAGTTTAACTTAGGAGGGGGAATTACATAATTTACTTAAGATACCGAAGGGGAGGCAGGAGGGAGGCAGGAGGGAGGGCCCTGTTTATCAAATGAATCGGGTCGTGTCAAAAATTAAGTGTTAATTCTCATTGTTTTATGACACTTAGTGGCTAGCGATGAATGTATATTGTGAGTTGAAGGAACGAGCCTAAATTAAATTCTGACACAATCTCACTCCCACGCATACATACGCAAGCATAAATACGTTCACATCTTATGTACATACATACACACATCACCACCCACACATAATACTAACCACGCATACACACACACACACACACGCACACACATATATATATATATATATATATATATATATATATATATATATATATATATTATAATATAAAATGAAGTAATAAAAAATGAAGTAAATTGAGCTTCAGTGTTTATCCGGATGTTTCACTAATTATAAGATATTAGTTGACGCTTATATCTTTTGTTGGATTGCTTCATATATATATATATATATATATATATATATATATATATATATATATATATATATATATATATATATGTTAAACACACGCTTAGTTTAAACGACCAGCCACACTTACAAACCCGGTCAAATCCCCTAAAAAAATACCTGAATAATCAAGCCAGATTGGAAAAGTGAAAAATAAAAGAGAGAAAAAGGAGAGGGGAATCTAACGAAATCGAGGAGAAGGGAATCTATTTAAATTATGATCAACGACCTAACTATTATCTAAAAGTATACGCATACACACAATCTATTATACACATGTAATCATATATACACACACACATATATAAACATATGTATATATATATATATATATATATATATAAAACCACTTACACACACGCATATATGCCTGCCAGAAACACACTTACACTCCACATATACACACAATCACTCTATATTCTAATTGTCAAATATAAATACAATATAAAATTATAAAAATATATTTTATGAGTAGAATTATTAATATTTACGTCGATTAATTTCTTTTATAATTTATTGAATTAAGCTGTGTTTATATATTATTCTTATATTATTTATATTTTCTATTTTCGATTAATTTCATGTATATGAAAATCTTTAATTATCACTTAATTTATGTCTAATAATATCTAGTGATAAAGTTTAGTATTTACACTTATTTTAATTTTATAATTTAGGTAAAATGAAACTTATTGTTTTATTTTGAATATCATCTAATAGTTATTTTTATCCAATCTCATTACAATTATCATCATGCCGGATCATATCAAATCATCTCTTCCGTAGTAAAAGCGAAGAAAGTCAATACTCGGGCGCCCAAAATCATGCTTATCTAAACATAAATATCTACTATATATTGAGCACTTTTGCAACAAGTTGGCTTTGTTAATTCTCCAAAGATATTTGAAACGATTCATTAATACACCTATATACGTATACATACTTATATACGCATATACATACATACAATATACAACCATACCTAAAAATTATACATACCTAAAAACACATACACATACCATACATATAAACACACACATGCGTATCTACATATATACACAATTATTCATATAACTACACCCATATACTCATATATACACATAAAACCATATCAATATCTACGAATATATATATATATATATATATATATATATATATATATATATATACATATATATCTACAAATATACATATCTACAAATAATACGATTTAATACTCGTTTTACTAGCGTGTTATCTGCAGAAAAACCCCTTAGAGCTAACTTATTTTTAGTAAATTATCTGATTATATGACCATAATAAACACTTCCCACCAATGAACACATACAAAAACACACACACACACACACACACATATATATATATATATATATATATATATATATATATATATATATGCATACACACTTATACACCAATAATATATATCGACAAGTCGATAATTATGTGTCCATATTAGATACTTATATAAATACTTATGAAGGGGGTTAAGGGAATAACAATCTAGACGTATTCAATTTGGTACCTCCGCCGTTACAATTCTAGAAGTCCATCGGATTTCGAGTTATTGGTTATTTTAAATTTGCATTTATGTCTGCATATGACCATTAGTATTCTCGTTTATTTAGAAGATTACTGGGTTCGTATTTCAAGATTCTTATTTTTTCTTTCAAACACAAATTGCATCTTTGCCTAAATCCATTTGGAACATCAGAATGACATAGGATTGACCAAGAAACCACTGGGGACCGGTTATCATTTTTTAATAGCCACCATTGTTTCGCTAACTCCGTATTGTTCTTAGGTTCTAGGTTATTAAAATAGTGTTTGTGGTCATAAAAACGCTGTTTCCAGTTTCCTGCAGAAATGCCGATGTAAACTTTCTTATCACTGTTGTTATCTTACGAATATATAGTGGCCTTATAAACCACGCACTCAACTTTGCAGTTACCGTCCAGTGGGCAATTATTTTTCACTTGACAATTACATTTATCTACTGTAGCGTTATTGTTATTAGAATTGTTTAGTAATTTACGATTATGGGTGCTGATTATTCTATCCATGTTCTTGGTACAAGAGTAACTAATTTTAATGTTTTTTCTGTTTAATATCTTACTAAGTGGATTGTTCATGTTAAAATGCTTGTCTACCAGGTTCAAGAATACTTTACCGATGTTGATGTTAGATAGTTGGCAGTAAGGAGCATTGAACAATATTATTTTCCGGCCTCTATCCCTGGATTTGTTTTTATTTTTATTCCCGGTATATTCGAGTTTTTCACTGTATCCACTGTTATCTAGCGCTCTATTGTATAAATGTTTATTTGTTTCAAAGATTTTCTTGTTAGCCGATAGTTGATTAATTCTAGTATTAATCGTTTTAGGTATTTGTTTAATTATCCACTTCGGGTGGTTAGATCTAGTATGGATATAAGATGGTGTGTGATTATCTTTGTTGAAGGGTTTGTATATCCCCTCTTTTAAGTCTAGCGTAATATCTAGATAATTTACTTCTTTACAATTTGGGGATATATCTATTTTCAGTCAAAGGTATTTGAAAGCTATTCTTAGTTTTTATGTATATTAGATACCAGGGGCCGTTACTATTAGGGATAACAATTAGTCCATCATCCTTGTATAACCCCACTAAGTTAGGCTCAACAATTCTGCTAATTGTGTACATAATAAAGATGCCCACCAGATTAGCAATCTGAGCTGAATCAAAAGGACCATCGGGACATCAAAGTTGTTGTTGTTCAATTTAATCCATGCTTCCCGATTATTTATAAAGATGGATCAGCGACAAGCCATAATTAATCTTACCTGTTCATCGGATAGATCCACGAAGTTGATACTGTTGGTTACTAATTCCTTGGAAATCGAGGGGTAAAAATCCATAATGTTGAATTGTATAAATGAGGCATTCCTGTTATCTTCAATTAATTCAAACGATTTAATGGTATCCGATAAATCGTTCCAAAAATTAAATTTTGTAGCTTCCAAAGATACATTAATAACATTCTTGAGAATCTCCATAGATACATGGCCGAGTTCTGATTTAGTATAGTTGATCAGTCTAGCTTGCTTCTTAATGTGAAAATTCTTCTTATCGTCCTTAATGAATATATATGCGTTCTTCTTATCCATTTCCCCCACTTTATCCTCAATGTTTAGTTTGGATGCGAATTCCTTGGTTTCTTCATTAATTATATTTTCTGTGCCTTGGGTATCCTTTCTGTAATTATTACAGATTTTTCCAGAATAGTTTTCTTATATTATGATGGGCACATTATATATATATATATATATATATATATATATATATATATATATATATATATATATATATATATATATATGTGTGTGTGTGTGTGTGTGTGTGTGTGTATATATGATTACATGTGTATAATAGATTGTGCGTGTATACGTATACTTTTAGATCATAATTTAAATAGATTCCCTTCTCCTCGATTTCAGATTAACTTAAGATCTTTGACACGCATATAGTCGTTCGATTTCCTTTTCTTTTCTATATCTTTCTCCTTTTTTTCTCTTTCTTTTTTCACTTTTCTAATCCGGCTTCATTAGTCAGTGTTTCTTTGAGGAGATTTTACAGGGTTTGTATATGTGGCTGGTCGTATAAACTAAGCGTGTGTTTAACATATATATATATATATATATATGTATATATATATATATATATATATATATATATATATGTGTATGCGTGGTTATGATTATGTGTGGGTGGTGATGTGTGTATGTATATACATAGGATGTGAACGTATTTATGCTTTCCTATGTATGCTAGCACTAAGTGTCATAAAACAATGAGAATTAACACTTAATTTTTAACACGACCAAATTCATTTGATAAACAGGGCTCTCCCTCTGCTTCCCCTTCGGTATCTGTAGTAAATTATGTAATTCCCCCTCCTAAATTAAACTTAAGGATAAGATATGCTTCAATTTGCACTTCTCTCTAAATATGTATTGGATGAGTTGTTACTCCCTCTCTCTCCAATTATATTTGAATTGTCGAGTGTGAATTCAATTATTTCTTTCAGTTTCAAAAATGTAATTGTCTGGATCGGATGCTTGAAAAAACCACAAGGTTGAAATAAATTATTGTATCGATGATTATGTAATTTCGTGTTATTATACTGCATTATATATATATATATATATATATATATATATATATATATATATATATATATATATATATATATATATATAATCCGGATTTGGATAAACAATCAATTTAATGCGAACAATTTGTTCTGCTCATTTGGAAAACTTATTTACTTGATGAACAAAATATCAAAATATCAAAATATTTTCGAAAAGACTTTATATTCCATCATCCATCCAAAAGGAAAAACAAAACCAAAACAAAATCCAACCATTTACATTTCAAAGTTATTCATGCCACTTAATTGGTCTCATTTTCATTTTTTTATCAGACCAAAAGGGACATTCGTCTTTAATTCTATTCATTTGAAAGTAAAAGTTCAAGACAGATACATTATGACAATTAAAAATATTTTCACTTTTTCCTTTCAAAATGCACATCATTAATCGACAATAATACATATAAAATGTATGTATAAAGGAAGGAATACTTTAAACCAACAACAAATTTTCACCTCGGTCCTCATTAGTCTACTTTTCTTTCCCTTTCCTCCTCTTTTTCTTCATTTTTATTTGTTTGCCTTTTAAAAAAATATTATAGGAAGTTTTATCATGTCGTTTACTATCGTTTACTAACCTTGTACAAAATACCTTTTCGTTATGTTATAAATTACCTATACGTCATCATAATTACCATTTAAAAATATTTTTATTATTACTATTATTATTATTATTATTATAACTAATTACGGTATAAATCATTATTATAATCTTACACTTAAAAGTAGCGCTAACTATTGCATTGTTTATTTTTTTAACTTCCAGTAAAATGAGATTTATTTTTTCATTAACAATTCAGGCTTTATTATTTTTATTATTAATTATTATTATAACTATTATTTAGTATGTTTTCAAATAAATGAACTTCTGGTTCCATATAAAATCACCTATGTACCATTTAATTTATTTGAACATTTTTTTGTCTTTTTGTTGTTATTATTATTATTATTATTATTATTATTATTATTATTATTATTATTATTATTATTATTATTATTATTATTATTATTATATCTCAAAACGCAAACATAGTATTCGCATAAACAGTAACCTATAAAAACATCCTATTTTATTACATACACATTATTTATTAAAACCTTATTATGTGAATTTCAATTATTATTTTTAATATAACTATTTTCATTATTATTTATGTTACTGATTTTTCCAGTACATTAACATATTATTGATTTTTTTTTTCGATGTTATAAATAAATATGCTACAAAACATCCATATACTTTTCATTAATTAACATCTGGTTTAGTAATATAGTTAGGTTTAAATGAATGTTTATTAAGGTTCAAAGTAATATGCAAAAAGTGTGTTTTCTTATTATTATTGTCAATAACGAATTTTAAGCTCAATTAAAAAAATGTTTATAAAGCTTTTTTTTATTACTTTTGACTCTCTGTCTGAGCATTTCATAGTAAACAATGCATCATATCTTGATAATCATAGCTTTAATATTAATAACTCGAAGAATATACAATACTATAAATTCAGTGATCTTGGCTGAATCTGCTGAACCCATTTAAACATCAAAATTTAATCTTTTATCCTTTGTAGTTCATCGATTACCATCATATTAAAGTATGTTCCTTCTAGCTAGTTAAACTATGTCGATTTCAAAGTCTTTAGCTATTCATCTCCCCTTGCACAAATGTGTATGTGTATTTAATGGATAGTTTGCGATTATATCAAATTGTATGAATCAAAGTTCGTTTTTTTGTTTTTAACATGAGAAGGACATTGATCAAAAGTATACTATATCGGCATCGTCATGTTTGACGCTGCATTCAGGTCCCACTCACTCAACTATAACAATAACAACCCTCATAAACTGCAGAAGCCCCCGCCCACTGAAGTCCAACTTGTACTCACCGTAATTCGTGTGGTCACAAAGTGGTAGTCTTAGAACTATGTTGTCGGGAAATCCGATTCCTAGCAAGGTAACACATGTCGGAATAGTCTATGAAAATCACTCGACTGACAGAGCACGGGTGAAAAACCTACAGTAGTCAACATTACCTGTGCGTGTCAGGCACGGAACCGCAAATCAATAGAGTGAGGATAACAACGTTGCCTCTGTGTATGTGCAAACGCCACTCCTCCGACTTCGTATGCAACGATGAGTCTTGCTGCTTTTGGTGTTGGAGTGGACCTGTAATCTTGTTGGTCTAATGACTAACAACAACCAACGATAGGACTTCATTAAAACCAGACGCCATCTTAACGATCTCTGTGCAGGAATTCAATTGGCTAAACAAATAAATATACAAACAAACTAGCAGCAACGTAGTTTTTCGGCTTGTCAACACGGTATGGCGACTACTTAACTGTTGCAGACAAAAGGACACTCTGCTCGCTTTCCTTTAAGGTATATTCAAAGGAAACATTTGCGTTTTAATGTTTTATATCAATAAAAACCTTTACATTTTGTAGTACCGTTTTCTTTTCTCGCACATTTAGTTTCTATAAATTATGCAGCACGCATGTATACATCGTAATATACTTTATGCTGTTAAGGTTTAATTTTTATGTCTGTCTGCGAAATTGCTGTTACTTTACTTGTAAAAGTAATAACTGTTACTTTTATCTCATTCTTATAGAAATGTTTAAGATATGAAACAAAGAAAGAAGGAAAACATTGAAAGTGAAACTGTACGATAAACAGGATAAAAACAAGAACAATGTAGATAGTGGAACAAATGGAATAAAAAGAAAGTTGCCGCAAAAAAAGGAAGAATATAAAATAGGATGGCAAAGCGTAAATCGGTGAATATGAAATAAAAATTAAAATTCAAGACATTCTTTTCATGTTACTTATTTTCAGAATTTTCGTCAAACTTACACAAACTAGAGGAGAAAAATAAAGACATATAAATGCTAAAACTGTCATCAATTATATTATTTTTAGTATTCCGACTACTGTTCTCATTTTGGATGTTATTCTCTCAACGTTTCGGACGATGTAACCTCCGACCTTCTTCCAATGCATCTTTTCAAACTCGACAATCTATACGGAATTTCGAACGTAACCATTTATTTTATTCATGGGGATCGCTTGCTCTCTATCCGTCAGCCATGATCTAGTAAGTGGAGTCTTACTATCGCCAGTACTGAGGATTAAACAGTCAACTTCCAGACGACTATCACTTAGAACTGATTATCACTAAGCTCTTTTATCCGTTGCGTGACCGGTCCTTACTGTCATTATTTGTTTCGAAATGTTTGCGACAATTAGATTTAGAAATTAGCGCTGTGTAACTCACCGACATTTACAACCACAACCGACACAATCACAAATCCTGCTCAACGTAGTTGGTGCTATGACAACGTGGTAGTGTCAGAAATATACTAGCAGAGCATCGCTTGGCGTACAGGTTTTGTACAACCCGACTGACATGGCTGTAGTGAAAATGAAGCAAGAGTCGGCAGCAGGATCCGTCGCCATCTGGTCGTGTTTACCTTTGCGTGTGGCAATCAGAGACGTGTCAGACGTGGAACCGCTAATCAATGAAGTAAAAGTGGCAACGTTTCTACTTTTGCGTGTTCTGAGCCAAACGTTCGCCGACGTCGCATGTAACTTCTGAGTCTTGCGGCTCTCAGTGTCGGGGTTAAAAATCCTGTAATCCAGTCGGTTAAATAATAGCTACGACCAACGAGGATAACTTCATGTAAATCAGACAGTCCTAAGGCACAATGTTTGTGAGTGCTACGCAGAAATCCAAATAGCTTAACAAACAAACCACAACAGATTCTGATCGTAGAGAATATTTAGTCATATTTTACTGTCGTGATAAAAAATGATTACCTCTGCGAAATAAGACATTCAGGGATAGCAAGTGTTGCGTAATTTAGATCTGCGTAGACGGTAGTTAAAATACTGATGTGAACACAAAAGAACCTGTTATTTTCAGTTTTCTTTTTCCAAGGGAAATTTATCTGGCCGTTTGGCAAATATCAACGTGTTTTGTCTGATCTGTCCTTGCCAAATGAGGAGACATCCTGTTATAATTTGTATGTCTGTACTAATCAAGAGTTTCCCTTTTGGTGGCAGTATGATTCCTCACATTAAATACCGACTATTTTACTCATAGCTAGTGGAGTAATATAAATTAATAGTTTTGTATGAAAGTCAGGAAAGGAAAATAATTAAACACAGGAACAAACAAAAACCAAATGAGATATTTGATCGGTTTCGTTCGGATACATGACTGTCTTCAGAAAAAGTGAAGATTTGAAATTTATTGAAAACAAATAACAGTGCTTCACAAAAATAAAACACCAAAGAGCTTTTTTATTTGAATAAATTTCAAATCTTAATTTTTGTTTGATTTTGTATTTCTTCCTGTGTTTCATTGTTTTTCCTTTCTATCTTTCATACGTTTTGTCTCCACGAAATTTCATTTAATGATATATCGTACATTTATCCTTATTAATACCTTTCTCAAGATTATTAAAAGAAGTGAGTTTCCAAATTTACGGAATCTGGTTTTCTCAAACAGCTATCCATCTAACTACTGACCATGCTAAAAGTGTTCGTAATATCATATTAAACTAAACAATGAACGTCTACATCAAGCCTCCATCCATGTTTATCTTAAGAGCAAATGACCCATAATCGTTTTTGTTTTTAATTATTTTTTAGCAATCGCACGATAGACTCCGAACGACCATCCAAGACAATAACTGGTTTCAATCATTATTGCTATGACTTAAGACACATTCGATGCGTGCGTCTGTCTAGATTTGTTGCTGAAATCTAACGCTGAAAATCAATGGTCGTCAAATGTAATTTCCTTATAAAAGGTAGGCAAATAAGTCGAGAAGACAATAGATTTATTGAGTTTCACGCCCCAATTAACGTCAAATGAAATACCTCATAATTGTTTTATCTCGCAACCCGTTTTTTGTTTTTATTGGCAGAAAACGAGAGAGAGAGAGAGAGAGAGAGAGAGAGAGAGAGAGAGAGAGAAAGAGAGACAAGAGTTAGAAGGGAGAGAGCATTTAATATCGAAATACAATACTCACTTGTGTGGATTCTGAATTGTTGAGGCAGTTGGTTGCTTTTAAATAATTAATCATTTGGCATTTACGCGTCCAGGATTGTTTAAATCTTTATATAATACACCATCAGTTCAAAATGTATATGGGTGGATATATAGGTATAGGTGTATGTATATATGTATATCTGTATTTATATGCATATGCGTGTGTCTGTTTAGTGTATATTACTGTATTTGGTAAGGAGCGCACAATTTCCGCATGTTGTAGTATCTTGATTACTAATTTGCAGTTATGTAACTTTTCTGTTATATGTTTGCATATTCTATGTTTTTCTTTATTTCTTACTCACTGTTATAAAGACTAAATAAATTGGGAGTTGGGCAGAAGTGTACACTGTAGATAAGTCGCCACATCCGCTAACATTTGTAATTTTTGTATTTCGAAAAATATTAAATAAATACATTTTATTATATTATTATGTATTAGTTATTATAATGTTAAGCGATACATTGAATACAAAATGCTATTATGTTCGTATCTAAGGGGGTTTATACCTTTTGCAAGGATATTAGTGCGGTGCGAACGTAATAGATCTATAGGTATTTGAACTCTAATTCCATAAGATTCCTTAGTCGGCGGCCGTATCCATTACACCAACCAGACCATTTAAATAAATGGAACCGTCGAGACATTTAAATAACAAACAAATGCTTATTTGAGTGAATCAAGGCGCATTGTTTGTTTTTATTGAAGCAGACGGGGAACTGAGGCAAAACGAAATAACGATAAAGAGAGATAAAAAAAACTCCGTAATTGCTTGACATCAAAGGAAATGGGACAGCTGAGAAGATGATGTTTTCTTAAAAGCCTAATTAGTCGGCGAAAACATTTGGATAAAACAGCAAATAGCCAAAACCAATGACAATGAATATCGCTACATATTTTAATGGGACAGAATATATGATCAAATACACACACACACACACACATATATACATAAATGTATATATATAAATATGTGTGTGTATATATACTTAAAAAAAATAATATATATATAAAAAAGTTAATAATGAAAATAGAAAGACATTTTAAAGACAAATGACGCTGTGTTTAGTTAAACGTTAGTTCATAGTATTAGTTAGATACGAGTGTGTCAAAAATACTGTTAAAACGGTATTTTTTACATAAAGTTAAATAAAGCAGCTGAGATGAAAAATTAGTAAACAATTTGAATCAGATCTGCGTGTTAGAATATGACGTCACAGACTAGAAGTCAGAAATATGATGTGGCAAATATTTTTTTTTTCTCTTTGGCCGATGATCTTGAATCAGTCGGTCGATTTTTTTTAGCTATCTCTTCGTTGACCCTTCCCGTGAGCGGGCGACGGAAATATGTAATTTTACAGTGGTGTGTAAAAATATAACACCGAATAGCATGTCGGCATTGAGCAAGAATATTGTTGGCGTTTTTTTATTATTGTTATCCGTTATTACAGCTATCAGGGAAGAGAGGCAGACAACTGCTGCTATCATCACTACCAGTAACATTTCTGCTGTTTAAACGCCACTGTGATGACGTATATATATAACGGTGTCAAGTTAAACGTTTTATTATATTTTTACATAATATATATATATATATATATATATATATGAGAAAGGAAAGATATTATATATATATATATATATATATATATATATATATACGTGTATACAGAGTTGAAGAAAACATAAAATTAAGTTTACTTTTATTTGTTTTATTTCTAATGATGCTGAAAACAGTTTAATTTACATTTCCTAAAGCACTAGTTTTTTATAAATTTAAATTTTACTTTCAAATTAAATCATTTTAATTAATTAGAAACCAAAACCTTTTAATTTGGAACCTGGAACACACAATGATTCTTTTGTATTTCGTATGCAATATTATACACTATGTTATATTCTTTCATATTTTGAAAATAGAACTAAAACACACCAAAATTGCTGAAAATATTTGTAACTGGTATTTAGAGATAACTATAATAAAAAGCAGGTCCAGATTTATAACACTGCACAAATAACTAAAAGTACTCGAGACTCATAGAAAATGGGAAATTATAAACGAACAAACAATTTGGGACTAGTAAATTTAGTTTCAGTAATTGAACGGATTGTAAAACAGGTTCAGAATAGGGAGATAATCAGAGAAGAGGTTCAAATCAAAATAATATTCAAAATACTCTCATTTTGTGAAGTACACTTTGTCAATGCTTCACGAGGGGATTATAATGGATTTCCATGAAATATTGGTATTTCTTTATGTTATAAAGATCACAAACTAAGAAATGACTTGAAGAATATAGAATTGAGCACTTCATATGAACGTAGGTAGTTTACCTATCTTTCAACTTATTTTTCTTCATTTAAACAATCAGTTCTTGCGATATCGTTTTAAATAGTAACAATCAACCGCACTCATTATGGTATTAAACTGAACATGTTGCACTTATATCTTGCCTGAATGAAAATATAGAAACATCTATTATGCATACGAACATGGGAACGAAGACAAATGGTAAAAGTAATGATTAATAAAAAATAAGATTGACATTAAATTAAAATTATGTAAAAAATTGTGAGAAAATTCGGATAATTATGGAAATTAAATATTAAAACATAGAGTATGAGTAAGCACTGGAAAAATATATTATATGGTAAAGAAGAATACAAGTGAATTGGTAGGGCAGTGAGCAAAGTGGTAGGTTATTGACGAGAAGTTAAGGTATAGAGGTAAGCATCTAAAACAAAGAGAGGGGTAGGTATTCGCGTTTTTGGAAATTTCCTGATATTGAGTTGAGGGAAAACGCAGAGGGGAAAAAGGCCAGTTATATTTTATTCTGTTGTGAGAGGAAGTCAGTTACATTTTCTTCTATTGTGTGGGTGAGATACATTTTGTTCGGTTGTAGTTATGTATATGTGTAAAGTTTCACCCCAACTTGCACGCACAGAACCACATCTGCACACAATGGCATACACGCACATATTCCTGCCAGGCCCCACAGATATTACTGCTATGTTGCAGAAGTTCAGAAACATGAATTCAGGCCAATCGCAAGTAAGTATGTCCTGCGGTTCTGCAGGAACATGCAGGTGTGACTGAGTGTTTAAGCCTGCCAGTTATTTTAGTCTTCTTGGGTGGGCGTAGGAGTAGCTTATTTTAATTGAGTTCCTATTAAATAACTTGTGGGGGTGATGTTGCGGCGGGAAGTGTTTTCCAAACAGTTTGCGTACATTTGTAGGAAATGAAGGTAAACAAAATATATTTTTTCTTCCTGTTTAATTTTATATTTGTTCATGGACGTGGTGTTTATATATAGTAAATATTTTATTTGAGTCCGTTTTCGCCGAATGCTGTGTTGAAGTAAGTGGCGGCATGGTTAAAATATCTATATTCGATGACAGTGCTGCGTTTCAAATTTGTATAATACATGCTAAAAATATGTTACTGTAATAGTTACAGAAACATAAATGTTCTTAAATTGTATTCGGTTGCATGTTTTCTCTTTACGCGCTTATGGTGATCATTCAAAACAGAGATAACGCTGCCCGTTAAATAAACGCCTTTCATACCTTCAAATAGACTAACTCGAACAAGACTGATGGTAGACAGTGTGCATTTATTCAACTATATCTTTGTTCAAAATACTTGACCAGTAGGGGCGACAGAGATGGAGATAAAGAACGATCGAACTCACTAATTAATTATATTTTGTCAGCCCATATCATTTTATACGCCCACGCACTTCGTCATTCTAAACGGACTCTGCTTTTCTTTATCCCACCCTCTCTTTCAGCCATATGACGTCATATCAGTTATTATTATATCTCCACAGCATATCAATTTTAATATCGTGATCAGCAAGTTTAACCCGGCTGAACTCTCAGCGGTTTTAATTTCCCGTTATACTCAACTAACTATTTTATATATTAGTGGATTTACTCGCCCAATATCAAACAAAAGGTAAGATATTTCTCGGTTAATATTGGGTATGCAATTTCTTTTAATACTAACGATCAATGACATGATTCTATATTTAAAGTATTTTTGTTTTCATGCTTGCTTTGCGACAGGGCCTGTGTGTATTGCTTGTTTAGTATAGATTTACATAAAAAAGTTAACTTTAGAAAAGTTAGTGTCTATTGTGATTTACGTACTTCTTAGCGTAGATATGCAATTGTCTGTTTTACGCAGTTTATCTAATGCATGACCGCTGCAATGCAAGCGGAAAACACAGGCTATTGTCACGATATTATACAAAAAGATGTTTTCATGAGTTGAGGATAACTAATCCGATTATGTCACAGATATCAGTGCTGTCATATGTCGTGCTTTGATTTGTTTTTATCCAAGCTTTATCTTAGTAAAATATAAGCGTTTTCCTTGTAATTATTTCTATATTCATTCAACTTATATCTGTATATTTTTGTGAAGGATAGTCTTAAGAATGGACGTGTAAATATCTTTTATGTCGAATGTTGTAAATGTTCAGTCATTTTTCTAAATATATCTTGTTAAATACATCATGCCTGTTAAGATACATGGTTGTAAAAAATGGGTACTCTATAATGCAGCAATAAAAAAATCTAAAAGTAGTACAACGCAAACTGGAACACCATCACTTTGCGTGAAAGAAAAAGAAACACTTGGATCAGACAGAAAACTGAAGTAAACGACACCGTTACTATCATACGAACAGTTAAACATTGATGGGAAGGTCACTTTTCGACATCTACAGACAACAGGTTGACACTTAAAGATAGAATAGACCCCCGTGACAATGGAAAAGAACAAAAGAGGAGGTCACAACACCGGTAGAAAGACGAATTCGACAGCCAACTTGGTCTTACGTGGTATCTAAAACCATGAACAATGCAAGGTGAACGTTAAGTAGAGAGGGGTTCTTCTTTTACGAATGATCCAAAAAACTTAGATAATGAGAGTAAATTCCGTGCTTACACAAAGCCTGTAATATTTATGAGTTATTGATTAATCTTCTAAATACATACATGCGAAGTTGTTTTCATTTATCACTCCTATATTAATAATCAAAACTGGTTACTGTTATTTAAATCAATAATACAACATGAAGTCTTGATATTCTGTATATATAGTGCAGATAAACGATTAAGCGAGAACCTTTTGACTGCCTAATTAGCATAACTATTTTTAAACCGTTCATAATAAATTGATGTTTTGTTTATTTAATTTGGAATTGCATTGGTTTATGTTTGCTATCTATATACAATAGTTTGTCTATATTAACAGTAATTAATTAAATTTATTTAATAAATAACTCGGAAAAATAACTAAAACACCTTAATTTTACCTTACTGAAGATCATGGTACGCAACGAGCGAGCCAAGCTAGAAGAGAAAGTGGGTGGGGAGGGTGTGGCTGTCTCGCTCGGTCTATCTCTCTCTCTCTCTCTCTCTCTCTCTCTCTCTCTCTCTTCCCCCTTTCTCTCGCCAGGATTTTGTAGATTTTACATTTTCCGTGAAAGTAGATAAATAACTTTATTTATTAGTTAACTTTCACAAGAAACTTAATGTTTAATGTTTAAAAAAACCTTTTTACTATTTTCATTGACCAATGAAAACAATAGTTAAGTAGCACTGTGATCTGTTCAAATTACGGAAAAAAATATAGATTCCTATTTTAATATTATTGTAGATTGACATCCTTCGCTAAATTAGCCACCCTAAATATTCTACCTTTTTAGGCGATCACATGTAAAAACCCTGAAATTCTTGGCTGAACCAAGAAAACAAACAATTATTTTATAATTTAAAGTGGAGGAAAATGTTCGTATATACATTCAATGTAAAATGATCCCCATTTTTCGGGACAGTTTTAGGGCAGCTAACTATAATTTTGGGGGCTATAGGAGTTAAATCCGCTGCGTTTTCTTTGAAAGAGAGTTACTTTTGTAGGCGATTAGTCTTATTTTATGACTTTGCCACTTGTTCTATCTGCTACGATTAGGAAGAAGTCTTCAGTAAATCAGAATTGCGAAATACTGAAGACTTCTTCCCAGTCATGGCAGATGGAACGAGAGCATGCTACCCCCGTAGATTTAATAAACAGTTCCGTTAGAAATTCCGCCCAGATTCCCGAGTGCGACAGAAATATTCTCGAGTTCAACAAAGTACACCTAAAGAAGGTCGGAGGTTACATCGGCCGTAACGTTATAATAAAAACACGCAAGATGAGAACAGTAGGACGATTATACCAAATTCTACAAATGTATCTATATTCTGTCCGGGTCAATGCTGGAAAAGCATATATGAGGTTAGTGGGTATGTTTTATATACAAGATAAAATTATTAAGGCATTTTTTAAAAATATGTGTCCGCTAAACGTTATAATATTGCCCATCAGATACTTTTTTATTCATAACTGTTATTGTAATTTTCATATGATACTCGGGCAACGCAGGGTATGTTTGCTAATTGTAATAGATATTTCTAAATGCAGAATTAAAATGCTATGCAATACTTTCTACGATATAAAAGACACTTGTATGTCTGTGTGTGTGTCCAGCTAACAAAACGCACAAAACATCTACACAGCTAACGTATTCTTTTCAGCATTGCCTCTCGGGCGTTTTATTTTCAATATTAATTTTCTTGGGGTCCACCATGTACAAAATTAGTTACAGTAAGAGAGTCGACCTTTAAAGAGATTTCTTTTGTCTGAAACTCAAAGGTAAATACACTTTCTTGGCCTTTGGACTAGGATGAAAGCATAGTATCTGTCCTGTCCTCGGTCAAAAGAGAGACACGTCTTTCTGGAGAGAGAATGGAGGGGGTCGGGAAAGTGTGTGAAGTAAAGAGAAGGAAAATGGAGAGAGAGATAAAGGAAGAAGTTTTTAAATATTACACACTTTTGTACTCTTCTATTTTGTTTCTATGCCCCCCCCCTGGCAACGCTATAAGTAACTAAGATAAACAATTTAAGGATATCCTTAGAAGAGAAATGTGTTTAATTTAGCATGCATTTGTTTCTGTAAAGACGTGTATCGGAAAAGCTTTTGACATATATCTGTGTTGAATGCCATCTAATTTTGTGATCGAACGGTGTTGGATTCTGTGATATATTACCTGGTTTATCATAGACTGGGCCTTTCTATGCATGTACCGTGGACTATCTGTCAAGTAATGTCCACATTTCTGTTGTTGGTAGATGCATTATGACGGTTGCAACATAAATCTCAGCCTGTAGAGCTTTGACGAACCTGAGTCATCATCCAACATCAGACTTTGTACGCATGTCAACCACGAGATGATTTAGTAGTTCCCCACAGTGGAACCTGTTTAGATTAATGGTTAATAGTTATGAGATATATGCAAATGCCGTCTATCTTTATATTGAATCGAGGGAGGGCAAGTTAATCGCCGCTTTTGCTGCTTTAGAAGAGCATATGGACTCAATTAACAAAGTAATCATTTTATGTTTTGAATTTTGTTTTAAGTGAAGATTGATAATTTGTGATATAATTTTGATTATTCGGAAAAGTATGAGCATTTTTGTTATAATTTTCCCAAGGTTTCGGCCGGTGTAACATCCGACTTTTTTTCAGCTGCATCTTTTCAAATTCCGGAACCTTTATGTAAAACACGAAAATCTATACAATATCGTGAACGGAACTCTTTATTTAATCCACGGGGTATATTTTTCTAGTTCCTTCAGCCATGGCCATATAGAATATAAGGTATTTTTTAATTTTATTCTTAACTAACAGGGCTACCCGGCGTTGTCCGGGGCCATACAAACAAAAGAGAATAAATTAAGTAGCATGTGTAAATCTTTGTAACAAAACTTATATGTCTATCTCCCCCTCTCCATCTCTCTAGTCGTCTATTTATCTTTCTTTCTTTCCCTCTCCCCTATTTACCCATCCCTCTTCAAAACAATCTCTTTCTCCTTTGCCCAGCCGATTCCTTTCTCTTATTTTAATCCTCAATGTTCAATTTCTTGCACCCCTCAATTTCAACATATTAAGAAGGTGATTAATGTTAATGTAGTCAATAGTCTGAAAGGGAGTTAATATATACCAGTTACCAAAAGTAACACTGTAATCTTACAATATTTGATCCTGGACAACGCCGAGTAGAACAAATGGTCAGGATCAATTCCTAATTTCTTGTCACCCCACTCCGTTTAACGATATTAAGAAGATACATACTGTTGACGAAATCTTACAATTTTTTATCCCGAAGAACTCCTAGTAGAACAAATGTTCCCAGTAAATTCCTAATTGTTTGTTCCCACCTCTCCATTTCACATTAATATGAAGATAAATTATTTAGACAAAAGCAATAGTCCGGAGAGCTTTAATATATACCAGTTACCGAATGTAACACTGTAACCTGAGAACTTTTTATCGGAGACAATGCCGATTAAAACAAATGAACCAGGGTAATTCATAATTTATTGCGTCTTTCCACAACCTCCAACTCCTTCCTATACCATCTGAACGACTCCTTCCTATGCCATCCGACTCCTTCTTATACGACTCCGACTCCTTCCTATACCACCCGACTCTGACATCTTCCCATACAATTCGACTCTTTCCATATGACTCCTTCCCATACGATTTCGACTTCTTCCATACAACACAACTCTAGAATCTTCTAATACTATCCGACGCTTCCCACACCATACCACTCCGACTACTTACCATACCATCAGACTTCATCCTATACCATCAAGTTCCTTTCCATGCGATCCGACCGGGACTCCTTCCCATACCATATGCCTTTGATTCCTGCCCATACCATCCAATCCGGACTCATTCCCACACCATCCGACTCCTTCCCATACTATCCTACTCGGACTTCTTCCAATACCACATAACTCTGACTCTTTCCTATACCATCTAACGTGCACTATATCCAATACCATCCGACTCATACTCTTTCCATTACATTCGGCTCGGACACTTTCCCATACCATTCGATTCATTCCCATACATACTGATTCCTTCCTATACAATCCGACTCCAACTCCTTCACATACATTCTATCTCGGACTCCTTTCCATACAATCCAACTCTGATACCTTCCAATATAATCTCACTCCACCTTGTTTCCATACCACCTGACACCACCTCGTTCCCATACCATCTGACTCCGTCTGATACCATCCGAATCTATTCGATACAATCCGACTCCTTCTCAACCTACTCGACTTTGACTCTTTCCCATACTAACTGACTCTGATTCCTTTCCCATACAATCCGACTGACTCCTTCCCATATCAACCGACTTTGACGCATCCTATACCAGCTGATTCAGACTCCTCCTCATACCATCTAACTCGGACTCAATGCCATATCATCCGCCTCCTTACCATACCATGCAACTCGAACTACTTCCCATACCATCTGGCACTGATTCCGTGCTGAACTCCAGGCTCTAACTTCTACCCGAATCGTAGGCTCTGACTCCTTCCCGAAGATCAGGCTCTGCGTCCTTCTCGAAACTCAGGCTCTGACTTATTCTCGAACTTCAGACTCTGAATCTTTCCCGGAACTTCAGGCTCGTACTCATTTTCGAACATCAAGCTCTGACTCCTTCCCGAACTTCAGGCTCTGACTCATTCGAGAACCTCAGGCTCTGACTCCTTCCTAAACACCAGACTCTGACTCCTTCCAAAACCTCAGGTTATGCCCCTGACTCCTTCCCGAACATCAGGCTCTGAATTGTTCCTGAACTCCCGGTTTTGACTTTTTCCTAAACCTCCGGCTTTGACTGTTTCTCAAACATCTGACTCTGACTCTTTCCCGAACATCAACTTTTCTATCTCGGGCAATGCTACATTTAAACACACCAGCTCTATCAAGCATATTGAGCACGTTTTGATCAAACACCTGCTCTATCCGACTCTGACTCCTTCTAAAAACCCTCGACTCTGACTCCTTATCAGAACCTCCGACTCTGACTCCTACCCGAACCTCAGCCTCTAACTCTTTCCCGAACACCAGGCTCTGACTCCTTCCCGAAAATCAGGCCCTGACTTATTCCTGAACCTCAAGAAGAAGATGAAGAAGAGGAAGAAGAAAGGGAGGGAAAAGAAGAGGAGGAGGAAGAAGAAGAAGAAGAAGAAGAAGAAGAAGAGGAAGACAGCTGCTTACCCTAGAGTTTGACTCCCCCAAAATAGGAGCCAAAACCAAATGAGGGCATATTGCCCGGATGCAAATATATCAGGGGCACCTTATGTTAACAATGGCTCCCCTGATGATAGACTAAACTTTAAAGGGGATGCAACTCTCCAACGATGGAGCAGCAGAAGAAAAAGAGGGGGTATCACCCAATGTGGTGATGCCGCCCCCTGCAATGGAGGCAAGCAAGGCGCCTCTAGTGATTGGCTTTGGTACCAGGAGTCTGAGTTCCCATCACAAGCGAGTAGAAAATAAAAAGAGTCAGTTTCACCTAATGTGTCGATTCCCTCCATTTCGAACACCCTCCGGACTCTTCAAAAGAGGGGACCTGCTCTCAGGATCTAAGGCACACCTGCTTCTACCATCGGGGACAAGGGGGGCAAAACAGCACGACGGAGGGTGTTAACTTGGGAAGAAGAACCCAGAAAAGAGGGTGTTCCCACAAGAGTTCAAGGATTCGTACTTAACAAAATATAAGCAGTATATCGAAGGGAGTGTACTGCAGCCTGTGCCTAGTTCCTGGGAACCAATTGAGGACAGGGTCTTGTTCCTCGTACGCTCGGACTTAAAAGAAAATCGTTAAGAAGCTAAACATTCCAGAAACTTACATCTGTCAGAGGATCCAGGCCATGTGGGACATCCTGCTCCCCTCTCGGAAGGAACCATAACGACTCTCCATGAAAGAAGAATACCAGGGCAGGAGGAGAACCCGGGTCCGCATTTATAATGCCTCACCTTAGGTTTGTGCGCATAACCTGGGAGCATACTTCACGTGGACCGCCGCTTACCTTTTTCTCTTACTTAGATCCCACTCCCATTTAGAGATGGACCTTCTTGTTTTCGGTTCTGAACAACCCGGAAACCAGTGGGCAGTCTAATATTAAGGAAGGTTTAGGTGGGCCTTACTAACTTTTATTTTTCTCCCAATCCTAAGTGCCCTTTTTTGGATGCTGGATTTCCCCCAGATTAAAAACCGACTTTATGCCGTACTCTGCTCTTGTAAGAAGGCAAGCAACTAGGGACTGTAAATTAAAACTGTCACAACTTAACGTGAAGATTGAAGGGTCTATCTTTACTACATAAATAATGATAAAGAATACGATACAAATTAAGAGATATCAGATCATGACAAACGGAAAGAGAATAATATGCCCCGGTTCTTTGATGAGATGTACTTGAATAAGGTCTAAGGTTATATCTGACTAAACATGGTGAATGTAACGACAAACATGAAAATAGTCCAACTCATATCAAGTAATTATTCTTTTTTAATTTGGCTGTTCATGCTTTGTTCAACATCGTTATATTTGTGTTAGACGAAAATACTTTTTTTTTTTGATAAATACAATATTGAAACCAGAAAAAAAGAAAAAAAAAACGTTATGGAAATCGATTTGCATTCTATTCTCCCTTATTTGTCAGGCAGACTTTTTGGTGACGAGATAAATATATATTTACAAATAAATACATACAGCGTTTTATTTTGGAGTGGATTATACCGATTCAACTCTTCAGTTTGATTTGCTCATTCATCTACGGAAATATTTAGTTTTCTATGCACATAATATATTATACCACGCCATATTTCCGCTCCGAGTCCGAGGGTAAAAGTATCGAATTCAAAGAATCCAGGATGAAGTTTATCAGTCAGAGTTCGATGTATTTTTTACCATCGCCTACAAGCAACCCCCTCACTCGACACCGGACCGAAAATATCGTTTTTTCCATCCATATGTTTAACCAATAGAAACACTGATCTGCCAGGAAGCTTGAAAGTTTTGCTATGCATACTTTGCTATACAACGAACTCTGACTGATAAACTTCATCTTCATCCTTTGAATGGGATACTTTTACCTTCGGACTTCTACGCGCACAGGATACACGAACTCAACTGACCACCGTACAATAATCAGCTTCTAAACAGCAACATTTGATCTCCTAAATATTTGAGTATTCTTTTTCAGACATTTATTTCCACTATAACAGCTGTTTTGCTTTTGACGGTGATTACTCTAACTTTACGTTTATTCTCAGCCAAAAGTTCTTTATCTTTTGTTTTTGTGTATATATGTGCATTCATTTTCAAAGTTAGATGTTGCCGATAATATTTACAGTTACATTACCGGTGTTTATCCTCTGATGAAAATAGTTTGTCTTTGGAAATCCATCGATTGAGGATATGAAACTCCTTGTTTTGAACTTCTGATTGAACTTTTAATAAATATTGTATCTATACAATTTTTTTATTCTCAGCTTTCATCTCTTGCATATATATATATATATATATATATATATATATATATATATATATATATATATAGTCTCGGAAGTTTCTCAACCATTAAAACTATATTAAAAAAAAAAAAACAAAAAAAAAAACAACAACTTATAGTCCCAAGTCTTCCAGTGGAAAATCACTCATGTAAGTCAATTTATTTTTTACAGTTATTATATTAGTTTATTTCTAACACTATTTTAAGGGATCATCAGTTGTTTACCATCAAAAACTGTTTCGGGAATATATATATATATATATATATATATATATATATATATATATATCTTATCGTCACGCAAAAGTTAGCGTATGAAACAAGTGCCTTTCTCCAACCCCCGAACAAAACGATTTCAAGTGAAGATGGGAAGAGAAAAAGTAAAAAGCAAGTTAGACAACTACCGCATACTTACTCTGTCGCTAGAAATGACATCAGAAACAATTCCTCAAATCTATGATAAAAACTGAACTGTGAGTGATATTCTGTCTTTAGATCATCAGACATGATCTTTTTCTTCTTGAGTCATCCATCAATTTATTGTGAAACAGACATTATGTTTTCCTCAATGCTTATGTTACTGCGGCACACCAAACCTGGACATTGCTACTCCACTAATTGAAACTTCTCCATATATAAATACACACACACACACATATATATATATATATATATATATATATATATATATATATAGAAAGAGAGAGAAACTATTTCTTTTATTGTTTAGACGATATATATATATATATATATATATATATATATATATATATATATATATATATATATATATATATATATATATATATACTGTTTCTGAAGTTATCACAAAACCGGTTCAAACTAATAAATGAAATACGGTAAAACTAACCAAGAAAAAAAGATTCTATGAACAAAATCAAAACGAATAACATTTACAAAAAAATACTAAATACAACTTGGGATTGCTTTTGAGGCGATGCTAATGAGAATATAGATGATTACATGTATAGGCATAATGAGGTAAAAACATTATTGTTCATAATATATATATATATATATATATATATATATATATATATATATATATATATATATATATATTATTGTTGAATATAAGAGACAACTCATGTCTAGATATCCTTTGGTAGATCCTTTCAATAGTCCGAATCAGTATCTTAGTTTCGGAGGGGAATTGGCTGATGAATTTGCCATAGTTTGGATTTGTCTCCCAAGTACTTTCGGACCATTTTGGTCCGTCTTCGAAGGAATGAGGTTAATCAGGTATAGACCATGTGTAGTATTTATAGAATTTTTTGGCGGGAATTATGTACTAAGTACGAAACTATATTTGGAGCTATAAAAATATTATAAACCCTATATATAAAAACCCCTTAAAACTTAATTAATAGAATTTACTTTAATATCAGTAATAATATTCTAAAATTTCCCTAGTGATAGTAGACTAGGCAAAGTTATAAATAAAAATACAGTAAGACTATCCTTTTCAACATCGATAAACTAAACTTCAACTATAGTAAGTTCAAATAACACAAAATAAAAAAAGAATAATAACTTAGATACTAGTACAGTCCAGAACCAGAGTAACAGCTCCCAATGTAACTGTAGAAATGTCAATAAGTGCCTTTTAGAGGGGAGATGTTTAACGTCAGATATAGTGTATAAGTTTTACGTTATAGAGGAAATTAGAACATACATTGGGTCGACGGGTTGTAGTTTCAAGGACAGATTTAATAACCATATACCCTCTTTTAAAGAACCTAATACAAATTCAAAGAAAGTCTCTACAACTTTACCTAAACATGTAAGAGAACTAAAGAGTAAAATATACAATACAGCCTAAAATGGTAGAGCAGGGAAATATAAACCTAACAAATCTAAGAGATGTAACCACTGTATTCTGGAATCCTACAATATAGTTATGTCTATTAAAAAAAATTAAATAAAAGACAGGGAGTGGTTTAGAACTGTCTACATAGAACCGCATATATCCTATCCCGTTACAGACCCATATAAAATACCTGTGGCATTAACACTTTCATCAGCATAAATATGAAAGTATCTACGGTATACGAATATTATAAGACTATCTTGACAATAGAAACCATAAACCTTATAGTAGTTGACAGAGTACTAATAACCCAATATGACACATTTAAATATAGAACACATCACTAACAACAAAAATAGTAGAAGAGACAAAGCTTAAACCTAGACTATAAGAAATGGTAATTCATGAGAGCATCAGCAGAAAAAAAATAGTTTTCATCTGTACTAATTAGTGAAGAAATAGTAACTAGCAAATAAGGTAATTTTTGGAAGGAGTTTAAACTAATGATGGAATAATAATTTAAAATATAATGCCAAATAAATGCTCAATATAAAAAATAAATGAATAAAATAAATAAA
Source organism: Sepiola atlantica (assembly GCA_963556195.1). Classification (NCBI taxonomy): domain Eukaryota; kingdom Metazoa; phylum Mollusca; class Cephalopoda; order Sepiida; family Sepiolidae; genus Sepiola; species Sepiola atlantica. Next base: position 43,274,150 of record OY744528.1, on the reverse strand, counting down.
TATATATATGTATGTGTGTATGCATGTGTATATGTATAAATGTGTATATATATATATATGTGTGTGTGTGTGTGTATGTATGTGTATATGTGTGTGGAGGTTCGGACACGGAGCGCGATAGATCCAATTCTTTTAAATTGAGACCGTAAACAATAAAAACACAAATATATTATATCTAGACTTCGAATGAAAGCTGATTTTAATTTAAATCAAAAGAAACTATTTGGTATCATATTATGTAAGACATAGTTTTGGGATGTCGTCGAGTGATGAAATACAACCCTTTTTGTAGGTACAGTTTCATGATTTTGAAAATGGCGTTTGTCGCGTTTTGCGTTCGAATCGCTTTGTGTATGTATATTAATGAACATATTAATAAATAAAAGAATGCACACCACCTAATATTGATTATAGGAATACAATTAAAGTTAGACCTGCTATAGACATTGATGCTTCTCGGTATTCACTTGATAATACGAGTTAAATATAAAAGGTAATCACAATAAACTTTAAGTATGAATGTCCTTAAGAGTACTTTTGAATCCTAATAATACTTTATAAAGAGGTATTTAAACATCATTTAATAAAAATAAAATAAATAAATAATAATAAAATAGATAAATAAATATTTAATAACTTTTTTCGGTATTTTGATTCATGTCTAGGTAACTAAAAACTCTTTTCGTTGTAAGAGACAATCCCCCCTTAGTTTTTGTATTTAATAGAAACTTACTACTTAAGTGAAGAATTCTGGGTAATTAATCTTATCTTAGTATTGATTTAAACGACTTTAAAATAAATACTAAACATCTTCCACATTAACACCGAAGTATAACAATCTTAATAGTTGCATGAATGGATGGCTTAGTCTATGAAACTGGCTCCAAACTGTGGAACTTAAAAGAGTCCAGCTCCGTTGTTAGCTTCGTATCCAAATGACGAAAACAGACATCTGAAGGCTAATTGATGTAACTTTTGACATTAAAAAAAATTCCCCTCAAGGGAATTAGAATTTTTATAAGTAAATTATAAAACTTATGCACTGTTTAAAGAAATATTACTGAATTAAAATGTATAAATGCCCACACAAAGTTAAGGATGTACTAGCTCTGAACGAAAAATTCAAAATGGCGTCTTAGTGGGTTCCCCCACGTGTAAGTTTGCTCTTTTTTTTGTTTTTTTTTATTTGGATAAAAAAATGAACTACTGTATAGTGTAGGTTTTTTCAAGGCACTTTAATCCAATAACTTTTTTTCTCTTTGTGAATTTTTCTGATGATTTTGTAATGTAATGTTGTTTGGCACAAGACAAATGAAACGGACCGTAAAAATATATCTCACAGAAATGTTATGTCTTTTGGAAATGTGAAAAAATAAAAATAAAAATAATAAAATAAAAACATGGTTATTGGAATATAATATATATATATATATATATATAGGACAAAAAAGAAAGGAAGGTTAGTGAGAAATATATATCTTTATTTAGGCGATTTGAGAACGAGGAACGATTAAAATATAAACTGAAAAATATTAGATGCCTATATGTTATGACAAGTTCCATTAAAGAGAGAGAGAAAACATTTGATAATGAAGACTGACTGTAATTTATGGACTTTATTTGCCTTTTTTTCATTGTTTTTTTTTTTTAATATAATCAGCATTCAGGTTAGCCACACAAAGAAATAAATGCATAGGGGTATTTACATATATCTTGGTGTGTCCCGAAATAATTGTATGCTAACTAAGAAAATAAATTATGTTAAATATGGGAATTTGTCTTTCTAAACATTGGATATGAAGTTAAATTCAATAAAACATATTACATATAACATAGCTCTGGCCTTACACTATTGAGCTATGACAATTCTCTTATGTTATAAAATTTATATTTGAACATAAAAACAATTAAAATAGAAATAGAAAAACACACTACCACACACACACACACACACACACATATATATATATATATATATATATATATATATATATATAGAGAGAGAGATGGAGAGAGAGGCAGACAGACATACAGACAGAGCGACAGAGAGAGAGAACACATCATTCAATAAGTCCTGGGTCTGATATATGGATGACGCCACTAATACAAAATTCATATGATTTTTGTTAACGTAAATGACAGTATGACATAACTTCAAATCACCCGTATCAACTTTTGAGCCGAATTAGATTATTAGTTTACAAATTGCAGTTATTTAAGTGAAGCTATTGTTGCAAAATTCAAAAGCAATTGAATAATCTTAATTAATAAAGCATTGTTTTCCGATGAAGAAAATAAAGCAGCAATTGAATTTAGTTTAAAACAATTGAATTTATTTAACAAAATAAATATTCGCATTTTATAATCGTGAACGATTATTACTTCGTTAAAACGAAGAACAGCTTAAGAGTTTATTTTTAATGTAAATAATTTTTTGGTTTATTGAAAAGGTATTAAACGTTCATTTCGATTTGATATAGTGGGTGAAACAGTATATTTATGATTTTTTCAACGTTAACATTGTATTTTCTTTATGTCTACACCTGTCATCGATATATCTGGGTTTGCCGTAAATCCAGTGTGGTGCTTATGGCGTTTTGCAACAGAACCGATTTTCAAAAGCAAAAAACCGGGAATAATATCGCAATATAATAAACAAAATGATGTTAACTCAAAGAGTTTTAAAATGGCGCTTATCGTGTTTTGCATTAGAACTCTTCAAATTTACTCAATACACAAGTCTACAATTAATATTTACAGCTAAGTGAACCATTGATCAAAACAATTTGTATGTAGTTCAGAAGTGGTAACATAAGTTTCCTGCCTACTTCTATTTCTCTGGGCATAACCCGTACACGAATCCCGCTTGTATATTCGTTTATAAGTAAAATGTTTTGCCAGTCTTAGATGACTGGTTACGTCACAGCCATGTTAATGTTTCAGCATAAGGTTCGATTATTTTACCTCTGAATTTATCATCGTCAGTTAAAAAACTACCTTGTTTTGACGTGATTTTACCTTCTTATTTCTTTTTGTTATCATACAACTTAATAATCTTTCGTTTTTTAGCTCTTTGTATCAAGTGGCTACATGCCTTGTCTATGTCAACTTCCACATATATATATATATATATATATATATATATATATATATATATATATATATATATATATATAAACAGTTTTTCATGGTAAACAACTGATGATCCCTTAAATAATGTTAGAAGCAAACTAATATAATAACTGTAAAAGTTAAATTGACTTACGTGAGTGATTTTCCATTGAACGACTTGGGACTTAAGGTTTTTTTTTTTTTTTTTAATATAGTTTTAATGGTTGAGACACTTCCAAGACTATATATATAATAATAATCCAGGTAAAAAATCTACAAGGTAGTAATCTAAAGAATTTCAACCGGGTTTATAAAAAGTGTTCAATATCAAATAGAGCTTTTATATATGATAATTTTTATTTACACAGACATGTACAAAATCTGCGACACTGGCATGTCGATGTTATCGATCAACAGCTATTATAAACTAAGATCTCATCAGCAAGAGTTAGAATCTGATCTTAACCTTAGATCAGATCTAAGGTTAAGATAGGATTCTAACTCTGCCTGATGAAATCTAAGTTTACAATAGCTGTTGATCGTATACATCGACATGCCAGTGTCGCAGATTTTGTACATGTCTGTGTAAATAAAAATAATCATATATATATATATATATATATATATATATATATATATATATATGTAATACCACAGCGACTGTTTCCAGCGCCCTTCCCATTGGTCCACGAAGTCTCGCTAGTAGCAGCTGAGAAAAGATAAATCGCATGTCGTTTCATTGTGTTTTTGTGCAATATTGACAATTGGACATATTAACATTTTATATATATATATATATATATATATATATACATTTCGGAAAGTTTATTTTCTTAAGCATCTTTAAAATTTTAAACATCAAGAAAGAGACAAAATGCCTTCAAAAACCATGTGTGAAATGCAGATATTTTTTATTAAAATCAAAATCAAAAATAAAAAGATATATATTTTTTCTTCTTCATCTTGACTTTTTTATCTAATATTTCGCTTGATATAACAAGCCTCGTCAGAGCTTTAGACAAATAAAAGGTATTGACCATATATTTTTTCGTAATAATCCTTCTTGGTCTTCTAGAAGTCACGTCCGATGTTGTGTGAACTTAATGGTGCAAATGTCTCTTTTAAATTGAACTAAAATCGCGCATGGTTGCTGGTAGGTATAACTTTGAGAAAGTTCATTTTTTAAGCAACATTAGAATTTTAAACATAAAGAAAGAGGCAAAATGCCTTCAAAAAACCGTAGCTCAGCATCGGATTACATTCTTTACTTGTTATTTCTTTCAATTTTGAACTTAAGTTGAGCACGGGTCTGACGAATGGAAGAGTTCATGAAATATAATATCATACGAGGTTTCCACCAGACCATTTTGATACAAGTATAACATAACATTGTAACATTGTGTAGATAGACAGATATATGTGTGTTTGTAAATAAATAAATAATGAATAATTGTATATATATATATATATATATATAACATACATTGTATTAAGAGTGAAACTATTTAACCTGTTCCGCCATTATATGTCTTATTTGCTCCAACTTGCATCTATCCGTCACACTTCTGCATTGTATTTACTTCTAAGTATCACATTTCTATATACAAGTAAACAATGCTTCAAGAAAACTACATAAACCTCTTTTATATATATATATATGTATATATAAATGTAAAAATAAAAAAAGATAATTTACAAGACGAATCAGAAAATGTAGGGCGATTGTATCCAGCTTTGCCTCGCTACGGTACTAGAGATAGAACACATGTAAATAGGAACAATAGAGTATCTGCCGTTTCATGCGAAGAATTTTTTAAGAAAACTAAAGAGATTATCATGAATAATATTTCCGAGTCTTTTAATTACATTAGAAAACTTCTTAATAAAACCAAGAAAAAGGTATTAAAAGACATAGCATCTAAGATATTATTAAACCCGGATATGATATATAGGATAGAAGAACTTCCTCAATGGTATGAGTATATCATGGATATAATCGATACAAAATTATACAAGCCAACTGCTGAGTGTATAAAAAATAAACCTCGAAATGTTTGTGTAGTCCTATATGAAAATAAAGGATTTGATGATATAAATCTGCCTAAAATATTTAATAATCCAGAAATCATTCAGTCACTGCCCAATGAACTTAAAAAAGAGGAACAGAAACCAATAGTAACATATAAACTAGGGCAAACTATCCGGAATAAGGTTTTTAACTATAAACAAACTGTAGAGAATTTAAATATTAATGATAATGATGAAATGTATATACCATCATGTGAATGTGAATCCTCCCCTTTATGTAATACTGACATAGGGCATATAATTACCGGTAATCTAGCGATAGTTAAAAATTCTAAATTAAGAAAACTCTTAAGTAAAGGCCCAAACTATAGAGAACCTAAATGTTTAAATTATGCGAAATGTGTTAAGGAAATAAATAAAGCGTTAGATAATTTCACTGCATCCATGTCTAAAAAACATAAACTATTACACTCTACATTTGACGCATGGAAAAATAATGTACTTAGATTCGTAAATAAAAAAGTAGAACGTTTAAAAGAATTTAAACACCCTAAAAGAACGAATCCCCTACTTAGAAATCTACAAATAACGACGGAGCTTGAAATGCTTCAAAATAGGTTTGTAATAGTTCCTATTGATAAGGCGACAAATAACATAGCTTTTATCTGTAAAAAGTATTATATACAACGCTTATTGCTAGAAGTAGGAATAATAGGTGAAGTTTTAGATACTTATAAATTAAGTAATAATAAAAGCGATAACATTATTATAAACAATACTGTTATTTGTGAAAAATTAGGATTAAAATTAGAAGAAAAATACAAAAAACTTCCATCTATGTATTGGATACCTAAAATGCATAAAACACCAGTTGGCGCCCGTTTCATTGTTGCCTCAAAAATGTGCATCACTAAACCTTTAAGTAAGGCTGTGTCTAAAATCTTTAAATTAATTATAAACCAAATAAATAATTTCCATAAAAAAAGTAAATTCTATAGTAATATAAACCTATTTTGGGTGGTAAATAATTCCGATCTAGTAAAAGAAAAATTAGATCGTATTAATTCTCGTAAACAGGCTAAATCAATCTCGACATACGATTTTAGTACATTATATACAAAAATACCCCATAAAGAACTTATTAAAGAATTAGGTAATACTGTAGATTTAGCTTTTGCAGGAGGAAAAAGTAAATACATAGACTTTGCAAAATCTAAAGCCTTTTGGTGTAAAAATAAAAATGGTAAGACGAGTGTATCCAAAACTGGTCTGATAATGCTTATAAGTCACCTTATAAAAGAGAGTTACTTTCAAATAGGGAATAAATTATTTATCCAAACAATAGGTATTCCAATGGGTTTGGATCCGTCTCCATTTTGGGCAGATCTATATTTACATAGACTGGAATATATATATATGTCATCACTAATAAAAAATGATATATCTAGAGCGTATAGTTATCATGGATGTAGGCGATATATTGACGACCTTGTTTGCATTAATGATAGCGAAGAGTTTGCAAATACTAAACATTTAATATATCCTAAAGAGTTAAAATTAAACTGTGAACATAAGGGAACACAAGCTACTTTTCTTGATTTGGATATAAAAATTGAAGATAAAATATTTATCTATAAACTGTTTGATAAAAGAAATTCATTCCCTTTTCGTATCGTGCGAATGCCATATAAAAATAGTACTAGCCCTGTGTATATATTTTACGGGAGTATTATGTCTGAATTTCTGAGAATTGCTCGTGTTACCTTAAAATTAGTAGATTTCATGCCCCCAATTTCTGATCTAATAATAAGAATGATTAACCAAGGTGGCGATCAAAATAACATATTTGGACAATTAAATAAGGCAATTACTCGCCATCCTGATGCTTTTAAATCTTATCAAATTAATCAAAATAAACTGATAGAACAAATCATAGTATATATAAATAGAAATTATATAATATGAATACACGTATATATAACACATCTGCTAATTATAATAAGAAAAACAATAAAAATACAGTAGAAAGAAAGAAAGAAATGTTAAAAAAGAAGAAGAAGAAGAAGAAGAAGAAGAAGAAGAAAACCGTTCATAACTATGAACGCTGATTTTTAAACACCGGGAGTTGGTAAATAAGAAGAAGAAAAAGAGAACAAATTAACGGTTAACTTACAGACGCAGATTTGAAACAATGAGAAAAGAAAAAAGCCGACAGTTGTGAACGCAGATTAGAAAAACTATAGTGAACAAGGAAAATTAATATTTATTTGCGGCTGACAACAACGGGGAGATGGACAACAAAGTAGGACGAGGAAGAAAAATAGGAACTAAAGGTATATATGTGTATGTGTGTATGTAATATATATATATATATATATATATATATATATATATATATATGTATATATATATGTATATACATATTTATTTATTTATCTTTTATTTTTTGATGTGTTGATGTTTTTTATATTTATAATATAAAACTAAAAATAATACATTTATCACTTAAATAATAGTGTCATGGATTCGTCCAAACACTTTAAAATGCAACAACATTTTTGTGAGTAACGGATAAATTTTATTAGACAGACGAACAGCGCAGGTAAAAAAAATTTATTTTTTATTTTATTTATTTATATATATTTTTTTTTTTTTTTGAATTCTTAAATAACTAATATAAGTAAGCTAAACATTTATATGGAACAAAACGTAGATTTAGTATAAGGAACGTTTATGTTTTTGTCTTTTAAGGGAAGTGGGGTCTGATCAACTCTGCTGGGAAGCCATGAAATTAAATACTGTCTTGTTTTTAAATTCCCGAAACAGTTTTTCATGGTAAACAACTGATGATCCCTTAAAATAGTGTTAGAAACTAACTAATATAATAACTGTAAAAAATAAATTGACTTACATGAGTGATTTTCCACTGGAAGACTTGAGACTATAAGTTTTTTTTTTTTTTTTTTTTTTTTTTTTATATAGTTTTAATGGTTGAGAAACTTCCGAGACTATATATATATATATATATGTGTGTGTATATGTATATATATATGTATATATATACATTATATATATACACATTATATATATATATATATATATATATATCCTGTTTATGTAGTTATATGTTTTTCGATAGTAATTCATGCTAATAAATTAAACACTCTAGAATTATCGCCTTCCCTCTGGCCGGTAGCTATAAACTTGAGAAGAAATTAATTTTGCGAGCCTAAACTTCCGTTTTTCTATTTTTTATTTTTTTCAGACAATTAAATATTTAATCGATAGACATCACGTGGAAGCGCGGCAGCAATTGAACATGAGTTTATTTTTGTTTTTGTATCAATTTTTTCATAATGGTCTACTTTGTATTGAGTATTTCGAAAAAAATATTAGGTTTAAGTTGATGTTTCAGGCTCTCTTACCCTCATTAGTGTAGAATTGGTGGTTGCAAGCGGTCGCATGGACTCGAACGCAGTTCGTAGATTCATGATAGAATCATGAGACTTACGCCCAGGGCCACGCGGCCGCGGGAAATCGATACTTACAGTAATTGAAATTAAGTTGCAATTACCCAAATGTTTGCAATTAGAATTTTACCTTCAGCCTTGTGATAAACTAAACAATTATTACAAATGCGACGCCAACCCACACCCATAATAAACGCCACGTTGTCATGTATCATTTCTATTCATTATTGCGATTTCTTCCAATTACCCGGGGATACCTCGTTAAACAAATAGACTATTCAACATTTCTCCAGATCCAACAAAAGTAAGTGATATAAACATGAACATTCTTGAAACAGATTATATATATATATATATATATATATATATATATATATATATATATATATATAAGCGATATATACGATAAACATATCTTTTTATGTGTACAGCAGTGCAATCTTTCCTTGAATACACGTAATACGAGGAAACACATGTTGGGGATAATATATATATATATATATATATATATATATATATGTATATATATATATATATATATATTATTAATGACAATATATGTATTAGCATATACTATCAGATCCTTTTACTTTGCAGTCTCTTTAAAAGATTCAGCTCGATGATTATCAATTAGTGATAACAGAGCTAATATGGGTCAGTTCATACTATATTCCAATAACCATGATTTTATTTATTATTTTTATTTTTTTACATTTCCAAAAAACATAACATTTATGTGAGATATATTTTTACGGTCCGTTTAATTTGTCTTGTGCCAAACAACATTTTTACGATGTTGACATAAAAATGCTGTTTGGCACAAGACAAATGAAACGAACCGTAAAAATATATCTCACAGAAATGTCATGTTTTTTTTTTAAATATGAAAAAATAAAAAATAATAAAATAAAACCATGGTTATTGGAATATAATATGAACTGACTTATATATATACTTATATTAATATTCGAACAGCCTACGCGAGTTAACCAGCGTTTCGATGTTAGTACAAATATTAATTGGGCTGTAAGATCATTTAAATATTAATTTCTTCTAAAAATATCATACAAGATACATTGTGAAAGCTAAAATAAACAATTTAGAAGATCGTAGCTCGCAGGATAGTTGGGGTAAGATTCTTTTAAACGTGTTATTATAACCGACCAGCAGCAACCAACCCCTTACGTATATTTACTAGATGGTCGTGTGTAAAATACGCCCGAAGATCTAGTTTAATATATATAAGAAATCTGTTTTATTTTCATATATTGACATTCATACTTCGCGTCATACAAACTGACTATTTCAAATATACTACACGGTTTGTAGTCATCTATTTATCCCTATGCTGATACCAGCTTAGGAGATGCTGATACCAGCTTAGAAGAAGCCAGCAATATGGCGACCAGCGACACAGTACACACGTAGGGAGTCGAAATGAAGCAACCACGATAATCACAAGAAATGAATATCGAACATGCATATCGAGTTAGTGAAATAATTTTAACATAACACATAGTTACAAATTGATTTACAGACCAGATTGTAAATTGTATTAATTTTGGATCAAGTGAAAGCTCATCTTATATATATTTTATATATTGTTTTATATATTCTTGTCGACCAATCGTCTGTTTTTATATATTTACTTAAACACTTCTAATTACGGGTGGGACGTATTGGGTGAAAATTTCAGATTCATGGGAGTAGAATTTTTCTGTGTTTATTTATACATAAATAACACTAAACAATCAAACATATTGACAGTTTTGCAAAATTCAGAAGGTGCAGGCCAAAAATAGCCGTTATGGCTCCATGGGACCTAAAATCCATCATTTTTCGGTGAAAAACTGGTTTCATGCGACATTGCAGGTCCTAAAACATCCTCAAAGGCTATGAATTGATATAGATGGTTACATCTTATATAGTACTCTAATTTAGGACCATTTTCAGGCTGTAAAAAGGTTTTCATGAATGTAAAATAGCAAAAAAACTAGTGAAAAATAGCCCAAATTAGCCAAAATCCTCCGTTAATCACCTAATTGGTTCTCAAGCCTCTAAAATGGTTATGAATGGGTGTAGATAGTTGAAACCATTGTAGTGTCGAAGCCATTGCATTGTATTATATTCAAGCAGTTTAATAACAATTATTTTCTTTTGTTTTCAGTTCAGTTCAGTTTAGTTGAGAAGATAGGCTGAGTGGAACAAAGTACCAGTACGATGATTGGGATTTCACTTTGCTTGAAAACCTCCCAACTGTACATGAGTGCGTTTTGACCATAGTTCATCATGCTCCAACTTATGGATCTACAAAACAGAAAGAGCATCTCCATCAATTTTCTCTGTGTCTGCTGGCTCACTGGCAAAAAGCATTTGGAAGAGACATTATACTAACAACAATAAAATGAGCGAAAGATAAACTTGATCGATACTTGAGAGAGTACAATAGTAAAGTTCAGAAGGGCCATGGATCGAAGAGGTCAAACTTGATTCAATGGAAGACAAAAAATCACATTCTTTTCAATATTCTGGGAAAGGGTGATGACGTGGAGACGTCTGATGCAAATGAGAAACAGTTTTTCTTTGATCAAGTTGCACTCAACCGGAAGGTCATAATTGACAACATGCATATCGATGAAGAACATGAATCAATGGTTGTTGAGACGGAGGAATAGGAGGAGTAAGAAATGGCTATTTCAGTTACAGAGGAAGAAGACAGGGTTACAATAATGAACAGTACTCTCGACGATAGTGATACTAATATTAATTTTGCTGTGCAGCGGTCAGGGAGGGTACGTACCACAGTCAGCTGTAATGAAGTTGCAGTTCAGACAGATTTGACTTTCAATCTCCGTGAAGGAAGTAAAACATTTACTGACTCCATCAAGATTGCACCGGCTGCTTCCTCATCAGCCGCAAACATTTCTCCAGAAGCAGCACGGATGACGTATAAGGTTGCGACTGAGAAACATCTGGGGTTGAACTACGCTCTGAAAGCTGATGTTGAAAAAGATGAAGTTGAACCGCAGAAGAATAAACGACCTCACACTGAAGAAGAATATGTACAATATAAGTATGTTCCCCCATCAGCAAAGACGATTCGGAAGATGAAGCACTTAATGGCAATCCAGGAAGAAAGGAATGCTGCCTTAGGACTTCTTGATACTATTCCATCTGATGTGGTAACCTTCCACTATGACACCACAACCCGCAAAAGATTAAATAATGAGTGGCCATCATTGGTGATTCAAACTTCCAGTGGGTAGAAATTTCGTCTGTGTTCACTAAACATGGCAGTTGAAGATCGAAGGAACATTGTAAATCTTTTTTTTGGCATCACTTAATCGTTTGTCTCTGACAGTAGGGTGCAATAAAGCTTTGATTTGGGAAAAACTGACAGCTGTCATGACAGACTCCGTTCAGAAGAATCTCCAAATTGAACAGCTGATCGCTGCGTCTCTCTCTTCCAATCATGTACGTCTACATCTCCTACATTTACAGCCTGAAAATGGTCCTAAATTACAGTACTATATCAGATTTAACCATCTATATCCATTCATAGCTTTTGAGAGTGTTTTATGACCTGCAATGCCGCATGAACCACCTTTTTACCGAAAAATGATGGATTTTGAGTCCCGTGGAGCCTTAACGACTATTTTTGGCCTGCAGCTTCTGAATTTTGCAACACTTTCAAAATGTTTGATTGTTTAGTGTTATTGATGTATAAATGAACACAAAAAATACTACTCCCATGAATCTGAAATTTTCACCCATTACGTCCCACCCTATTCTAATCGGTTATGCGGTTTAATCACGTTATCACACCAGTTCTCGTTAGCTCATTGAAGTTAAGCGACATTGAGCCTGGTCAGTACCAGATTGCTGACAATTTGTGGATACCGGAGTCTGTATGTGGGAGAACGGCGACACCTCCCCGCAAAACGCTGCGAAAACTGACGCTCTTAAAATCATCTCGAATTAGCGGGATACACATGCGACTAGGGACCGCTTGTGTATTTAATATTCCCTAGAAACTTCATTTTTAGGAGGAAGCCAACTCAACCCACCCATTATGCGTGCCGCACAGAAAGGATGAGCTTAAGATTAGCGCTCGTCTATTCTCACACTTTTCCTTTATTTTGTAGATTTATTTGCATTTTAAGGTTTTATTTACTCAGTAGTCAGAATGTATCTATGCCAAAACCAACTCGAAAATAATCGTTAATGAAATAGATGGACTGTTAGTTGAATGATAAGTAATATTATCAGAGGATTGAAAATGATGAATGGAATATACAAAATTTGAATCGTTACTAGGGCAGTTTATAGCAAGTATTTGAAGACGACCATGCCGTAGTCTGCAGGCAAACAGTCCTGTGGTAATGTATTCCAAAGATAGGAATTCCTTTGGAAAGAAACTCTGTTCATGGAAATTGTGTTTGGAAGGGAGAATAGAAACTTATTTGCAATTAAGGTAGAGGGAGAAGTTCTTGTTATGAATGTACCAAAAGTATGGGAAGCAGATAAATGTGGAACTTTCAAGAACTTTAAAAGTTTGCTCTCTGTTTGTCTGAATTTTGGATTCAACTAATACAAAGAGTTGTAAGATATTCGCTAGAAATTGTTTCGAATCTTGCATAGTTTTTGCAGTAACAAAATAAATGAACGATTCAGAAGAGAGAGGTGCACGAACGAATGGAAATGGACAGATTACAGACAAGATAAACCAGCTATAAATACAGAGAATAGAATCGAAGTCTCACAGATGTTTTCTATTATTACGTTTTCGGTGAAGGCTGTTAGATCCGACTGATAGAAAGAATAACACAAGTATGAATAGATTCCAGCTCAAAGCCGAAAAAAGCACCCATATTGATATGAAGTGTACTCGTCTGAGTTTCAATATCTTGTTGCTCCTTTTAACACTTGCACAGCTATTGTCGCACTTAAACTTACTGAACGTGTATAAATTCTTTATGCTTACTGAACGTGTATAACTTACTGAACGTGTATAAATTCTTTATGCACCCGTGTCGTGGTCAAACCCAGGTACACAAAACTACTCAGACGCCAATGTTACATTTTTAAAACAGGGAGACAGAGAGAGAGAGAGAGAAAGAGAGAGAGAGATAGAAAGAGAGGGGAAGAAAGAAAGGTTATTTTCGTATACGTGAAAAATAGATAGATAGATAGATAGATAGATAGATAGATAGATAGATAGATAGATAGATAGATAGATAGCCCGTCTCGTGAAACTCGGCCACATTGTGCTCGCTGTCCCCATTTTGGAGACAGCACGCAGAATCGTCTTACCTTTTTTACACATCGCCAGCTAAGAGAGAGAGAGAGTAAAAAAATCCCGGAAATCACGTGGTTTCGTGACTTCTGCCAGCTGTCACACTCTGACCGTTACACTAAGACACGGCTGTCATTATGAAACACAATAACTCGTATTATTACAACTGCAAATAACTTTCCTTTCTTCCCTTGTGTGTATAACATAAAACAGAATTTCAATGAACACTTGTTTTCCAAGAACTTCTCATCCATCGAACACGTTGCAATAAAATTGCTTACCTGTTATCAATACTATAATCTTCTTCAAATCTAATGTCAATAAACATTTGGCACAAATCGTCTGTATAAGTAATCGAATTTTATTAATTCCAATCATTATTTTCAATCCTCTTATAATATTCATCATCACTTACCTGTCAATTTACCCCTCTCGTTAACTGTTTTCTTCGGCTTTGTAAAGTGGTGACTGATTAACAAGGAAATGTCTAGTCACATGATTAAAGTGACTCATCTACCGCCATATCATGAAAACAGGTGAAACTAAGGTCAAACCTTGTCAATAATAACCTTAAGCATTTGCCAATCATTTCAAAATATTCGACTGAATTTCCTTGTAAATGTTGTTTCATTCTCTACTAGAATTTTCAGATTTGTTTTCTACTTTTTTCATTCCGTGGTATTCTTTGTTTATCCCCAGCCTTGAAGACTTCATACACCTTTTGTTTAATGATGTTATCCGCGAAAACAACGAAACAAAATGAAAACAAAAATCTAATGACACTATAATAATATGACAAAACGTACTTTATATGATATGTTTAACGATGTATGAAACGAAAACTTATCTATGAGGTGAATTTCCGTTAAATTCCCACTGTTTTGTTTGCCCATAACAAGTAGGAAAATGTTAAAAAATATATGTAAAAACATGAATAAATGACGAAAGAAACACAGTTAAAACAAATCAGTTAACAGTATAACGCAATACGTGGTACTTGAACCAAACGAAAACACACATTAACTGCTACACAACACACACATACACACACACACACTATATATATATATATATATATATATATATATATATATATATATATATATATATATATATATATATATATGAGGATAAAATACACGATATATTATAAAATGAAAATTCGTGGAGACAGAATTTATGAAAAACAGAACGGAAAAACAATTAAACGAGGAGAAAATAAAAGAAACAGGGAGATTTGACAGTTTTTGAATGAACTTCAGAAAAAGTTAAGATTTGAAATTTATTGAGAAAAAAAGGGCAAAAGATAGTAATTAAGGTGCGAAACAGGATGTTTTCGGTACGTGATTAACAGTTGTAAAATATGCTTCATGTGTGAAAAAAAAAACGATGATTGAAAAAAAGATAGAAAAAGAAAAAGAAGAAGAAAAAGAACGTATAGAAACATGGATAAATAGCAATAAACATATTTAGTACTTAGCAGGGGTCGCAGTTGGTAATGCACACACCTTCATATAAACCATTCACTTCCGATAGTTATGAATTCTAGAACTGCACTAATGATCGTCGGTAGTGTCTTTCTATCCTACACGTCTGTATACATCTGAATGCGAGCTAAACTATACAAGAATTGAACATTTTAATGTTAGATTTCCAAATGCTTACAATTCCAAATTATTTCACATGTCAATCACGTCACAAAATAATATTCAATTACTGCTAAATAATATTTATGTTTCCGTTTTTTATTTATTTCTTTTTTATTATACCTTATATTATATTTGTATATATTTAAAAATAATAAATATTCAAAATTGACTAATCACAACACCCACCTAACTCTAGTTTTACAGTAAACCCGATCGTTAGAAGTGTATCCAGAAAGATCCACCAATCTAATGAAAAATATGTTTTGGTGATTTTGTTGTTTTTCTTTAAAAAACATCGACTCAGGTGGTTGAAGCGAAATCCACCGAGCTCATTTAAAAAATAATTTTTGGTATTTGAGATTTTTCTCCCAAATAATTGACTACAGTGTTTGAAGCGAAATCCACTGAGCTTATTTAAAAAATATTTTTGGTATGTTGGCTTTTTTTCTCCAAATAATCGACTTCAGTGTTTGAAGCGACATCCACCGATCTTACTTTTAAAAATATTATTTGGGGTTTTAGATTTTCTTTTAAAATAATCGACTCCAGTGTTTGAAGCGAAAACCATAGATCTTATTTTAAAAATATTTTTTGGTATTTTTTTTCAAAATAATCCACGCCAGTGTTTGAAACCGAAATCCACCGAACTTATTTTAAAAATATGTTTTGGTGTTTTTTCTTTTCAAAATAATCCACGCCAGTGTTTGAAGCGAAATCAACCGATATTATCTTTTTAATATTTTGGGGGGTTTAGATTTTTCTTTCAAAATAATCGACTCCAGTGTTTGAAGCGAACTCAACCGATATTATTTAATAAATATATTTTGGTGTTTTAGTTTTACTTTCAAAATAATCGACTCCAGTGTTTGAAGCGAAATCAACCGATATTATTTAAAAAATATATTTTGATGTTTAGATTTTTCTTTCAAAATATTCGACGCCAGTGTTTTGAAGCGAACTCAACCGATATTATTTCAAAAAAATATTTTTTGGTGTTTTAGTTTATCTTTCAAAATAATCTTTTTTGATCTCTCGACTGGCAAGACACCAAGCAGAAAATAAGTGTTCAGGATGCAATCCCCAATGGGGAACAGCCTTGCACACAACCTGACAAGGTGTAAGGAGAAAAGCTATCTGTCTATTTATAAGTTTATCATTCTTTTTCCCACACGCGTACATATATAACCCTGATGTTTTCTGTGACTGTTCTTCTATTTGTAATAAATCTTTATTAAGAACTAAACATCGGCGTCCGAGTAATTATATCCACAAACAAGCAAGAATCTGTGTTTCCGACGATGGCGATAACACGGGTGTATAATAGTTTATACACGCACCGGAAATCGCAAATATAACAAAGACGAGGTTCTTGTAAGCTGGTAACTCTCCAGAAGAACTAGTTCGAATTCTATGCAGGTGTATACTTTTAGCAATCAACGTACACAAATTCAGCTTTGGATCGCAAATGTTCACAGTTAAATTCTCTATATGAAAACCTACAATTAAAACCATCAACACATTAGTAACATTTTTCTTTATCAATAAACACATTTAATTAACGTTGGGAGAATTATACGTTTTATTGCTTGACAGTTTAATTAAAAGCCAATATTTGTGGAAGGTGAGAAAATAAATCATGTAGCAATTTTTGTAAAACTCATTTTCCAAGCATCAAATTTAACTAAAATAACAATATTTATTTGACTAAAAAAGTATTATCTGCTTGCAGATTATCGAAGGAAAATGTAATTCAATTTACTAAATGTAAATAAAGGTTTTAGCTTCAAATGATCCGAGTACAAAAATACGTGAAAACGAAAACAAACAAATATAATTGTGGAATTGAATCGCTTTAAATTCTAATCACATCAATTTATTGTTATTTTTTATTGCTATAAATTAAATATGTACAGATAATTCAACTTTTATATATACTTATTCTTCTCTCATGATTCGGCCCAATTTTTTTATTTTAAGAAAATGACTTTATGTTAAACTATAAAAACAAGTAGGATTTTGGTTAAAGCATATTATTGTTCTTCTCGGACAGCCGATTCGCCCAAGGAAAATACCAAAATACGTTATCTTAATAAAAAAACCTTGATTTAATTTTCTTATATTTAAGCGCTGGTCTTTACGTGCAATTATTATGAATAGTAAAAATGACAATTGAGTTATGGCCCCTTTCATGTGACTTTAAAGTTTATATATTATATATATATATATATATATATATATATATATATATATATATATATTTCAAAGTATTAAAAAAAAAAATCTCCTTATTATTGCCATTTCAGTAACGTTTTCAATGTGTGACTTTTAAAACTACCCTATTCACGTAACCGTGTTCTACACACAGAGGCATATCAACATTGGTCATCCATAACATCAAGACGAATTTCGACTTGACTTCGATAGATATGTCTCAGTCAGGGAGGATTATAGGAAAAACGGGAGAGAAAAATATGCTTATACTTCTGACAAGGGTGTTCATAACCGAAAGTACTGAAGTTTAAAAAAAATGCTTTTAAAGTAAATAAATAATTTATTTAAAAAACATGAATAATTTGCGTTGTCCAGGTTTTCAAAATATTAAAAAAAATATTCTCCTTATTATTGCCATTTCAACAACGTTTTCAATGTGTGACTTTTCAAACTACCTTATTCACGTAACCGCGTGCTACACACAGTGGCTATCAACATTGGTCGTCGATAACATCAAGACGAATTTCGACTTGACTGCGATAGATATGTCTCAGTCAGGGAGGATTATAGAAAGCAGAAGAGAAAAAATGCTTATACTTCTGACAAGGGTGTTTTTCACCGAAAGTACTCAGGTTTAAAAAAAAAGTAAATAAATAATATGTTTAAAAAACATAAATAATTTACGTTGTCCAGGTTTTCAAAATATTAAAAAAATATTTTCCTTATTATTGCTATTTCAACAACGTTTTCAATGTGTGACTTTTCAAACTATATATATATATATATATATATATATATATATAATATTAATTTTAAGTAAATAATATTAATTATTTTTACCTACATTCGCTAGCGTTTAAAGCTTTCGCTCTCAAGAAGGGCGGCATATCTAGAAAGACTGACTAAAGATTCTACGAACGTTGTCGGAATATGCCTTATAGCTATGTGTCAGTCTATTTTTCACTTTAATCTTATTAAAAGGGCTTATAACAATATTAATTTTAAGTAAATAATATTAATTATTTTACCTAGCATTTAAAGCTTTCGCTCTCATCAGTGCAGGGATAATAATCTCAGACGATCGCACAGTTCGAACCCCTGCCACATTATCAACCTAGGCTCCGTAAGCAAACGCTGTAACCATTAGGCCTCGAGACATTACCACATTCAAGAAAGGGAATCTGTCTTATTTATGCGAAGGGCGGCATTTCTAGAAAGACTGACCAAAGATTCTACAAACGTTGTCGGAATATGCCTTATAGCTACGTGTCAGCTAGGGCTCAACTGTAATCTTATTAAAGGGGCTAATAACAATATATATATATATATATATATATATATATATATATATATATATATATATATATATATATATATAAGGAAAATAATGAAAATAAAAATTGTACAAAATACAATATCTATTAAGTCATCAGTTGTTCAAGACCAGGCGTTAAAAAAAAATTGTTGCTTCCTTACGCAATGGCTTTTCAAAGAATAATATCTTATCGTCAGACGGTCAAACCGATAAGTTGGTCACGGAAAATTAGCAAAGTTAACATTTTAAAAGATATAAAATAAATATAATATAAAATGTTAAAAATGTTGAAAAACCGTTGAAGACATCATGAGAGTTGAATAGAAACAGGTTCGAAGTAGGTAAAGTCTAGTTCAATTTTAGAAAACAATTATATCATTGCTCTATCTCGTTTATTGAGCATCAATTTTTTATGATAGTTTCTACACTAAAGGTATACATCATATCTTTATTCTCCTGTTCCATGCACACACATACACACACACATATATATATATATATATATATATATATATATATATATATATATATATAAAATCTTTATTATTTTACCTACATACACATATGTTTCATGCTTACGCAATCTTCAGTGTAGGAGATAATAATTACTGATAATCGACGGATTCGAACCTAGTTGCAAAGCCACCTTTGACTCTGCAGCCTGGTATTTTACCCCTAGGCAAAATTTAAAATGGGAAAGAAGAGAATTGAAATTCTATATAATGTCGAATCGCAGACATATCCATAAACTTAGTCATATAGTGTTCAACAGGAGTCGGCGGAACATCGTATTGCGCATAGATTGACAGCGTATTATAAATTCTCCTGGAGACCAGTCCTTTTCTAAGAGGGCGATAATAATATTATTTTATATAAATGTTTATTATTTTTACCTACAGGTAAATTTGTTTGATACTTACGCAATCGTCAGTGTAGGAGACAATAATTACTGCCGGTCGACGGATTCGAACCCAGTTGTAAAGTCACCTTTGGCTCTGTAGCCTAGTATATATATATATATATATATATATATATATATATATATATATATATATATATATATATATATATATATATATATTGTAAGATTTTGGGACATATATTCATTTTATAGGCGCCCGGCACAGGAACGCAGACCCCACGATATTATTGTACTATTTTTAAACAGAACATGCACTATACTTTGATCTTAGCGCAAAGGCCAAGAAAGTGTATTTTAGTTCGAGTTTCACGTTCGACACAATAGTCACATCAGAGGAAATTTAAAATAAAACATTTTTCTGCATTACATCTTCTCTTATCGGGCGATCACATCTTAAAAATGTGTAGGGTGATAACGTAGTACAAACATGATATTTCTATAGCGTATTATATAGATTATTTTGAATTTAATATTGATCGATTATTTATTGAAAGAAAATATACAATAGCGTAAAATATTAAAAAATCACCTATCAAAATCATATTCAAAGAAAAAATGATGTAATTACGCAATTAAATCCACCAGAATTCATTTCAGTTTTTTGTTAAACAAGTCAGCTATTAAAATTATTCGTTAATAGTAGAAACATAATGAATTATTTCGTGACCCTTCGACAGTTTAAAGCATGTAAATTGTCAAATTGAAGCCATTTCTGGTTCTAAAATTCTTAGCAAATCCTCATGTATGAAAAAATTCAAAGTTTTGGGAGTTATTTACATCCGATCATTTTATAAATAATTTAAAAATAAATAATTTAAAAATAAATAATTTCAAAATAAATAATTTAAAAATAAATAATTTAAAAATATCTTAACAAAATTTGTTATGGTTTTATACAAGTTTTGTTTAGTAAATGATGTAATGATGAAACATTACTGTAATAAATACATTTAAAAGGATGTTGTAGTTTATCAAGTTGAAAATACCGTTTTATACAGGACAAAATGAAAAAATTGAATAATTCCAAATTAAATATTTATTTATAAACGTTCTATATAGAATCAGGATGGTATGATATAGTGTCATATTTTACTATTATTATTTAAGATTTACGGGGATGACTTTTGCTGATGTTACTACTACTCATCCGTATGTTCCCCTTCTTCTACTTCATCATATTTTCTTCTCTTCTACCACCCTTTGTCTCATTCACACCATTCCCACTAGCTGCTGCTGCAAATATCACTTCACTTTTCTTCTTTATTTACATCATTTATTTATTTACATCATCTTCTTACTTTCCCACAACGCTGCTGCTGATACTATCACTTCCTCTATTCCCCTTCTTTTACCACGTCTCTAATCCTTATTCTTCTCCTCTCACCACTTTTGGTCTCATTCGTCATTCTCCCCACTATCTAGGACATTCAGAAGTGTTTTAACTTACCCTATCTACTCTTAACTCCTGCAATCTACGCTTCATGTAAATTAATGATTGGTTATTTGTTTTGTTTTACGGAATATCAACCATTTCGGTGATTTAATACATGATCAATTTATTTGGATATTGTTTTCTATGTTTTGAGTTCTTAATTCATAGTATACTATCATTTAAGTTTACCAATTTGTTATGGTGCCAGTGTGCCTTGATAGCGATTACTATGCGAAACTTTAGATTTTTCAGTTTATATTTACTGCAAGCACATAATACTATCTTTTTTATAGATGTTTTAAACAGTTGCTTCGTGTTGCTCGTGTGACAATGTGATGTCGGACCTACGAACGATTCAGAGTGATTAAATATATTAGTTTATATTTGTGACAATCTATTCAAGAAACAAAAAATTATCAATACACACGAGTTAGAAATGATTCAAGAAATGTAATACTAGTTTTGACTACGAGTAGGCAAAACTGTCGGAAGCGGAAATCGCTGCTGTGGAGGTCAGCATGGATCAGGTATGACATAAGTGTACAATTATCTGCCTGGAGTAACCAGTACATGAGAAAATTCGAATGAAACCTGAACTGAGTATAACCAATTGAAACGCGTATACGTCATTACGAAATGATTTGTCTCGGGCCAAGCCAGGTAACTATGCTTGATTATAAAAGCAGTTGCGCCAAGCGAATTTGTGAGTTCAGGGTGAGTTCAAAGTTAGTTACAGTTGAATTCGAGCTGAGAAAGCAGTCAGCCAAACTGTGAAGAGGACCCTCCTTCTTGTAGCGTGATAAAACTTCTATTGACGATTAGGAACGTTTGATGTTCATACTTGTACTATAAAAGGCTTTTCTTGTAGGGGTCAGATCGATACATTTAGTGAGAATATTTATTACCGCATATATCGTCTGGCATGTTGTTTTGTTTACGTATGAACGTGTTATTCTTGGATGACCTATCGAAGTCTTTTCAGACTTTTCAATTTAAATTCCAAGACTAACCGTTCACTTTGTTCTATTTCTCACATGGTTTCAATGGAATTGTTTATATACATACATAATGAGAAATAAAATTAAATTCAAATGATTGAAGATATGTTTAGTATGGTAGCCCATAGAGTAATTGTAATATTGTGGTGATTGCTAATAAGTCTAATTAAGAGTATAATAGATAGAGGATGACTACCGACCTCACTCCACAGACTTTAAAAGGCCTTGTACATAATTTCTTTAAATTAAATAATCATTCACTGTATAATGTCTGTTCATGCGTTGTGTGTTCATATCAGCCGAGGTGTACATGTTGTTCTGCTTTAAGTAGGAATGTGTCATCCTTGTATTACCTGTACAAAGTATTGAAAATATCACTTCAATTATTCAGAATTTTTCTGATGGAAATTGGGAGTATTACTTCGTGTCAGGATTATCATCTACGCCCTGGAGACTGAAATGTTACACATACGAAGAAGAAAATCAGATTAGGTCAAAGTATTTTAGTTTAAGATATAAACAGTTAACTTTTCTTGAATTTCCGACACTTATAAAAAATGAAAAGTTTTAAAAAATTCCTTGTTCTAATTTGAAGCAAGGTTAGACATGAAATCAGTTTAATGTGAAGGAAAGACCAGTCCCCCCCCCCGTGGGGGAACTCGGGAAAGGTACAAAGAAGTAACCGGTGTGTTTACGTGATTACGCTGTATCGAACAGGTATCCATCAGCATTCCCCAGGCGACCGCAAATAATACTCTCCCATTCCAAAGAAAGTAGTAATACCTGGACAGAACCAGACCATACCTTACTCAGGAAAATCGTCATGACTTAGAATCAGACATCGCCAAGGATACACCTAGCTTAAAGGATTAAATTCGTTTGCCGTTCAGTAATGTTTTCTCATTCCCCGCTCTATAATAAAGACAAATATATATATATATATATATATATATATATATATATATATATATATATATATATATATATATATATATATATATTTAATGAATAAAAATAAGGATAAAATGATCTGACGTAATTTCTTTTCTTCTTTTCAACTACAGCCATGCCGAAATTTTGACAATTTCTCGGAAATCAAAATTATTAACTGTATGATTTTTCTGCATGTTTTTCTTCATCCTAGGGAGGTCTAAAGACGAAACGTTGATGAATACATAACTAATCTAGTTTTGGGCTTTCCTTTTACATTATCTATCTATCTATCTATCTATCTATCTATCTATCTATCTATCTATCTATCTATCTATCTCCCTCTCTCTCTCTCTATATATATATATATCTATATCTATCTATCTATATATATATATATATATATATATATATATATATATATATATATATATATATATATATATATATATATATATATATATATATATATATATATATATATATATATAGCTTCCTGCACTGAAGATTGCGTTAGCATGAAACATCGATGTCTGTAGGTATTAAAACAATTAATATTTATTTATAAATATTATTATTAGCCCCTTCACCAAAGGTCGGGCACTCTGAGTGACTTTAATAACAACCAGTACTAATAGCTGCATGCACGATCCGAATACGTTCGTTGATCACTCTAACTGATTGTGTAAATCTAGCCACCGATTCGCTATTTAGAAAGTTAAATTCCTCCCTAATTATTAACTAATTGTCTATGGCCCAGGGGTTATGACTCTTGACTACGAATCAGTGGCGACTTGTGATCAGGGTTCGCGCCCGCCGACTGTTGAAAATAAGCTTCCTGCACTGGAGATTGCGTTAGCATGAAACATCGATGTCTGTAGGTATTACAATAATTAATATATATATATATATATATATATATATATATATATATATATATATATATATATATATATGTTCTGACGAACAACTACCGACAGGTACTGCTACTACTTTACCAAAATCTACCTGCTTGATAAAGCGAGGTTGCTAGCGAAATTATTGCAAAACGAATAAGTAAATACATGAAAGTTAAAATGAAAAAAAATGTCTTGATTTTGATTATTTTCTGCATCCTCTGTGCTTGTAGGCTTTTTTTTCAATTTCATGCTATATATGTTTATTTATTTATTATTATAGTGTATTTAGTTGTATAGATATATCTTTTATTTATTGTTATAGTGTATATATATATATATATATATATATATATATATATATATATATATATATATATATATGAAGAAGAATGGAAAGGAATTAGAGAAGCAAAAGCCAAATCATAATTCAATTCAATTGCTCAGAGCAAGGTATATTCCGCAAAAAAGGCAATTTATTTGCTCTGAGCAATTGAATTGAATTATGATTTGGCTTTTGCTTCTCTAATTCCTTTCCATTCTTCTTCATTCTACCTGCTCTATCCTGGATATTGAGCTGTATACTCTTCACAATAGGTTTTACTTTTCCTAAAAGTTCGCTTTTAGTACACCACTTTCTATATATATATATATATATATATATATATATATATATATATATAGAGAGAGAGAGAGAGAGAGAGAGAGATGTAAGATAAGTTCACACACACATATGTGTGTTTGTGTGTGTGTGTACTTATTTCCTGTCACTCGAGTAACAACTTGTTTGTACGAAACCATTTCAAGTCTTTAATGGAAGAGACAAAACAATATCAAGTCAGACAAGCTCGTCACCTGAAATGAATTCAGAAATAAATCTACCACTTTATTTCTATAAGACTTTTTTTCATTACCGTTTTTTATACCGATTGATACGTTTGTTATGTTTTCTTGTTTTTTTAACTTACCAGTTTAAAAAAATTTACTTCTTATTGCGAACACTGGCGAAGCATACTTTTTCCGTCATTTTTAACTGGGGGAGGAGGTAGACTAGTTTATATAATCAACACTACATTATACAGTTTCTCTTTCTTTTGTCTCCCCCAAACAAGTACGTATAACAGCTTATATGTTTGTTCTTAATTATCATAACGTGAATTGTTTATTAAAAGAAAAATCCGTTATAAAACTGTAGGAAAGTTCAACTATCTATTATTTTTACAATTTCCAACTATTCCTTTGAAGTATTTGAAGGTATTTGCAACTTTAAGATTTCCTTTCAAGTGTGCTTCGTTGACGATTCATTTTATTCAAGCCGTTCATCAAAATTACATCGTATCGACTTATGTATCCGTAAACATATTTATGATGCTTTACTATTTATAGTTGAAGTAAGTCACTTAACAAATGATGGACTAAAGATGTACGGGGATGTCAGGAACAAAGGGATGGGTAAACAAACGTATAGATATATACAACCTACATAAGTATGATCTATCAGTGAGAGTAAAGCAAGTAAATTCTACAGCAACAAATATATTTAACTATTTTGAAATGTAAAGGTTTTCTCCTTGACATTTGATGAATAAATAGATTTCCTCACATGATATTTCTATTATTTGGATTATTCGAACTACTTTTCCTATATTGGTTCTAATATCCACAACGCTTCGGCCGATGTACCGCCCGATCACTAATCCATATAATAGAAATTATCAATCCTCATCTACAATATTTCGCAACATGCATTTTCTAGTTTATCCAAAATCTGCATAATTTTAAGCAAATAGAATTTTCAATTTAAATCACCAATAACTCTTCAGGCGGGTAGATCGAACTTTGCTTTAAGATCACAGTCCCGCTCCTCTGAAATTGCATATATATATATATATATATATATATATATATATATATATATATATATATATATATATATATATATATATATATATATATATATATGATCAAATATAAACCAAAAGTAAAACTTTTAGTAGATGGAACCTATAGTGAAGAGGTTTAGCTCAATATACGAGATAGAGCAATTGTAGAGATAGAAGAAAAAGAGTGATAAATATGCGACGATTGTCCAAATTTATTTCAAATTTCAATTGTTCAATGCAAGGTGTATTCAGTAATAAACTAGTGTTTATTATTCTTTCCTTAAGCCAAGGCTTTTCAAAGATCGAGATCTTATCATCAGAGGAGAAATACAGATAGATAAGTTGGCTTTCGAAAAAAAACAAAGTTCAAATATTTGAAAAATATATGAAAAATATTATTTAAAAAATGCAGTGAAAGAGAAGTTCCGTAAAAAAGATATGTGGTTTGTCCGGGTGGTAAATTTCCGTTGAAAAGATGTCCAATGAATTGTAGAAAGCGAAAAAAAAACTTTTGCGTAGGGGCAGTATGGAGAGAATGTAAAAATATAAGTAAATCCAAACGCACTTAAATGGAATTTTTTTTCGAATAATAAACACTAGTTTATTACTGAATACGCCTTGCATTGAACAATTGAAATTTGAAATAAATTTGGACAATCGTCGCATATTTATCACTCTTTTTTCCTCTCTCTCTCTCTCTCTCTCTCTCTCTCTCTCTCTATATATATATATATATATATATATATATATATATATATATATATATATATACATGGTCCGTCATAAGTAATAAAATGATGTATATATGATAAATCTAAATGAAAAAATGCGAAAGTTTTTTCCAACTATCCTAATTACTATCAGTGTTTTGAGCACTCCTTGTTTCCGACTAACTTACTGGTGATTGTCATTTAGAGGGTTTTGCTATAGTGGTCACGCTAGGCACTGCATATTGGCGACGCTATTTTCTCATAGTTAGGTGTCCACATACAGCTTATGCTATTCCCTAATGGTCACCGATCTGGTACTGGGTAGGCTCAACGTCGCTTACTTTCGGTGATCTAACGGGAACCGGTGTGTCAACGTGATCATGCCGTATATATATATATATATATATATATATATATATATTTTTAAAGGTTCATACTTTTTTTTTATAAGCATCCGTTTGAAATTTAGTAAAAAAGAAGTGTGGTAAATTAAATACCATCAAAGCTTGTTATAGATGCAATATGTATTTTATAAAAAAGAAAAGACAAAATCGAAAACGATTTTTTTTTCCTTTTTTATAAACTAACATTATGTATGTAGTTTATAGTTATACAGATATTTCGCTAATAAAATTAGCCTCATCAGTGTGGTTGAAATTCCGATGTAATTGGAAAGCCAGCTTCTGTTGGTGTGAGCCGGCGAATGAGATGTTGTTTTTTTCTCTCTCGTATGAAATCACGCAAGCACGTGGAAGGTTATAGTTTTAAAGGTTCATACTTTTTTTTTATAAGCATCCGTTAGAAATTTAGTAAAAAAGAAGTGTGGTAAATTAAATACCATCAAAGCTTGTTATAGATGCAATATGTATTTTATTTTTTAATTTACCACACTTCTTTTTTACTAAATTTCAAACGGATGCTTATAAAAAAAAGTATGAACCTTTAAAACTATAACCTTCCACGTGCTTGCGTGATTTCATACGAGAGAGAAAAAACAACATCTCATTCGCCGGCTCACACCAACAGAAGCTGGCTTTCCAATTACATCGGAATTTCAACCACACTGATGAGGCTAATTTTATTAGCGAAATATCTGTATAACTATAAACTACATACATAATGTTAGTTTATAAAAAAAGGAAAAAAAAATCGTTTTCGATTTTGTCTTTTCTTTTTTATAAAATACATATTGCATCTATAACAAGCTTTGATGGTATTTAATTTACCACACTTCTTTTTTACTAAATTTCAAACGGATGCTTATAAAAAAAAAGTATGAACCTTTGAAACTATAACCTTCCACGTGCTTGCGTGATTTCATACGAGAGAGAAAAAAACAACATCTCATTCGCCGGCTCACACCAACAGAAGCTGGCTTTCCAATTACATCGGAATTTCAACCACACTGATGAGGCTAATTTTATTAGCGAATATCTGTATAACTATAAACTACATACATAATGTTAGTTTATAAAAAAAGGAAAAAAAAATCGTTTTCGATTTTGTCTTTTCTTTTTTATAAAATACATATTGCATCTATAACAAGCTTTGATGGTATTTAATGTACCACACTTCTTTTTTACTATATATATATATATATATATATATATATATATATATATATATATATATATATATATATATATATCCTACCTATATTATCATTAAAACGGATTATGCTTATTTAATTCTATAATACAACAATGTTTCTAGATACCGTATATATAGTAATCTTCAAACACATATAAACAGTTTACGTACTCCTAATTTGTATATTCATTTTAGAAACAGTTCCTTATGGATTCATATTCTTTAATATACATTTCTAATTTTTATTGTTATATTTTCTTATATATACGCAATATTTTTATTGATAGTTATATTATAAAAATCATTAATAATATTAATTAAAGCGATTTAATTATAAAAAATGATGTTTAAAAAAACGTCTTACAATTTCATTTTCATTAATTTACATGAAAACTTCCGGTTTAAATTTTATGGAATTAATAGAACGTCTGATGTCGCTAGATTGCTCGCACATATAATACATTTTGAATTATTTATTTACACAAAATATAAAAATTTACATTCGGAACAAATTAGGCACAAAGCCATTAAAAGTGTTTGCGGGAATCGGGGTTGTTGGTCATCCTTCATCAAACGTTATAAAAATGTCTATCCTACTTTTAAATACTTTAAAATAATCTCAGTCGCCATAATACCACATGTACTCTAGGTACGGTCCTACTTAAGATGTCTAAAATTTGTTTGACATTTTATTTCTCATGAGTATATTTTTATACACGGATATTTTAGCACAAAAGCATAGTAACCATAAAACCTAGTGTTTTTATGACTATGTTTTTTAAATGAATAAAACATACCTGTTTAATTGGAAATATATTATGGTATTATGGGCGAGGATAATGTAGTATCGATTCGGTTGTCATATCATAAGATCACCATTCCAGGAATTACCGTTACCTTTTCAAGTGGCTAGGGGGAATCATTTCAGGCATTACCTCCTTCTTTGGGAACGGATTGTCTAGTATCAGTTCTGTTGGCATGATACTATCTTCCCAGGGACCACCTTCTCATTTTATGGGTTTTGGGTAGTGTAGTATCTGTTCTGTTGTCATGTAACTATACTCGCATGCATTACCTTCTTTTGTGGGAAACTGCTATTATATAAATAATGTATTATGCTAAAAATATGCAACTTACAAACTTACAAACCGTACACTTGAGTTTTTTGCAGCCTAAAACATGATGTTTATTGAAGCTTTGTTTGCTCTTCGTGGAGCTCCATTCACTTTGCTAATTTTTCTTAGATTGACAGCGTACGGAAGCACACAACTCCAACCGTACTACAGCGATGTCAGTTCGGGTGTGATTTTTAAGTTCAACGGTGTTACAGGGCATTGCTGAATAGATTTTGTCGTTAAGAACACCTTACATAAAAAAAAGCAGGTAAGGATCACATTTGGCGAACGAGACCGTCCACACTTACCAATCCATGATTGGGCAGGTTGTCGTTCAGCCAGTCTCGACATAGTGCTGCATAATTGACTGGTGCTTCGTCTTCCTGATAGTAGAGACATTCGACATTCTCTTGTTGTTGTAATAACTGCTGTTATATCATGGCCAAATAACTTCGTGTAGTCCCATATAGTTACTTATAGCGGACCCTGTATGATTACGAATCAAAATAAAAAAAAATGATTGGGAATGTAGGGGACCACATAGAGTAAATTTAGTATTGTGACCACTGCTAATCAATCTAGCTAAGAGTAAGTTAGATAACAGATGAAAACCGACCCCCACCTTCCACAATTTTGAATGCCCTGTGCTTAATTTGTTAACATTGTATACTCATATTCTTTTGGCAAATAAATAATTCACAGTGTAATGTCTCTTCCTGCGATGGCTGTTCATAACAGCCGAGGCTCTCCTTCGCATTATTCTGACATTTACGGGTTTGTCCGGCGTGGCTCAAGTGTCCTTTTTTGTAAGGATGAAGTATAGTAATGGCCAATTCTAGGGATGAATCATCCCGGCATTATTTTCTCCTTAGAGGGAGTTACGTGCGTGTCACTCCAGGCGCCCCTTCACAAGTACAGCTGACTGATTGTTTCTTAGCTTTTTTTCCATCCAGCCAAAGTGCTCCTATCTTCGGGTTGGATTATTCGGACTACTTTTTTCATCTTGGATGTTATTCTTAAAACGTGTCGGCCGATGTAACCTCCTACCTTCTTCAGGTGTATCTTGTCGCACTCGATAATCTGTACGGAATTTAGACCAGAACCCTTTATTAAATCCACGAGGGTAGATTGTTTTCATTCCGTCAACCATAACCGGGTAGAATACTGAAGTAATTCGTAATTGTATTTTTAGTATCGCCCGCATTCAGGGTATAACCTTACATCTCCAGAATACTGTCACTTAGAACTAAACATCGCTGAGCACCGTTTCCCTTGCAGACAATTCTAGTGTGAATTTTATTAAGCCTTAAACCTATAATTGCTTTAGATATGTAGTCTTACGACTTATCCCTATAGATTACCACTCATTACTAAATATATATATATATATATATATATATATATATATATATATATATATATATATATATATATATATAGTAAGCTATGAAAATATATTCATGGCAATTAAGCTACACAGAGGCTCACGCGTTTGATCCTCGGGGGAATATTCAGGCTAAAATGCATGGAGTTATTTTTGCCGGGTGTTTTTATATACACAGCTAGCTCGTTAACCAATCACATTCTTTGTTGTTCTTTCAGTCAATCGTTGGGCTTCCCACGAACAAAGGTGTGATTAGTGTTTCTTCTTATATCCTGTTCTATTGTTCTGTTTTCTATAGATTGGCCTATATCCTGTTTGTTTGTTTCTTTGTTGTATAAATATAATGGGTGAATTTTTTTAACACGTGGCTCCTTCTATTTCTATTTTACGTTTAACTTTTGAAATTGTTAGGTGTTTGTTTAGTTTAGTTTCTTTACTTATTTTTAAAAATTTATTTATGCATGTATGAATCGTTAGCCTAAGGTAAATTTATTTCTGTGTAGGCAGCTGTTTGCTATCTTACTTCTACAGTTTAATAGATTTCGGGGATCTTTGAAGTTTGGGATTTCAAATTTTTCATTCAGACAATCTACACGGGTCGTCTAAATTTCTACATGTACTGGCCTGTCGTATTTTTTTCTATTCAATTATTGGTGCGCGTCCATTTCTTTGATCTCCCAATAGTAATTTGTTAGTGCTGTTTTAATTCGACGTTCTCTGTTTTTAAATGTGCTTTTGTGGTCATAATATCTGGTTTTAAAATGTTCATACCTACGTAGTACTTCTTGTTATTCGGTCTTTCCTTGGCACTTATTGTGGCTTGGTATAAAATACTTTTGGTTACGCATTTATTTTGTAGTGGACAAAGTGTACGATTTATGCAGTTACATCTTCTCTTTTCATTGCAAACTTTTTCATTTTCAATTCGTTTATCCACACACCTAAATATGACTTTAAATACCATAATTACTACGATTACATTTTTTATTATAATCGATATCATTATTATTATTATCATTATAATTTCTATTTTTTTTTTCGATTATATTTATCATTTTTACATCATAAGTATTAATATTATTATTTTTTATTATTTTATCACAGGGCTGCTATTATCAAACTTTAGTAAACATTTTAATTAATGTACCTCCCCATTATGAGCTGTACTCTACCTAAATAAATAAATAAAACATATTAATTAATAAAAATTAGATCAAATAAAAATAGACTTAAATGATAGACAAAAAACTAAGACAAAATAAGAAAAACACACACAAGAGTAAGGTCTAATGTATTAACATCCCACCATCATTTGAAGCCAGACGGGAAATCGTGTCGCGCTACACAACGAAACATTATCTGTGTTTTTTTAACTTCCTGTCACCCTGTTTTGTGTTTAAATTCTCCCTCCTCACTCTCCTCCACCCTATCCCTCCTCTCATTCCTTTTTTATCCTCAATAAATTTATAATTTATATTTTTATATTCTATCTTATATTTCATTTTACATAATTTAATTTAATTTTATTTTATTTAATTCTATATTTGATTCTCAACGGTTTCAAATCTAAGCACGTGACTTTCCAAATTTTAAATTCATTTTTTTTCTTTTCCGGCCCATTTTATTCTTCCCAAATATGATCTGAGGTAAATATCGGATTCTAACTCTGCCTGATTAGACCTTAGTTTATAACAGCTGTTGATCTATATCATCGACATGCCAGTGTCGCAGATTTCGTACATGTCTGTATTAATAAAAATGATTGTATATATATATATATATATATATATATATATATATATATATATATATATATATATAAAATTATCAGATGGAGGGAAAAGGGAAACCATCTACTCTTCTGCGAAAAAGTAAAAATTATAGACAGAGAATGATTGTGGAGAGTAAGACGACCCAAAGAAGTAGTGCATATGTTCGGATACAATGACTTTCTAAGTAGGCCTAGTATAAAAATAATTACAATAATTATAAATAATAGATTTGATAACACTTAGAAAATAGATAAAATGTATATATATTTTTTTATCATTCGAGGTATGTCTCTAGAGAAGTATTTTAAGGGGGATTGGTGATGCATGAAGTATAAAAACGATATTGTTTTTATTATTTTTAAAAATTTTATTTCATATTTCAAGCAGTCGTCCGCTCTTTGTCAAAACATGATACGAATTGAATAAAATTGAAACCGTTAAGACAACTTCAATTTTTAACTTTGTAAAGCATTCATTCTTTGTCTCAACGTGTTAGTTAGTTCACGGGAAATCTTTCTAAAGATTGACAAAGAAAACTGTTGTCTTTTTTAAATAATGAACACGTGTGCAGTTGTTCCGGCGTCCATTAACATTAATCTCAACTGATTCAAATGTATATATATATATATATATATATATATATATATATATATATATATATATATATACAATTTAAATAATACTAGGTATTTGAATTGAAAGACATTTATGAGGAACGAAATGAAAATATAGAGTAAAGATTAAAAAGGAATGTAAATGTGAACACATAATAATCTAATAGATTAATATACCATATATGACTGATGATAATAATACAATCACAACAATAATAGCGATAATTACATGATAATAAAAATGTACTAATTAGAGGTGATATACGAAATAAAATAGTATATATATATTTGTTTATACATGTGAATAGACAGATTAATATATAAATAAAAATAAATAAAAAGTTTAACTGAAGTACCTTAAAGTGAGTATATGTAAAATAGATACAGCAAGTTATGGTGAATATAAATACAGTGTTTCAGGTGAGTATATTAACATATTTTATTAATTATTAGTGAGGATGCATATGTGTATGTAATTTATAGTTATGGGAGTATCATGCAATTTTGTTTAATATATTTTATTAAATTATTTATATGGGTTATGGAGACTAAGGTCTGTATTAAGCCCTGTATTTTGTGCGTCAAACCGAAGCATCCATTAGAAGTCTTTTTGTTGGCGAAGTTTGGTTGAGGGGAAATTAGTGTCTATCAAAAATCATGTAGTGTTGTCTGGTTTATGACCAGAAAGGTTAGAATGTCTTGATAGTGGTGCGATGAGATATTTTTGTCGAATGCATGTTTTGTTGTTGTTAAAACGTGATCTGAAAGGGTTTTTGTCTCCACAATAAATCCTCAGTGTTACAAATGGAGCAATAAATGTAATATATAATGTTGGAACCGTCACATGTTAGAAGCGGGGACTGTAGTTGGATATTATTGTTAGGTATATCAAATAAGGGTGTGGTGTTTATGTGGGTGCATAACATGGATCGAAGTTTATTACATTTGTAATTACCCTGTTGCGGTGTATGTTGTGTGTGTTTGTGTGATCAGGTGAGAATGGCTGCAAAATTGGGTGGTTGTCTGATTCATTAGGAAGATGGTGGTTAAAATGGACTTCATTGTGAGATTAGTTTGTTTCTTATTACAAAGTATGTAAAGGTAAATTGCAATTCTGTGCATCCATGGGGATGCGGTTGTTGGTGGTTTCTGTTTGTACTTAATGAGACACAGTCTGTTTATTCTAGTGGGTTTTCATAGCTTTTTAATATAGAGCGCAGGTAATGCAACAAATTTCCCACACAAAAGAAATAACCATTAGAATATATTCAAAAAGGGTTGGAATACACACATAATACGGATCTAAATTAAACGTAAAAAATTGGTCTAGTCCAAATTAAAATAAAAAAAAGAAATTGAGTTGAACATTAAAAAAGAAACAAAGAGAAAAGGAGAAAGGGACAGAAGAAAATAGATGGAAAAATGTGTATGTCAAGAGTACAGACAAGGTAAAAGAGGGAAAGCTAGAAGAAAAAGAAATAGAACAAAATATCATTAAAATCGGAGATGTAAATACTTATATATATATATATATATATATATATATATATATATATATATATATATATATATATACACATATATATATATTGATATATATATATATATATATATATATATATGTTATGTTTAACATGAGGGTTGATAATTTGTAAGATATTTGTAAGGTATATTCGAACTAGTGTTCTCATCTTAGATGGTGTTATCACAACGTTTCGGCCGATGTAACCTCCGACCTTCTTCAAGTGTACCTTGTTGAACTTGGGAATTTTTACTACAGAACTCTGGCATCTGGACAGAATTTCGAACGGAACGCTACAGGGGTAGCATGCTTTCGTTCCTTCTGCCATTACTGGTAAGAAGTTTTCAGTAATTCGCAATTCTTCGTATCGCCTGCACTGAGGATTGAACGTTCAACATTCAGATGACTGTCACGTAGAACTGAATTTTACTTAGTACTATATGCGCCACGGGTTTTTGCGCAAGTGTGGGCGCAAGTGCGGGCAATACGAAGAATTGCAAATTACTGAAAACTTATTCCCAGTCATGGCAGATGGAGCGAGAGCATGCATATTTTCATAGCTTACTATATATATATATATATATATATATATATATATATATATATATATATATATATATATATATATATATATATGTATATATATATATATATATATATATATATATATATATATATATATATATATATATATATATCCCTAAATGCTAAAATTTACAAGAACATAATGTTATCATGTTACTCCACAAGTTGCTTAAAAT
Source organism: Sepiola atlantica (assembly GCA_963556195.1). NCBI lineage: Eukaryota > Metazoa > Mollusca > Cephalopoda > Sepiida > Sepiolidae > Sepiola > Sepiola atlantica. Next base: position 43,238,541 of record OY744528.1, on the reverse strand, counting down.
ATATATTCAAAATTTTATAGGGATCCGTTCATTAGTTTAGGAGATTATCTTATATATATATATATATATATATATATATATATATATATATATTATAATATAAAATGAAGTAATAAAATAAGGTGTCAATCAAATTTTATTAGAATTCAAAGTTCATGCAAAGCATCCTTAAGTCCTTAGCTCATGAGTTTTCAAAGATAATTCTTCTCTTCAGAGGACCATTACCGCAGTTATACTACTACAGGCAATAAAATTACGCTTTGAAAATATATAAAATTATATACACAAATATATAAAAATACATAACATCAAACATATCAATCCAAAAACATACTTTTGTTGAATCCATAATATTAATGCTCTATCCAGTATATTGAGCTTCAGTTTTTTATCCGGATGTTTCACTAATTATAAGATATTAGTTGACGCTTATATCTTTTGTTGGATTGCTTCATATATATATATATATATATATATATATATATATATATATATATATATATATATATATATATATATATAATATATATATAATATATATATATAAATATATATATAATATATATATATATATAAATATATATATATATATATATATAATATATATATAAATATATATATATATATATATATATATATATATATATATATATATATATATATACGTACGTGTATTAGAACTTTTTCCCCCAAATGCTACTTAATTAAGCACAATGTAGAAAATATGTATAGATAGAAATGTGCGTAATAGTTAAATGAAGCTTATAATCCTGCCAGAGGACAGAAAGAACCAATAGTGAATTAATGTGTGTTAGGGGTTTAAAGAAATATACAAATTAGTTAAACTTTGTGAAATCGCTCGCATCGCCACAACTTAGTACATTAGTAAGTTCTTTTTACTTCTTTCCATAGAAAAGTTGGCTGTTAATATCAATGTGTGCGCGACAAATAACTCAACTATGTCTCTCTCCCTCTGTATATATAAATATATGTACTAATTACTTTTTTTTGAGTTTTGTACTGTACTGATAAAGACCCATTGTTGTTAACTTTCCGCCGTCTTTTTATTTAAGGTCTTCTAAATTTACTATTCCAACACGCACTGAGTCGCTGATAACATTGAATACATAATAACAAATTTACTTGGGTATAAAATCAATGTAAAACGTTCTATTTGCTTATTTGTTTTGAAACAGGAAATGCTAACTTTTTACTGTTAGTAAGTTGTAGCACCGTTCAAGTGTGACTATTGCCTCCTCTGTCTCCATGAACGATTGCTGCACTCTAAGACGTTTCTGTCTGCTGCCTCCAGCTAAGTTAATCAGAACAGATGAAACAAAACACATATGAGTAATAAGTATATTCTGAAAATATTTAAGATGAGCAGGGTTTCGTGGCGTTGCCCGGGGAATAAACACCAAAATAGATAAGTTACTTAAAAACGTTTTTGAAACAACTGCCAGTACAAATGAAAAAGAAAAAAATGCTTTACCTCTTATTAATTAATTAATATCTGGCGATACTAAGGGAAAGAGAATTGCAGAAATTTTACTATAACACGGGCGGGATCATACTGAATTAGATCATATAAGATGTCTAAGTATATAGTGTGTCGCTTTTAGTCGGATACATAGAAACTTACATAATGGCGAGTTTTCTTTATATAGGACAAAATCAGACTTTTAGGCGGAAAAGAACATTTGAACACAAATGCGAAATTTTTGTCCTTAAGTTCAAAACAATCATTAAATTTTAAAACAATAACAAGAAAAATATGGTGTCGCTACTGGGAGGAAAAGAAAGAGAAAGAGAGATCAATCACGAAGTCACCCTCTCTCGTATATATTAACTCGTATCTTCAAACTCGTCTTGCTTATGACTCGTCGGTATATTTTTCTTCTGCACCCAGCGATTTTCGTTTCATTTAAATTACTTCACTTGAAAATTAATGAACAAATATTTTGACAAAAGTTTGAATAATGTATCCATTTTTTTTATTAAATAATTTTAATGAATTACAGTTTATATCGCCCAAAGTATTGAATATATATATAGGGAGAAATAGGACAATAAAATTAAAATATACAAACATTAATTTACTATAAACTTTAAAAAAAATAGTTACTAAATTTAGGCCATGCAAATTTCGATGGTATTATAGGATTGATAAATGAAAAAAAAAGAACTTTTGCATTTATTCATTTAGATTAGATAGCCCGCTATTATATGACAGCCAAGGGAGGTAATTCTCGAGAAATGTGGATTTGTCTGCCAGATGATGACAGTTTTGCAAATGGTGGAATAAAAAAAGTGTTGTTTATTCAATCCTGTTCATTTTTATTGTGTTATTGGTGTTCCCTGTCCAATGTTTATAAAATAAATTGACAAATCAAATGACATTAGGTTATAACACCCACATAGCCTGTAATTTTTCTCTAGCTGTCATAACGTCGTAGTCATTTTCACGAGTTCGCACAGTTTTTATTTCGTCAATTTGTCTGTTACCTTGTCTGTAAAAAAATAGCGGATGGCTGACTTACCGGTTTGTTGATTCTGGCGACTGTGAATGTTCTCCTAACACCAAAAGCGAAGCCACTTATTTCAAATAACTTATACCAGAAGAAGCAGACGTTCCATTGGTATAAATGTCTCTCTCACTACTGGGAGTTCATTCATGTTGTCATTGCCTTACGTAATTAACAGTTAAAAGTTACTTGACGTAAGATTAAGGTCGCGAAGAAAGTTTTTTTTCGCAACCTTTTTTTTTTCAGCTAGCGCTACTCTAGGTCATCTTCGAATTATCTAAGTCTTTGACAATTTGCAGGAAAAACAAACTAAAAACGACGTCTAAGCTTAATAAAAACAACCACAACAACAACGAGAAGGAACAGCAACAACTGATTCGATAGTATTGAGTTGTTGTTGTTGTTTTCTCTTACTCTTTTGAGATATGGAGGCCTCTAACACATCCACTGGTGATGTGGGAAGAGTCCAGAGAGCACTATCTGACCAGAATCTCTATTCTAAAAATGAAATCAAGGGAAGTTTTGGATCGGAAATTACTCCTGCTATATTATCGGTGTTCTACCAGGAGATTTTGGAGTGCATCACTGCAATAGAGATCTTTATCTGCAAACTCAAAATTTATTGTATCTCCATGAGAAGAGAGAGAGAGTGAGAGAGAGAAAGAGAGAGAAAGAGAGAGAGGGAGCAGTTGGAATCAGACTGGTTAAATTCAAAATTGCTATACGAAAGGAATTACGTGATCTCAATTCCCCTCTACATCCTTTGAATACTAGTAGTTATATGGAACAACAATTCCTTCCCTATATGTAGAAATCGACTTGTAGAACTCTTTCATCATTTACGGTGAGTTCATTTCAAGTGCAGCAAGTCGCGAAGAAGGTATTTAATAAATCTGCAGCTCGACTTTCAAGTGAAAATAAAAATAAAATGACAGGAAAACGTAAGGATATACTTAATTGTGAAGACAAAAAGTAGAAATTGTGAAGACAAAAAGTAGAGTTCACCAAAAACTTCGGAAAATTATTCAGTAGATTTATAATTATCTAAGTCATTAACATTTTCATATTATGCGTGGACTTAATTTGGATGGATGCAATTTTTGATCTCTATTTCAAAAGAGTTCTGTAAAAAGGAGGCAGTCAGTGCGTAATACTTTTCCAGAAATTGCTTTGCTTCTCCTACAAAATTGGATCTTAATGAGTTAAATTTAGAAATGTGGGCAAATTGATTGACTTAACGTATAACTTACGCTAAACTCTAACATTAACCCAACTCCGAACCTTAAAACCTAAACTTAACGTTATCCTTAAAACCCAACCCATAATTAATCTTGACCTTATGTTATTATCTTATTTTAAAAAAAGTTGGAATTATCTCCCTTTAAATTAATTTTAATGGCGGAAAATTGCGGTGATTGCCGCATACGATTAAAAGTTGATTTTTTTTAATAATAAAAGAACTACTGGATTGTTTTCCGTAAATTTTCGTGCACGCTAATATATTTCCATCACAATTAAGTTTTTCTTAAAGTTTTCGTGTTATTTGAATTTTAACTAGCATACGTATCTCGGGAGTCGATTTGGAAACACACCATTTTTTTTCGCAATCTCGCTTTTCGGCTAGCTCCACTTTAGGTCACCTTTGAATTATCCACTATTTCGACATATGTTCACGACTACCTTTCATTCTATTTGTCTAGTTAACATATCTCAACTGCTAGTTTTGTATCATAAGACTGGAATAGTGTTAAGGAGAATATTATTACACCGATTGCATTGATTTTCACGGTTTTTTTCAGAAGTTTTGCTTTGATGTGACTTATGGCGTATTTAGATGTTTTATCCAATTTCTGATAGAGTTTACACGTATTGTATTGTTAATTAAGATCTCTTGAATAAAATACTTTTGATTTTAGTAAAATGATGCTTCATCCTTTTTCGGAAATCATCGGTGTAGAGTATGACTGTTCTGCCGATTGTTCGATTCGAAATACAGACAAAAGTCACCTTTAACTTACAAGTGTACATCTATACAAAGCGGCCAACCTAACAGTCATGAGGTAAGTGGATAATTAAAGTCTATTTACGTCAATACAAGCGAACATATTATAGCAGGCTGTCATAACAGTGTTTAATAATACAGTTCAACGGAACTTTGCATTATGCATTTAATTGGAAGCCTAATTTTAATTCTCTTAAAGAGGGCTATAAACAATATTATGATGATATTAAAAAAAAATTCTCCACATACACATGCATTTCACCCTTTTTGTGGGAATCATCAGTGTTGAGAATGACTGTTCTACTAGTCGCACGATTCGAAACCTAGACACAAGTCACATTTAACTTACTAGTTTAACCCCCTACTAAGAGGTCAGCCAAACAGCTGTCGGGAAAAGAGAGCATTAAAGTCTATTTATGTCAATACATGCGGACACATTTTAGTAGGCTGTCATAAGAGGGTTCGATAATGCAGTCGGACGGAACTTGACATTACGTATTTAATTGGTAGCCTTATTGATATACCAATTTATCATACGAATTTGTATCTACCAAGATCTAAGGTGTTGCCCCTGTCCTTTCTTTACAAGTACTTTTATTTGCTCTCATGAATTTGACCCTTCAATGAAAATGCTCGCAACCCACCCGACAACCATTAATATTCCACCCCTTCACTGTAGAGGCCCCTATATGCATGAACATTTTCTAATTTTCTACTCTTATAGATTCTTATTTTTGGACCTTTAAAAAAAATTATTTTACTCTTTACCATCGTAAATATTGAAGTGACTATAGATGTGAATTCATATAAATTTGAAATATTTTATTTTTAGTGTTATAAGTATAAACATTTGTTGTTGCGAAATCTTTACCATCGTAAATATTGAAGTGACTATAGATGTGAATTCATATAAATTTGAAATATTTTATTTTTAGTGTTATAAGTATACACATTTGTTGTTGCGAAATCTTTACCATCGTAAATATTGAAGTGACTATAGATGTGAATTCATATAAATTTGAAATATTTTATTTTTAGTGTTATAAGTATAAACATTTGTTGTTGCGAAATCTTTACCATCGTAAATATTGAAGTGACTGTAGATGTGAATTCATATAAATTTGAAATATTTTATTTTTAGTGTTATAAGTATAAACATTTGTTGTTGCGAAATCTTTACCATCGTAAATATTGAAGTGACTATAGATGTGAATTCATATAAATTTGAAATATTTTATTTTTAGTGTTATAAGTATACACATTTGTTGTTGCGAAATCTTTACCATCGTAAATATTGAAGTGACTAAAGATGTGAATTCATATAAATTTGAAATATTTTATTTTTAGTGTTATAAGTATAAACATTTGTTGTTGCGAAATCTTTACCATCGTAAATATTGAAGTGACTATAAATGTGAATTCATATAAATTTGAAATATTTTATTTTCAGTGTTATAAGTATAAACATTTGTTGTTGCGAAATCTTTACCATCGTAAATATTGAAGTGACTATAGATGTGAATTCATATAAATTTGAAATATTTTATTTTTAGTGTCATAAGTATAAACATTTGTTGTTGCGAAATCTTTACCATCGTAAATACTGAAGTGGCTATAGATGTGAATTCATATACATTTGAAATATTTTATTTTTAGTGTTATAAGTATACACATTTGTTGTTGCGAAATCTTTACCATCGTAAATATTGAACTGACTATAGATGTGAATTCATATAAATTTGAAATATTTTATTTTTAGTGTTATAAGTATACACATTTGTTGTTGCGAAATCTTTACCATCGTAAATATTGAAGTGACTATAAATGTGAATTCATATAAATTTGAAATATTTTATTTTTAGTGTTATAAGTATAAACATTTGTTGTTGCGAAATCTTTACCATCGTAAATATTGAAGTGACTAAAGATGTGAATTCATATAAATTTGAAATATTTTATTTTTAGTGTTATAAGTATACACATTTGTTGTTGCGAAATCTTTACCATCGTAAATATTGAAGTGACTATAGATGTGAATTCATATAAATTTGAAATATTTTATTTTTAGTGTTATAAGTATAAACATTTGTTGTTGCGAAATCTTTACCATCGTAAATATTGAACTGACTATAGATGTGAATTCATATAAATTTGAAATATTTTATTTTTAGTGTTATAAGTATACACATTTGTTGTTGCGAAATCTTTACCATCGTAAATATTGAAGTGACTATAGATGTGAATTCATATAAATTTGAAATATTTTATTTTTAGTGTTATAAGTATACACATTTGTTGTTGCGAAATCTTTACCATCGTAAATATTGAAGTGACTATAGATGTGAATTCATATAAATTTGAAATATTTTATTTTTAGTGTTATAAGTATACACATTTGTTGTTGCGAAATCTTTACCATCGTAAATATTGAAGTGACTATAGATGTGAATTCATATAAATTTGAAATATTTTATTTTTAGTGTTATAAGTATACACATTTGTTGTTGCGAAATCTTTACCATCGTAAATATTGAAGTGACTATAGATGTGAATTCATATAAATTTGAAATATTTTATTTTTAGTGTTATAAGTATAAACATTTGTTGTTGCGAAATCTTTACCATCGTAAATATTGAAGTGACTGTAGATGTGAATTCATATAAATTTGAAATATTTTATTTTTAGTGTTATAAGTATAAACATTTGTTGTTGCGAAATCTTTACCATCGTAAATATTGAAGTGACTATAGATGTGAATTCATATAAATTTGAAATATTTTATTTTTAGTGTTATAAGTATAAACATTTGTTGTTGCGAAATCTTAGGAATACAATAAACAGTCGAATAACACGCCAGCCCCTAGACATATAAGGGAAAATGGAGGTATATTCAGACCACTATGTCCAGAAAATAAGCCCAATGATAGAACCTTTAGATCAACTAGTTTATGACACATTTTATACCCATTTTAACAAATTCAAGAGCTAGAGCCGTTGTTAAGATTGAATATTTGGAACGTATATACATAAGTATGTCATACATTTGTTTATTTCGAAACTGTATTCCGGAGCTTTACAGCGTTTACATTGAGATATCACTTACATCTAGCCAGTGTCGTATGATAGCGCTGGTGTAGAGGCGCCGATTGTCAGCTCGAGCGTTGAGTTTCAATCCCGGCTTGAGGCACTAGCTGGTCTAACCGCACTGAAGAGCTGTGATACATCGAAACACTCTGTATGTGGATAACTAGATAAAACTTCCTTTCTTGGGTAGCGCTTATTTTTAAGGATATCGCAGACCGCCACTAACTTTAAAACAGATCGCAACCAATCAAGTTCATTTTATGATTATTCATGTTTTTTCATTCATTACATCTTTAATTCTAATGCGACTATATACAATCTGCTGGATATTTGAAAGTTTTACACGTTTACATATTTTGTTTTATAAACGGGTCACATATAAATCAATTTTAAACCTCTTTACCTCCTAAGTTTAGGGCCGGTTCCATTAAGTGATCGGTTTACTATAAGCTTCAATGACGCAAAAGTTCGGTATCTAACTCTTTAAAGGCGTGAATATTGAAAATTGACCTTTATCTCGTTTTGTAAATTGATTCGCATGAAAATCGATCTAATTTATATAAAAGAATTGTTTGTATATTGTCACATACTATATATATATATATGTGTGTTTGTGTGTGTGTGTGTGTGTGTGTGTATGTGTGTGTTTGATTCCTGTAAATGATGACTGAGTCCTAACGCGAATAAAACCTTTATCACAAAAGAAAACATGTGTCGTGTAATTTGATCAAATACAAAGACGACGACAAACGGGGTTTCCAAATATATAGAATGTATAATAAGATTATACACACATCACACGACATCAGAACGCGGCATTTCTTTTTTTTCATTGTCCATAAATGTTATAAAACAGATTGATGATTCAAAACAATCTGATTGATACTGCCCTTTATCGATATCCCTTTTGTAAGAGCCCCCATTTTTACGAATCTAATTTGATCGCAATTTGATCTTGACAATTTCGTCAACTGAGATATTTTGCATTTCAAAATGAAATTCTTTTAACCTGCCATCAGTGCACATTTTTAATTAATTTCAGACGCGAACGTTTTATTTGAAATTTAAAAGTTAAATCAGTGCACACACGAAAACAGGAAAATCGAATAAATCGAAGATTAGATTATTTGATTCGTAAACAGATTCACCTCCTTAAAATACTGCATAGATACGCACATACGCATACAGACGGGCACGCCTACAATTACGGGTGTCTTGTGGATATCCTTTGTACAGGATCACCCGACCGATTGAATCGTTAACAAAGCTCACAGAACTTTCTGCAATCCAACCATATTTTGTACAAATCAACTGTAGTATATGCCTGACTTGTCCACCAAGTTCTATTTATCAATGTTTAACAGTCTTTGTTTTTACATCGTTCAATGATAAACACATCTCGATGCAGCGTGTAAAATTGTCAATAACTCTGACAAAATATTCACTTTCGATTCCCCTGGTTGTGATCGACCATTAAGTTTATAAATAGTTTAGGGATTATTTTAATCGGCATTTTATTTTTGAATAACCCCACAAATATAAATATTTCCGGTTAGCGTAAAGTTAATGTAGGATAATCTCTACTACTGATGTGTAAAATTACAAATGTTAGCTCGCATATCATTGAACGGAAATAAAGCAAAAAATTAGTAGGCAAGTCAGACATAGATTAAAGTTTTTGTATATTAATATTATTGGCTCTCAGAAAGTATTGTTTATTTTTCAATACATGGGTGGCATTCTGCATGTTGTTGGGCGAACCCTGCACAGCCAACGATCTAGCACTCTTCAACATCAAAAGACACTGACTTTACGTTATATAAGCTAGATAGTTTTGTATATGGATACGAGAAGAAGAAGAAGAAGAAGAAGAAAGAAAAAAAAAGAAGTTATGTTAAATATTGCATGTATGTCGACTCGTGCCTATTTAGATAGGTGCGTTTGCAGAGAAATTGTCGTCAAGTTAAGCAGAATGTAAGGGGCGACAAATTTTCAGGCAGTTAACTTTTGAGACCAATCCTTCTTCCATTTAAACAAAAATTGCAGCCGACTTCCCCTCCCCCCAAAAATTATAAAATTTGTTAGATACAAAGGATTTAATAGAGAAAATAATTGCTCTACATCAAATTTAGAGTTATATTAAATAATACATTTTAAACGAATCTATGCAAACAATCCTAAACTATTGAACTTATCATTATGAATTATGGAATATGTGTTCAAGGCATCAGGGTGAAAAACATGGGCGCATTATTTTTTTGTAAATTTTACCTTCTATAGAGGTGCCTCCGAAACCGTACAATACCCCCCAAAGAAAGAAAAAAAACATTAAAATGTAAAACTAATGATAAATGTATTGCTTATACCCGTCCTGGGACGAGTATTCTACTAGTACCTATATATATATATATATATATATATATATATTATAATATAAAATGAAGTAATAAAATAAGGTGTCAATCAAATTTTATTAGAATTCAAAGTTCATGCAAAGCATCCTTAAGTCCTTAGCTCATGAGTTTTCAAAGATAATTCTTCTCTTCAGAGGACCATTACCGCAGTTATACTACTACAGGCAATAAAATTACGCTTTGAAAATATATAAAAATTATATACACAAATATATAAAAAAATACATAACATCAAACATATCAATCCAAAAACATACTTTTGTTGAATCCATACAGTCCATCCAGATCATACAAGTTGAGGAGCATAATCATGATTATGCTCCTCTGTAACAGTGAAGTCCCACGGTGGATGTTTACAAATTGCTATATAATAATAACCGAAAATTTATATCGAATTGAACCCTTCGAATTCCTGTGCGTGAGTCTTTTTTCCTTGCTAATCAAAACACGTTCACCGTCACCGAAAACAAATATATCATTATATTTTTATATATCAGAATGGCGTTATTCGTTTATTCACAGCAGAAATACAGCACAACTAGGTCAGACAACATCATCTAACTGTAGACAGTTTGAATATTTTTTTAATTATCTCATTGAAGCAATCGACAAATCGTTCAAGAACTTTTCTTCTACTATGCCAACGTATATTATTTTGAATTAACAATCTAAGCGGATTGTTCTTCATTTATTATCAAGCTGAATTCATGTTTTACAATATCGTTTGATATCAAGTTAATTTCCTTAGTAATGATTTATGTCACAACATTTTATTCTTTTAATCCAACTTTCACACCCGGTAAATTATTTGTGTATAATGCAATGGAAAGCTAAAATGGGATGTACATCAACACCTGTGAAAATGATGTCAACAATGTTGGGAGCACGCATGTTGTCACTGACACAGAGGGTTGGCCGTTGTAGTTTCTTTCTGGTCCTGCTCTGTCCAACCGCGTTCTCTTCAGTCTTTAGAGATCCACCATCCCAAGCTTTACCTTCTCTTTGAGAAAGAGTTTGTTTATTGCTAATCGCCTAAGGCGCCCCTACCGAAGAATGCCGAAGGCACTGCTCAGACATTTTTGTAGGTCAGGGCGCGCTAATCCTAGTGCTAATCTATGTGTGCAGGCTTTTCAAAACCACACCTGACTCTGTGTCTAACCTCCTTGAGAGGAGCTAAATAAAATACATGTAAATAAACCAAATACAACGCAGGGGAGAGAATGGACCAGAAGGTCATAGGGTGCAATTACAAAAGCAACTACCACGTAAAGAGCCCTCTTTACACATGTAGAACATACTTCTAAAGTTATGCCATCGATTTCAACCTGAATACATTATTTCGCGATGTTATCGCCATCCTAGTTATCAGATGCACACCGTTCCTATTATGATACCCTGTGACTCTGTTTGAAATGAATAATGAACAAGTACTTAGCCTATTTGAAGATCCATCGTTTAAGTTAAAGGATTGCAATAAACTTTTGGATTGCTAGTAATCACATTTCGTAATGATAAAGTAAGATAATTATTATAATGTGATTATCACAAACACCATACCTGTTAACGTTGCTTAGACATAACGTACACAAATAACGAATATATATATATATATAAGTCATATATTTAAGTCATATCAAATTAATCAAAGTAAATTAATAGAGCAAATCCAAAACTATAAAAATAATGTAGAATGTATATAATATATATATATATATATATATATATATATATATATATATATATATATATATATATAATTTTTAAATATTTTTAATATGAAACTAAATATAATAAAATCATAAAAATAAAAATACATAAAACTATAAATCACCTAAAAAGTAGTGTAATGGATTCGTCCGAACACTTTAAAATACAGCAACATTTTTGTAAATAATTTTCTTAGACACAGACGAACAACACATGTATAAAGGACATTTTTTAATAAGTTAATAAGTTAGCAAAACATTTATCTGGTAAAAAACTTAGATCTAATGTACGGAACGTTTTTGCTCTTGTCTTTTAAGGGAAGGGGGGGTCTGATCAACTCTGCTGGGAAGTCATGAAATAAAATACTGTTTTGTTTTTAAATTCCCAAAACAGTTTTTCATGGTAAACAACTGATGATCCCTTAAATAATGTTAAGACTAACGTAAATTCTTGGAAGCAAACTAATATAGTGGCTGCAAAAAGTAAATTGACTTACAAAAAAGTGATTTTCCACCGAACGACTTGGGACTAAAATGTTTTTTTTGTTGTTCTTTTAAAAAAATGTAATATAGTTTTAATGGTTGAGAAACCTCCGAGACTATATA
>OY744528.1:43168703-43223703 GCA_963556195.1 Sepiola atlantica | reverse complement strand
TATATATATATATATATATATATATATATATAAATCCGTTTGGGGACATAAGAAGCATGGGCAGGCGAAAATAATGAAATCAGATTGAAAACATTATACGCGATGTGAGATTTATTTTCAATAAATTAAACTTTTATTACATTTTATTTAAATCATATATTTTGGCATACTAAGAATCGCATGTTATGGTGGTGGCCGATTGGTACAATACCGGACTACGACACAGTCGTGACTTTAAAACCGGGTTCGTGTCCTTCGACCAGCAAGAATAAACACCTTACACTGAAGATTGCGTCATCATGAAAACATCGATGTCTCTAGATACTAATAATAAATATTTGTTTTAAATGTTGCTATATATATATATATATATATATATATATATATATATATATATATATATATATATATAAACCAACGATAATGTCCGCAAATGTTCAATTTAATATATATATATATATATATATATATATATATATATATATATATATATATAAACTCGACTCTCTTTGATTACAAAAGCAAATTACCCCATCGCTACAAAACACCCATTGTTTAAAACCTACTAAACCGTGCACAACTAATCTCTTACAACCCAAGATTATTTATTGAATAAAAAAATTTAAAAATAGTCTAATGAATTGCCTTACACATCATAATTATGATTCAACACTTTATAAAATACTACTACTGATAATAATAATAATAATAATAATGATGATAATAATAATGATAATATCCAGCATAATGAATGAAAGTCTTTATACTGTTACACTTAATTCAACCAAACTTTTGATGAGATGAAATAGCCTTAAAGCATATTGTACACTGATATTTATCCACTTTTGACAGCAATATTTAAATAAGAGTACTTATTTATTACAATAAATTTGTGTACATTATCTATACGTTAAATGCCCTTCAGGAGAATGCGACTACTACTATAATAATGATTATGATGAAGATGATGATGATGATGATGATGATAGTGATAGTTATGATGATGATGATTAGTATGATGATTAGTATAATGATGATTGTGATTATAATAAAGCTAACATCAACATTGCTTTTACTACCACTCCCCTTTCCAGTAGGCTCACAATGCACCTAGTAAATTATAGTTCAATTTACCAGCATTTAAAACACATGACTGCTTTATTTCAGGCAAATTTTTGTTACCAACACTTTACATATTATATTACATGTAACATATTGCATTCTGAAAGTAATGAACAAATTAAAATACTTGCACCGAAGAAAAATGGAGGTTTTAGTTGAAATGTTTAATAGGTAGTCAGTTTTGTTCTGTATATCTGAAGATTTATTTTGTTCATAAGATTAAGACTTTGTAATTACCAATGCTCTGCTTGGATAGCTATTAACACACAACGGTTATTTCTTAATTAAACCCAATTTTGCTTAATACGAGACCTTGTTTTTGTTGGAAACTCTTTCAATTCCTATATCATCTGGAATTACACACACACACACACACACACACACACACACACACACACATATATATATATATATATATATATATATATATATATGGGGATAAAATAAACGATATATCATAAAATAAAATGTTGTAGAGACAGAATGTACTAAAGACACAAAGAAATAACAATATAACGCAATGTGTTTAATTGCTATTCCTTTCTTGGCATATACATATATATATATATATATATATATATATATATATATATATATATATATATATATATATATATATATATATATTACTGTGTCTATTTGATCGTCTTGGATTTCAGAGAAAATCAAGCTTATTTCTTCTCCAGAAAGATTCATCAATTCTTTTGGACGTTTATCGGTCGAAGATTCTATACCTTACTCTGTCTGTTTGGTATACCGGAGTTTCACTTATTTTGTCATACTAGATTAAGGAGAACATTTCCCATTGTTATTTTACCAGAACTATACATCGGTATTTGGGATCTGGGAGCGATTAACGTCTAAAGAGGCTGACGAATCTGTCTAGAAACGAACCAAACTAGTAATAAGTAGTAACACTACACATCTAACACTACCCCTAACCCCAACACATCCGAAACAAGAATTGGTTCATAGATCGCAATGTTCATACTTGGATTAATCATTTCGAAGTGACTGTGATAATTCTCAGTACAACTGATACTAATAATATCATTTAGAATTACTTAAGATTTCTACCCGATCATGGCTGACGGAACGAGAAAAATATACCCTCTTGAATTAAATAAAGGTTTCAGTTAGGAATTTTAGACAGATACCCGATTTTGACAAAACGCGCATAAAGAAGGTTGGAGGTTACATCGGACGAAACGTTGTAGGAATAATATCCAAGATGAGAAAAGTAATGCGAATAAATCAAATAATAATGAATTTATTAAAAATCATAATTTTCAAATCTGTTTTCACTTTACATGTATTTGCCAATTAAAATTTCAAACATATCAAATATAATCCGAAAATGAACTTAATTTAAATTGTATACGTTTAATTAATTAATTACGTTTATCGTGTAATAAGTTAGCTTAATATGATAGTTTTAATTCAATTTATATGTAACTTTTCATTAATAATACGATATGGCATTTCATGTTCGTAAGTTATCAGCCTCCAATGCTTGTTAAAGAGATAGAATCGCCTGATCGGCAAATATGTAATCCAAAGAAAGTGTATTTTAGCTCAAATTGAAATACACTTTCTTAAACTTTGAGCTAGGACAAAATTGTAAATGTTCGATCTATAGATAGTACAAATATATCGTCGGGTCTGCGTTCGCGCTGGACGTCCATACAATTGAAATATACCACATACGCCTATAAAGGTTTTCGAGATCATAGTTAGATCTATTTAGATTAAGCGTACACAATCCCAAACAAAATGATAAGATTCATGACAAGAATAATAATTGGATAATGATAATAGCAGCGTCAATAATAAAATGGTACTGGTGTAGCCTTTAAACCAGAAAAAAAACAATGTATTCGATTTTTTCGACTGTTTACGTAAACAGTCGGAAGATTCTGAAACGCTTATGCAATAAAAAAGCATAAAAAAGATGACAAGTTAAATTGTAAATTGATCAAATCTTAAATTAATTTTATGCGCGGAAAAATTCCTGTTAAGCTAAGGGTACGGGGTAACTCAAAAAGAAAGTCTTCTGAATTTGAAAAAGCACTACAAAAAATTTCTCGAAAATAAAAAAAAATTAAAACGTTGGTTCTTTTGTTTGTTTATCTTCTTCAAAAATCTTTATTTTATTCTTACATTTGAAAAAAAAAAACAACATTTCAAATTTAACTTTCTCGTGCAATATAACATTATAAAAGTTGTTTCATTAATTTTCTTCGTAAAAAAATAAATATTTTTTCATAAATTAAAATACGGTGAGTGTTTTTCTTGCTTTCAAAGTTGTGTCATTATTTTTTTGTTGAAACGTCACTTTGTTTTGATTTTGACGCCGAATTGTTTTTATACGACTTTTTCCGGCTCTGTACGTAAATCTGCGTTGGCAAAAGTCGTTTTTGTCTTGTTCGAAATCTAGACGAGTATCAATAAACCATGTGCATCATTTTTAACCCTAACCCACTTTCAACAATTATTAGGTACAATATATCAAAACTGGACTTCCAAATAATCAATATAGTAGAGATTTGATGAGACCAGGTGAAAACAATAAAAACAAAACTGCGAAGATTTATATATGGTGTGATGTGAAGTCGTGTGTATAATATCGATATATACGCTTGTTGTCAGGGTCCACGCGTGTCATCTTTTCTCTTGACCGATCACAATAATACAAGTTCTATGTGAAATGGAGGTTTACTTCTCAAGAGAAAGATATACATTGATTCAACATTACAGACACCGACGATAGAGAAATATATTTAATTAAGAGAGAGAGAGAGAGAGAGAGAGAGAGAGAGGAAGAGAGAGAGAGAGCGAGTTATCAGAATCACTTCATGATTCGCCCTCCTTCAACTGCACCAAGGTTTGGAGAGTGTTCTATCTGGTCAATTTAGATGGAAAATAAACCACGTTACCGTCGAGAAAAATGACGTAATTTCTCGACTTCTACAATCCACCGAGGACACACCCGGATCTCAAACTCGTCAATCATTCAACGGGTTCGTCGTTCACTCTGGGACTCCCCAATTAATTCCGTTAATATTCACCTCCGGAATAAGAGATCTAATCTGTCATTCTGCAAAGGAGATACCTCACATAATGCAATTTGTGCTTTACCTATATAATAGCAAAATAAAACTGATGACTTTGTATGTTTGTTTGACAGATAGAATGGGAAATAACTTATTAGAGAGTTACCTCCCTTGGTAATGTGTTCAATCAAGAAAGTAACTATGAGAGATTTACCTCCCTTGATCCGAGAAGAAACGAGTAATGTAAATAGTTCATTGTCTGAATGTGAAAAAAATATTTTTATATAAAAGAATTGACTGTTTTCAATTCTCAATGAATATTTTCAAAAACTGTAACATGTTTTTCCGACATTTTGCATCGAACGACCACTCTATTTTATTTATAACTTGAAGTTTATTAATAAGACTAAAATGGCAACGCCGAGACTTTAAAAAAGACTATTCAATTATATGGTTTTTATGTTGCCCGAGACGCTATTATAATTGACCTTTTTCAGCCACAGTTGGCACTCTATCTGTTTCTTCTTTTCACCACATTTTTCAATCAACATAGCGATGACACCAGTGTTTTGTAAAGCGAAACCAAAATGCTTCCAGCTGTTCCTTTGCAAGTTGGGTCTGCCTCGGAGGTTAGTCGCAGAATCTAAAGATTCGTATTAGTTTATCTAACATAGCTTTTTAAAATGGAAATTTATTTGGGCCAATTGCAGGGAAACGTTCTTTGGCTAAGTAGAAAATCCCCACTCAATCATGGCCCCCATATCTGAAATCGGACATTAAATAAAAAAGTCCTCCATTATATTTTGTTAGTTCCTTTTTCAAATAATTTGTTTTTCAATAACGTGTTTAATTATTAGCAAATAAATATAAAACTATATTTATAATTGGAAATTTTTTATTCGAAAAATATTTTTGGCGCTTTTACACAATACGAACCAAACTAAACAGACTTTTTCCGAGCTAAACCTGAAACTTAGTTTAATGCATGTTTAGAGTAAGGTTAGGATTAGGTTAGGGTTAAGGTAAAAAAAAAACCCAGTTCGGTTCGTATTATGTAAAAGTACTTATTTTTAATATAGTTTAATTATTAATTATTAACCAAATATAATTTTATTACCAAGTAACAAACAATAAGTAACAGTTAATTAATTAAAACTGTTTCTTATATAGCCTAAAAAATTAGACATCATATTAATACGTATTCAATACAGAATATTGCCGAAAAAATTGTCGAAAAGAACCCAAAATAAAATAGATTTATTTTAACATCAGTAGAAATTACTTATTTCAGATATGGCGCCCATTACGAAGTGTACATTTTCTATTTAACCCTTTTCTTTCACAAGCTAAATAAGATATTGTTAAAGTTCCTTAGTTGACCATACTATATACTCGTTTAAAAACTAGTATTCAAGACTGACCTAATGTAAAATTACCGACACGTATTTAAAAATAAAAACGAATGTTCTTATCTCTATATAAAGTTAAGTATATGTATATTTTTATAGATTCCGATGTATAGGATTCACCCCTAGACTTTTTAACCGATCATTATGAATTTTGAAACTGACCAGCTAAGATTAGGTGGTAAAAATTTGAGCTCCATTTATTTTAACTTAGTTTTATTCAAAAGGGATAAAAGGGGTTGAAAGCCTTTCGTGAAAATTCAAATACTTCCGATTTTGCTGAACTGCTTATAAAACAGTAAATTTGTGTGGTATTTTTCTGTGTATCAAGTAGTTTACGTTTTTCACTGACATAAAACTCAGACATATTTTATTTATACATCCTAATACTATGATGCGAAATGATTCGTCCATATAAAGTTACAGCTGCTAATTTCTAGCAGCAAATATGTTTTCCTAACACTGAAGATTCTGGAGGTCGTGTCACGCCCTATGAAGATGTTTATTTACTCCTCGTGGAGTTAGGCACAAGGCCAGTTTTATCTTACTCCCACAAGTAAGATGTGACCCAAGATCGGGTCGAGCAAGTGGGGTTAAAACCCAGCGCTCGAGAGGTGAGCACTCTGGCCATTTAAAAATTGCCTGGGCAGCCCCGTCGGCATTCCCCGGTAGGGGCGCCTCAGACAGTAAGCAATAAACTTACTCCTCCCCAAAGAGAGGAGGCGAAGCCTGGGAGGGTGGACCTCCTAGAACTGCACAGGACAGGCGTGCAGTATCCATCGGAACAGATACTACACTTTGATCTTAGCCAAAAGGCCGAGGGGATGAATCACCATGACATTTACATCAAATAATTTTATCACTAAATAAAAATAATATTACCATACAAAATCTATTAAAAAATACTTTAAATTTAATAATATTTAAATATTAGAGAAATAACTCACTACAAAAATGTTACGTTAGTTACATCATTTTATTTATAACAGCAATTTAACATTAAATATTAAATATTTGAAAGTTTGTTATCGGATTGAGTTGAAACTATAACACTGGAATAAATTAATAAATTAATATAATAACAAGTAATTAAAATTAATGTAACACAAAATAAATAACTAATAAATGCATATAATAATAATAATTACATTAAATCGGCATTCTTTCATAATTTCAAACATTTAAATCTATTTGCTACGGGGTAGTTGTGTTATTGACTGCAGTAATGCTAAGGAAGGCAATATCACCAGCACTTCAGACCACACAATTTCAGAAGATTTGACATACGTTATAGTTGATAGTAAAGTAAATTCGTATGAATACAGCATGCCACAACTTTGCTGATCGTTTTCATTCTGTTGTTGTCATTCATGTAGGAGGAACCATGTAATAGTTGCCTACATTCCTAATAGAAAGTTGTACTACGGAACCGACTTGATTCGTATTTGGCAGACCCACGTAGTCAGTCTGCGTCGTTATCCATTTAACCACCGTTTATCATTTGATACAGAGGTCTTACCTCGAAATATATTATGGAACACGGCTGCATACATTAGATCATTGTGTAGAGGTAAGACTGCATCAAGTAAGATTTACTAAGTAAATTTAAAAGAAAATTACTTCTTGGCCTCTGCATATAAACTTAATTATCTATTTATAACAGTTTGGTTAACAATTTAATTTCTAATTTAATGACTAAACGCAATTACTAAATTTTACTTTTAAATCCCATATTTTGAAGAAACAGACCAACAATAATTCAATAAAAAAGGTCATAGTTAAAAAAGCGAAACAGAAGAAAGTAAAATTATTCCCAGGTAACGCCAGCTAGTTTATAATACAAAAGAAGTGTCTCTGTCTGTGTGTATTTCAGCCTCTCTGTCCGAGGATACAATTGAAAACAATGTTCTATGCCAAGATCGAACACCATTTTCCCGAAGAAAATTTATTGATTAATGTAATGATGATATTTATTTTTAATATCTTTTTACAAAAATATAGTGGGTCTGCGTTCGCGCGGAACGTTCATAAACAGCACATACGTAGTAAAGTTTTATTTTATTGAAAATAGAAAACTATAGGCATTTAAACATAAGAAACTATTTTTTCCCTGGGAATATTTGCATTTAACCATTATTTTTGAATCGATGCTTTTCCGATATTTTATACAATTTTCGAAGCTAATTGACTTCCAATCAATGATTTGATTTTTATATAATTTTTAATTTTGATTTTAGTCTCGAATGAAGGAAAACACTCTTCTTCGGATTTAAGTCTGGTCTTGATTTTCTGCCATGTTGATGGACAACGTAATCATCGTCGCCATCCAACCGTTTTTTGTGTTATTCTTCGAAAAGTGTGCTGTAGACAAATTTAACTATGATTTCATACCAATCAAACAAAAAAAACACACTCTATATTCGTGCACACAACGTGGGCGTGTTGGGCTGGCTTCCTGCGAAGGAGAAAGTTTCTATGGAATATTAGAATAACAAGCGTTCCAGAGTGGCATGTGTCTATCGTCCAGTCGAGAACATTTTAACGACGTTTGTTTTTCATTTTTTTTAACAAAGATTTCGCCGTCCACTTGGTATTCCCAAATTTTCACCTATCTGGTACTGACCACGCCTAACGCTTGTTAACTTTAGGGATATAACAAGAACCGGTGTATCACACAGCGTGGGCTTCTAACATGAAATAAATACGATTGCTATGTTACGAATTATCACATTGTAAAATATCGAATGGACTCCGAATGTCGAGTATTTTAGGAGAAATAAAATGCGTTGAGGAATGAACAGTCATCCGCCATCTAACATATAAAGCTATCTTGCCGGATTTTCAAAGTCAGGCCCATATAACAGTATGTCTGATATATCGATACTTGATTCGAACTAGCTTATTACTCTATTGCTTCCTTCTACTATCTTATTAGCACGGGTATATTTTATTCCGCATTGGTTTCTTTCTGAAAATACTTATTCCGAAAAAGAAAACGTTCAGAGTGGAAGTTATTTTACCTACTTACCAACTATGCGTATGCATTAAATGGAAGTAGTAATGTCATGAGTTATTTCCCTTTACTTCTGCATCAATAAATATCTTAAAACAGTTTTATATTTCTTCGTAAGCAAGTCAATCATTTTTCATTTTACTCCCGGACAATGCCGGTAAATAGAGCAAGTAAAATATATTGTAAACCAATTTGGATGAATAGCAAACACGCTGGGCGTGAGTGTGAATTTGTCTAATAAAATAAGGGTCTATGGGGAACGACAAACAATGTCGGGACGCGGCGAATCCTCTATTTTATGCTACCTTCTTTATTGTTGACGTCTGGTTTCGAAATAATAAAAGATATGCGAACGTCATTTATTTATTAAACGTGCCACACTAGCTAATAACGAAATAGATATTTATATGAAGCTGTGTTTAAAAGAATAATTAAAAAAAACGTTGTCACCGAAAACAAGGCAAATTCCACTGAGACACGTAAGAGACTTTATATTGGAGTTTAGGTTAGTAGGTACTGTAAGCTCATAGAACTGACTTTATCTCTAGATATATAATATAAATAGTTACATCCAATCTGTTGCTAAGGTCGTTGGAAAAAATGTTTGAATCATTCTACGACTTCAAAAAGTACCAGACTCCCGATACAATTCCCTATCTATATAAAAGTCAGATACGCCATAATATTGAGTATGATGCCACATCTGGGGAGACATCGCTGATAGAACTCTTCTTATTTGTCTAGACACTCAACATCGACTTCGAAATCTAGTGAGAGAAGCCCCCTCGTCTGTTCTTTACATGCTATTTCTCCAAAAAACGATGTCGCTAGTCTTTCTCTACTTATCTTCCGTGGAGGTGTCGATTGAGTTACAATCTATGTATGAAAAATTCACCCCGAGAACTTGCTTTTCCTACCACAACGAATAAAAAACGTTTTTTCAGTCTTAATCATCATCATAATCATCAGCAGCATAATTAGGGGGTTTGATCCCTCTTGGAGAAGAAACACCTACCTGGTTTTCTTCCACCTTGTATTGTCTCTGGCTAGACGTGGCCATGTAGGACCTAGTTTGCTGTCGACGTCGTCTCTTCAACGCTCTGTTGTCTCTATATCTCGAAAAGTGACCTGCCCATCTATATTTAGCCGTTCCTATGGTAGTTTGCTGTCTGATCCAAGTGTTTCTTTTTCTTTCTCGTAGATTCATTCCTCGAAGAATCTATTATATAAAAGAGAGTTCTGGGCGGAGAGGAAAGAAGGGGTTGGAAAGAGAGAGGAGGAAAGCGAGGGAGGGAGAAGAGAGAAAGATAGAGACAGATAGAGATATATAGAGATAGAAGTTTTAATATATGTAGGTTACACTTTTGCTCCGGACAATGCCGGGTAGCCCAGCTAGTAAATAATAAAACACAAATTCCAGTGTATTTAATCGTCACTAATGAAATCACCATTCTCGTCTATGATCTTCATCTGTTAGTAATCTTTATAATGTCACAGTGATAAAATTCCCTTGGATTTGAACACATTTTAAACTTTTTCTTTAGAAATGTATAACTAATGGCGATTTTGTGTCTATCTGTCTGACGCCCAAGCTATACTATTACTTCTATTAATGCACTATTGAACTTCTATTTCTAATGAAGAATTTATATCGGTTTGTCTGATACCGAAACTGTACTATTACTTCTATTAATGCACTATTGAACTTCTATTTCTAATGGATAATTTATATCTGTTTGTCTTATACAGAAACTGTACTATTACTTCTATTAATGAACTATTACACTTCTATTTCTAATGGATAATTTATTTCTGTTTGTCTGATACCGAAACTGTACTATTACTTCTATTAATGCACTATTGAACTTCTATTTCTAATGGATAATTTGTATATGTTTGTCTGATACCGAAACTGTACTATTACTTCTATTAATGAACTATTACACTTCTATTTCTAATGGATAATTTATATCTGTTTGTCTGACGCCCAAGCTATACTATTACTTCTATTAATACACTATTGAACTTTTATTTCTAATGGATAATTTATATCTGTTTGTCTGACACAGAAACTGTACTATTACTTCTATTAATGCACTATTGAACTTCTATTTCTAATGGATAATTTATATCTGTTTGTCTGATACCGAAACCGTACTATTACTTCTATTAATGCACTATTGAACTTCTTTTTCTAATGGATAATGTATATATGTTTGTCTGATACCGTAACTTTACTATTACTTCTATTAATGCACTATTGAACTTCTATTTCTAATGCATAATTTATATCTGTTTGTCTGATACCGAAACTGTACTATTACTTCTATTAATGCACTATTGAACTTCTATTTCTAATGCATAATTTATATCTGTTTGTCTGATACCGAAACTGTACTATTACTTCTATTAATGCACTATTGAACTTCTATTTCTAATGCATAATTTATATCTGTTTGTCTGACACAGAAACTGTACTATTACTTCTATTAATGCACTATTGAACTTCTATTTCTAATGCATAATTTATATCTGTTTGTCTGATACCGAAACTGTACTATTACTTCTATTAATGCACTATTGAACTTCTATTTCTAATGCATAATTTATATCTGTTTGTCTGATACCGAAACTGTACTATTACTTCTATTAATGCACTATTGAACTTCTATTTCTAATGCATAATTTATATCTGTTTGTCTGATACCGAAACTGTACTATTACTTCTATTAATGCACTATTGAACTTCTATTTCTAATGCATAATTTATATCTGTTTGTCTGACACAGAAACTGTACTATTACTTCTATTAATGCACTATTGAACTTCTATTTCTAATGCATAATTTATATCTGTTTGTCTGATACCGAAACTGTACTATTACTTCTATTAATGCACTATTGAACTTCTATTTCTAATAGATAATTTATATCTGTTTGTCTGATACCGAAACTGTACTATTACTTCTATTAATGCACTATTGAACTTCTATTTCTAATGCATAATTTATATCTGTTTGTCTGATACCGAAACTGTACTATTACTTCTATTAATGCACTATTGAACTTCTATTTCTAATGCATAATTTATATCTGTTTGTCTGATACCGAAACTGTACTATTACTTCTATTAATGCACTATTGAACTTCTATTTCTAATGCATAATTTATATCTGTTTGTCTGACACAGAAACTGTACTATTACTTCTATTAATGCACTATTGAACTTCTATTTCTAATGCATAATTTATATCTGTTTGTCTGACACAGAAACTGTACTATTACTTCTATTAATGCACTATTGAACTTCTATTTCTAATGCATAATTTATATCTGTTTGTCTGATACCGAAACTGTACTATTACTTCTATTAATGCACTATTGAACTTCTATTTCTAATGCATAATTTATATCTGTTTGTCTGATACCGAAACTGTACTATTACTTCTATTAATGCACTATTGAACTTCTATTTCTAATGCATAATTTATATCTGTTTGTCTGACACAGAAACTGTACTATTACTTCTATTAATGCACTATTGAACTTCTATTTCTAATGCATAATTTATATCTGTTTGTCTGATACCGAAACTGTACTATTACTTCTATTAATGCACTATTGAACTTCTATTTCTAATAGATAATTTATATCTGTTTGTCTGATACCGAAACTGTACTATTACTTCTATTAATGCACTATTGAACTTCTATTTCTAATAGATAATTTATATCTGTTTGTCTGATACCGAAACTGTACTATTACTTCTATTAATGCACTATTGAACTTCTATTTCTAATGCATAATTTATATCTGTTTGTCTGATACCGAAACTGTACTATTACTTCTATTAATGCACTATTGAACTTCTATTTCTAATGCATAATTTATATCTGTTTGTCTGACACAGAAACTGTACTATTACTTCTATTAATGCACTATTGAACTTCTATTTCTAATGCATAATTTATATCTGTTTGTCTGATACCGAAACTGTACTATTACTTCTATTAATGCACTATTGAACTTCTATTTCTAATAGATAATTTATATCTGTTTGTCTGATACCGAAACTGTACTATTACTTCTATTAATGCACTATTGAACTTCTTTTTCTAATGGATAATGTATATATGTTTGTCTGATACCGTAACTGTACTATTACTTCTATTAATGCACTATTGAACTTCTATTTCTAATGCATAATTTATATCTGTTTGTCTGATACCGAAACTGTACTATTACTTCTATTAATGCACTATTGAACTTCTATTTCTAATAGATAATTTATATCTGTTTGTCTGATACCGAAACCGTACTATTACTTCTATTAATGCACTATTGAACTTCTATTTCTAATGGATAATTTATATCTGTTTGTCTGATACCGAAACCGTACTATTACTTCTATTAATGCACTATTGAACTTCTATTTCTAATAGATAATTTATATCTGTTTGTCTGATACCGAAACCGTACTATTACTTCTATTAATGCACTATTGAACTTCTATTTCTAATGGATAATTTATATATGTGTGTCTGACACAGAAACTGTACTATTACTTTAATTAATGCACTATTGAATTTCTATTTCTAATGGATAATGTATATCTGTTTGTCTGATACCGAAACCGTACTATTACTTCTATTAATGCACTATTGAACTTCTATTTCTAATGGATAATTTATATATGTTTGTCTGACACAGAAACCGTACTATTACTTCTATTAATGCACTATTGAACTTCTATTTCTAATGGATAATGTATATCTGTTTGTCTGATACCGAAACTGTACTATTACTTCTATTAATGCACTATTGAACTTCTATTTCTAATGGTTAATTTATATATGTTTGTCTGATACCGAACTGTACTATTACTTCTATTAATGCACTATTGAACTTCTATTTCTAATGCATAATGTATATATGTTTGTCTGACGCCCAAGCTATACTATTACTTTTATTAATGCGCTATTGAACTTCTATTTCTAATGGATAATTTATATCTGTTTGTTTGATACCAAAACTGTACTATTACTTCTATTAATGCACTATTGAACTTCTATTTCTAATGGATAATTTATATCTGTTTGTCTTATACAGAAACTGTACTATTACTTCTATTAATGCACTATTGAACTTCTATTTCTAATGGATAATTTATATCTGTTTGTCTGATACCGAAACTGTACTATTACTTCTATTAATGCACTATTGAACTTCTATTTCTAATGTATAATTTATATATGTTTTTCTGATATCGAAACTGTACTACTACTTCTATTAATACACTATTGAACTTCTATTTCTAATGGAGATTTCGTATCTGTCTATCTAACACCGAAACTATACTATCATTTTTATTAATGTACTATTGTACTATTTTTAATACTCAATCTAGCTTAATATACGATTTCAAACTAAAGTACTATCTTTCAATATCCAATTTAAGGTGATAGTGTAGCTTCTGTTCTGTTGTCATTGGACCATCCTCATTTGAAGGGCAGTGTCGTATATGTTTGTTTTTCATGATACAATCCTCCCAGGCATTATACCTTATTTATCTTTTAGGGGGTACTCTATTATATGTTCTGTGGTCATTTTACCAGTCTTCCAGACCTAACTTCTCATCTTGTTGGTTATTTTTTCTGATAAGTAATAATTACTCTAATTAAATGATTTTCAAACTTCTTAAGAGACTTTAATCTGTGCTGCTTCTGAAGATTATGTTGATGATGCATGTTTTAACCAACGGTATAAAACCAAGAGAGCGTTGGTCTTTTGTGCAATGTGATGTTTAGCGCTATCACTATGAATACTGAGAGATGAAGATAAACTAACTCTCCAGCCATTCACACTTTACCATGTTTTTAGTCCACAATATATGCTAGTATGGCCCACACAAAAGTCCGTGCTTTGTTCTTGAATCCCATCACTCGGGCGTAATCAACAGCGACCCCGATACATCAGAATGTAACCCAATACGTACCTTTCTCTTAATTTATCTTGCAAGCTGTTGTCCCCATTTGTCGTGAATACCATCTCATACATGTTTTTTCAGTAACTACGCAATAGTCATAATTATTTCACCGACTGCGTTTTCACTATTCCATTTTTAAAATTCATAAAAAATAACACAACAAATATTTTCTTTAATTGGAATCGGGTCAATACAACGGGGCGAACAAAACGCGATCACTACAACGGTTTCAACTAAGATAATATTGAGAAAAAAACTAAATAAATTGAAATATATTATTGATTTCAATATAATTCACATTTAGACAGTGATATACATCTAACTAGCGAGTTACTTTAAGGAAAATGGAGAAGAATGATCTTAAACCTTATAGATATATGTTTCTATCGCCATATTTTCTGAGTGAACATATTTCTGGTTTCGATATACAGGGTGATTCATAAGTCACTTAGCTATTTAAAATGATTACCATATGAAGCACAAACATACTATGAACTTTTGATAATTGTTATCTTACTCTCTAATTACTGCTATTTGTTATTTTAAATTTGTTCGTTTATATATTTGTTTCTATATATATTTATTTTTATTTATTTAAATTTGTGTAAATCATCATATGTGCTTTTTTTTCAGGCAGTATGTCATTTACAATTGAAGAGCGAATTTTTATTGTTATTCATATAGCCAAATTTGATGAATCTCCCACACTTGTTGAAAGGCAATGACGACCTCAAATCAAATATCACTGCCGAGTTTGTTAAAATTAATGAATCAAATATGCTACAAAGAGTCGTAAATTCCTTGCAAAAAAGAATGGAGCTATGCATGCAGAACGAAGGTGGAAATTTTGAAAATTTGCTGAAATTTTAAACTCCCATAAATGAATTATTTGAATAAACTTTCTGTTATGTATTACCGTATTTTTTAACTTTAGAATTTAAAAATAAATAGCTAAGTGACTTATGAATCACCCTGTAGATCGTTTGGGAAATGATCGCATAACTTCGGGATTATGTTCTATATATCTAACTGAACATCTTAGGATTCCATAACTTTTTATCTATTTCTTTGACTGCGTAGTCTTTCTTTTGTGTCGGTCATATTTATTTACCTGTATTTGGTCTGCTATATTCTGTTACCTAATATCAGAAAGGCCAATATTCGTAGAATGCTAAACAGTTTCTTCATGTTTGCTATCAAATGAGAACCTGTCGATCGTAAGCATCAACTCTTTATTTGAATCCCGAATATATTTTTTTGGTTTTGTTTATTTTCGACATATGAACCATCTATCGATTATTGAATGCTGAATAAAGTTATCAAATGTAATTCCATATGTAGGATAATTATTTCATATTCCTAGAAAGCATTGCTCTTAGGTAACATTGCTCTTAGGAGACATTGCTCTTAGGAAAAAAATTGCTCTTAGAATACATTGTTCTTAGAAAATATTACTCGTAGAAAATATCACTCTTCGGCAGTTGTAATCTTCTATGGTCCCAACACAATTGACTTCAGCCACCACCTTCCAGTCTCTATTTGAAAGATGAACTTATAAATACTAGGGCATGATGTGACCAGCCGGTTGATCGGATCGGGTCTCTCCGACCTCCCATCTAGCCGAAGTAAGAGGCATCACGGGTGGCCACCAACGGCCTACAGATTGCCCTGTTTTGGAGGCTGGGGGTGTACCCCTCTGCATGGGGTTGCAGTCAGCAAATTCGGTATATTTGTTTAGTGCCATTCTTTCATGTTTTTTTTTGCTGTATTTTGCAATACTAGACCCACGCGTTTTTACTTTCAGAAGGAATGTGTTTATCTATTCCATAACTATGCACTATCACACACTTTGTACGTGTTTCATGTTTACAATAAGGAATATTGATGAGTATTTTTTAAAAATGGCATTGGTATGAAACTCATAAATTAAGTATCAAACAAAAACGGGACACATACATGTGAGTTAAGGCATCGAATATGATGATTATGTGCGACGTAAAGTGGGTGTTATTGTGAGATATCAGACAAATATAAACAATGAATCGAATAAAAAACTCCTCTGTATAGATCAACAATAAATATTTTTTTCATTATTACGTTCTAATTATTACGTTTCTAGTTATTATTATTTTTACGTTTCTAGTCACCACCACCACCACCACCACCACCACCACCACCATCATCATCATCATCATTGTTATTATTATTATTATTATTATTGCTGTTGCTGTTGCTGCTGTTGTTGTTGTTGTTGTTGTTGTTGTTGTTGTCGTCGTCGTCATCATCATCATCATCATCATCATCATCATCATCATCATCATCATCTACATATATAAAACATACTCCTGAAGTTTTGCTATCGATTTTCATAGCACACTTTATATTTCAAAATAATCTAATTGTTTTATATTTTAGGTTACGTAAATGCCGAGTAATTCAAGCTTTCTCTCATCAAAGTTACCGCTTTACTTATATGTGTTCATTGCAAAAATAAAATCGATTCACCTGTTCGTTTCATGATCTTTATATAATCATCAAACAAATCCGTATCTTTTTGCTGACTCGGAGGTTTTGTCGAAGATTTAGACTTCAAAGAAGAGGTGTGCATTTAATGTCAATCTGAATACAAATACATATTCTTTATTACTGGGCGTTTATAAATGCTAGGGCAATATCTTAAAACCATGCGTCTATATCCATCCTACTCTATCCACACCCGTGCCGTATCTTACTCTTGCAACTTTTAACAGTTTTCTCGGCCTGATAAAATTTACAAGTGTATAAATAATTTGGATTATTCTGACTACTGTTCTTATCTTAGATGTTATAACCACAACGTCTAGAGCGATCTAACTTCCGACCTACTTCATGTGCGTCTTGGCGAACACAGGAATCTTGATGTCGAATTAGGGAATCCGTACGTAATTAATTTAATCAACGAAGGCAGATCGTTCCGTCAGCCATGAAAGGGTTGAAGTCTTAAGAATGTTTTAATTTAATTCTTAGTATCACCTGTACTGAGGATTGAAACTCCAACCTCTTTAGAACAAATTATTACTACGCACTTCATCGGTTTCGACACGGGTCCGTGTGGATAATTGTAATATGGATTTTGAGAGTCTTAAACCATTCTTGTTTTAGATATGTACTGTTACTACTTACTACCATATATATATATATATATATATATATATATATATATATATATATATATATATATATATATATTAACGTAGTTCACCCCAAACAAGGCAGGCCACCACTGTAGACGTAAGGGGCTACTAAGAAGAAAGAAAAGGGGAGAAGGTTGGGGGGATCAACCTAAACTGGGATCTGCGCAGCGAGATGTCTGTTTACATAATTTTAAATTTCTGCATATGACGGGGAAACAGGGGGCAGGAAAGGAGTTCCAGAGTCCAGCAGCACGAGGAAAGAAGCTATTTGAGTAGAACGCTCCCCGGCATCTGGGGACCTCCACAGTGAATGGATGGGATTTAGTTGATTGTCGAGTTGGTCTAGTGAATTTACGTCGAGGGGGCACTAGAGTAGCAAATTCATCATAGCATAATCCATTGAAGTATTTGTAAAACAAGAACAAGGATGCTACATTGCGCCGATGGGATAGGGACTGGAGTTTGGTTGACAGTGAGGGACCTATTAGGTTGGCGACTCTTCTTTTGACCTTGTCAAGGAGGGAGAGAGTAGTAGATGATGCACCAGCCCAGATGTGGCAACAATACCCCATGCATGGGCGGATGGCGGTTTTGTAGAGATACAGGATAATATCAGGTGTCAGGAGTTTACTAGCACAGTAGAGGTAGCCAACCTTCTTTGCGGCAGCCTTGGCAATGTCTTCAATGTTTTTGTTCCAATTCATGTTACTTCTGAAAGTTAGGCCGAGGAGTTTGAATGATGAACTCTCAGGTAGTGTGTTATTTGCCATGACAATCGGTGGTTGGGGAGGCTTCTTGTAGTTATTTAAGGAAAGGAGCTTTATCTTTGCGGCATTAAAAGTTACCAACCATTTATGACCCCAATCCACTACATGTATGTATATATATATATATATATATATATATATATATATATATATATATATATATATATATATATATGTGTGTGGAAAATAAAAAATAAAAACAAAATTAATTATATATTCATCAACGTTTCGTTTTTATTTAATGACTTCATAAATAACATAGAAGTATAATATTTGAAAATATGTGACGTGAAATTAAATTTTTAATTTTGTTTTCTTTTCAAACGTTAGAATTGAAAAAAATGTGGGGCTATTATGACGCGAAAAAATAATGTTTTTGTTTATCAAGTGGATGAGTTTTTTTAAATGTTATTTAATAATGATTTTATGAACAAAGGTTTCTTGGGAATGTAGTGAAAATAGCAAGTCTTGATCTAAATTCAACTTATTCTAAGTTTGCATTAATTAACTAATTAAATGAGATAAATTGTAGAAGCCGGGACGTTGTTTAATTGAGTTAGAGTTTATAATAAGTGCTGATTCAAGACGTCTTTCCGAGATTTATTTTAAAATGAATTTAATGAGTCGAGCTTGTTTAAAGTTTAAAAAACTGATGTTGTAATGAATGAGAAAATAGTGCATTTAAGGAATTATTAGTTGTATATCTATTTTATGTCCACCAAGCCTTTTTTTTAGTTTCCCTTGAGTGTCACCAACATATATCTAGTGGCGATTATTTCATGGGGCAGTATAGACACGTGCGTTAGATATGGATTTTTTAAGAATATGTTTTGTTGCTTTTAATGTTTGTTTTATGGTTTGTGATGTAGTTTTTATTGTTGAAATTCTGAGTTTATTAGAGTGTTGTAATTATTGTTTTATTGGCGTGGATAATTAATATATATATTGTGCGATTAATGTGTATATATATAAAGACAAAGAAGGAAAGTTTTATGGTATTTCGAACGGAACCCTTTATTTAATCTATTAGGGTAGCAATATCTCGTTCCGTCAGCCATGACCGGGTACAAGTGTTAAGTAATTCGTAATAGTATTCTTAGTATTCCCTGCACTGAAGGAATAAAACTTCAACATCTACAAGGAGTTCTGCACAGATTCCCGAGTTCGACAAGATACACCTGAAGAAGATCGTAGGCTACATCGACCTAAACGTTGTTAGAATAACACCCACGACGAGAGCAGTAGTCCGAATAATTCAAATAATACTAAAAAAGAAAAAGTTTACATGCTTTCAAAAAGCCAAAAGGCATTTTTTAAATCGTCAGAGTATACAACGTTAATAAACGATTTCGAAAGTTCATAGTTATTTAATAACTAGAAAAAACTATCTCAGCGAATTGTAATGTTTTCTTATTAAAACCTAGGAACAAAGAAAGAGTTAAAAACAAACCGAAAAACATATTAAAAATGATAGAAGTTCCATAATGACAAAGGTAAGACTTATACGTATGAAACGTTGAAACTTTCAAAGTAATGATATGAAACGAGAAAACTAGTCTGGCAATAGAAGACATTGAAATCGTAGTGCGTAAACAGGGTTTCACTGAACACAAAAGAATCAGAATCGAATAGAATGGTGAAATAAACCTATATACTAACATTCAACTCGCCCATAATCACTAAAGAAATAAGAATTGGGGAAAAAATATTGAACGTGAAACACGAAAGAAATGTAATCTTCTCGAAAGTCAACAAAATTGGCGAGTCCTATATTAGAATACGACCATATGAAAGTGTAGTTCAAAAGACAGATTAGACCAACCTTACCATAACTAAATAAGAGAGGAAAAATATTGAGCTTCTGAAAAAGAATCTGTTACAGTTGAGTCTAAGTTAATGGCCAAATTTAAGACAACGCTTGAGAAACGCATTTTATAAAGTTCAGGAAAGAAAACAAAAGTAAATAAACAAAAAATGAAACAAAACAAATGAAACAATTTATTCTCCAAAATCTATTCCACAAATTCACAAACTGAGCAGTAAGTACTGTAGTTCGTTTGAAGATTTATGTGTATCATATCGAGATAGATTTTATAAATATTCGTATATTTATCAATAAATCTATGCACGAGACAGAGGATAGTCAGTAATGATGAATTATAAATATTTTAAAAAATATTGTGATATTCCAGCGTAACACATACAACTCTTGTGATCAAGGAGATACGTGGAAGCAAGTAAGATTTGCATATATATATATATGTATCTGTATATATATATATGTATCAGTATATATATATATATATATATATATATATATATATATATATATATATATATATAATACATGTTTTGTATTAGTTTATGTAGATGTTAATCCGTTGAAACTCAAGTGTTTATAGAAAGTGCTCAATAACAAGTATAGCTGTACTGAAGTATACATTTTTATTTATACAAATATTATTGGTTACATATGGGCATACATGTTTCGGTTGTACTCTTCACAGAGAGTCAACCTCTTCAAACTAAATAAGACAGAGAAGTGAGATGGATTTGGAAAACTTTCCCTTTAAATAAATCCTTTTTTGATTAGCTATTTTCATAAATAAGTATCGGATTAAGTTCTTTACTTGTTAACTCTTTCAATTAGTTTCTATCTTTTTATCATTTTTATTATCTGCCTTCTTATACTTTCCTTTTCTATTATTTTATTACCTACTTAGACTAGATTCCTTTCTTCTCTATTTAACACTTCAAAGTTTTAATTTATTTACAAACATATTCAAGCATAAATATATGGTCTTTATATAAAATACACCCGTGCGCACAAATTAATAGATACACAAATACATATATAAACAAACATATATATATATATATATATATATATATATATATATATATTAAAAATAAAACATAAAAAATAACAGACACAAATATATACACCAATATCAATACACAGATACACACATATGTACACATATATTCATTTTCAAGCATAAATATCTGGTCAATAAATAAAATACACACGTACGTACAAATCAATCGATACACAAGTACATACATGAACATATATATACATATATATATATATATACGTATATATATACATACATATATATATATAAACTATATATACGCATATATGCATACACAGACATACAGATATATACACATATATACATTTTCACGCATAAATATTTAGTCTTAATATAAAATAAACACGCGCACACAAATTAATAGATACACAAGTACACACAAAATATATAAACACACATATATATACATTTGTAAAAAGTAACAAACACAAATATATACGCATATATCTATAGATATACTATATACATATGTTTATATAGTATACCTACCCATACATATACATGACCATGTTCGTACAGTAAATATATAAACAGACGCAGAGGCCGACTAATATGCCCATTAATCTACGCATACGTACACTCGAAATAAATATAAAAATAAAAATATACAACTATTACACCTGTATAAACATACCAATACATATAAGATATTAGTTCAAGTATCCATATCTATACGTACGCATATATCTGGATCCAATTATACACAAACACGCATGTAAATATATATACACATACGCATATACACACACACATATATATATATATACATACATATAAACACACACATACTATACATGCACAGACATATATACATACATATACACCACTACATATGTATATATATAGATACTGTTATATATACATATATAACATACATAAACCATACATACATGTATATATATATATATATATATATATATATATATATATACACCATTGCAGATACATGCATAATACATATACATATAACATAAATATACATAAAATCATTATATATGCACGCAGAAAACATACTTACATATACACATGTGTATGCAGGCATTTGTATGTATGCACACAATCACGTACACATGTACACAAACATCTATATTTTTTTAATTAAAACTAAAGTGCTTATATCATTGATTATCACTCTTATCTATCTCAGTTTAATTTGCTTATATTTCTACCTTCTCTAGTATTAATACAAGGGACGTACAAGATAAGTACTATAAAGGGAAGCAAACCAATTAAATATAACGTATGTAATTACAATAGTTAATTCTATATATAAACAAGTGATAACTATGAGGAAGTGCCAAAATCATATAATTATAGAGTGAGGTGTAGTCATTTTGGATAATATAGATTACTTAAGTTCAAAAATAAAAAGACATCAGAATTTGAAATTAAAAAAAATAACAAAGGTAAAAAATAAAACATAAAAATAAAATAAAATATAAAATACAAAATTAAAAAAAGAAAAAAAGGAAAAAAAAGAAAAAAAAGAGAAAAAAGAGAAAAAAGAGAAAAAAGAATAAAAATATCGTATGTCTTATACTAACAGGATATTTGAAGAGTACAACCGAAACATGTATACACATCTCTCTCTCTCTCTCTCTCTCTCTCTATATATATATATATATATATATATATATATATATATATATATATATATATATATCGAACTCCACTATTGGCTAGCATTTGGTAAAACATTCATGCTTTTCCAGAAACTATAATATAGAGTGTTTTGGGGTGCTTCATAGAGCGGATTCCAAAGACCATATGACAATTTTAGAATCGGTCTTTATTGCAATACGTAAACTTTTCTTGTGTCGGCAGGACTTTATAAAAGCGTTGCATCTCTTTGAAGAACTTCGACCCTCCCTTGATTTTTGAAATTTTATATTATCCCACGCTGTTCTATTTTACTCGTTCTTTAAACGACTATTTAATTACATTCATTTATTGTAATTGCCGATATACATATTTCCCTGCCACTTCAATTATGCCTGTGCTCTTTTTATTTTGGTTGATAGTATTGTTTCATTTAAACTATCGGTTTCTTCTGACGAGATGATAGTCGAAAGAGCTTTGAAGAGTTTTCCAACAATTGTTTTCAAAAGTATTTATACATTTTGTACCTCAAAACATATATTCCTCCTTAATCATAAGCTTATTCGCGGGTTAACGCTCTTGACTACGAATCAGTGGCGATTTGTTGTTGTAAGATCACTTTCAACTGCTCGTTGAAAATACCCGCCGACTCGGTATTTACAAAGTTAAATTCCTCCTTAATTATTAGCTAATTCGCTATGGCCGAGGGGTTAACGCTCTTGACTACGAATCAGTGGCGATCTGTTATCGGAGTTCGAGCCCACCGACCGTTGAGAATTAACTTCCTGCACTGAAGATTTCTGTAGGTAATAAATAATTAATATATATATATATATATATATATATATATATATATATATATATATATATATATTAATAACCTTTATTTATACAGGCATTTTTGGCTACATATGTGCTTCATGTTTCAGATACAACCTTATTCAAAGTATTGCTTCACTAAGCCACGTAGATGATACTTAAAAGATTAATTATTCTATGCTAGTGGGTAATTTTTGTTTGGAGGGTGCTGGGATAATTCATAAAAGAACAAATGATATTAAAAGAGAATCAATTTTAGCTCATGCATATACATACGACTACACAATATACATCTACACACACTTATACATATACACACACAAAATAATCCGACAGGCAAAACGTAAGAAGATAAACAAATTAAAATTATTAAAAGGAATAAATAGGATAAATACAGCAAGAAAAACAACAAAAAAAGAAATAAAGAAGCAAAGGAGAAAACCGAAACCATCATATATCGGAACACATATATGGCCATGTGAACATGTCTCTTTCCATATCATTAGTAAAGATTATACATAAAATTATATAAACCAAGTACTGACTTGTATTATTAGGGTTATTAAAACTACTGTTTTAATATTGGGTGTTATTTCTTAGAATATTTCGACCGATGTAAACTCCGACATTCTTCGGGTGTGTCTTGTCGAAATCAGGAATTTTTATGCCAAACACAAAAATCTATACGGTATTTCAAACTCAACTCTTTATTTAATCCACGAAAGGAGATTGTTCTCGTTCCGTCAACTAAAACCTGGTAGAATAAATCTACACGTGAGGCAACACATAGAGTTGTTAAGGATTACTAAGTTTTAACTTCTAAGAGAGTCTGCTGACAGTTGAAGGTCTAATTCTTACTACAGGCGATACTAACTAAGAATACAATAAAACTTACTTAATAATTCTTGCCAAACCAATATATATATATATATATATATATATATATATATATATATATATATATATATATATATGTGTGTGTGTGTGATTTTTTGAAGGCCTACCAAAGCATTCCGTTCAGTAGACCAATCATCACCACAAAAAGACTTTTTCTTTCAAAAATAATTTATTTATCATATTTATTTATAAATATGATAAATAAATAATCATATTTATTTATAAATATGATAAATAAATAATTTTTGAAAGAAAAAGTCTTTTTGTGGTGATGATTGTTCTCCTGAACAGAATCCCGGTCTTCACTGAATAATCTATTTTCTAAGTGAAACATCTAAATGTATATATATATACTCTCGAGTAACTTTAATAACAAGCAGTGCAAATAGCTATATGCACGATCCGAACGCCGTTCGTAAGATCACTCTTTACTGCTTGGTATCTAGCCGCCGTTCGCTATTTACATTTAAAATTCCTCTATATTTACTAACTAATTGTCTATGGCCGATGGATAAGATCCTCGACTACGAATCAGTGGCGATTTGTGATCGGAGTTCGCGCCCACCGACCGTTGAGAATTAGTTCCTACACTGAAGATTGCGTTAGCATGAAACATCGATGTCTGTAGGTAATTAAAATAATTAATAAATATTTGTTTATAAATATTATTTGTTATATATATATATATATATATATATATATATATAAGCATATTAGTATATCATGCTATCTATAACAAAATATGAACATAGGGTTTAGCGGGAAAGTTCTAAATGTTTGGAGGAAGTCTACGGAAATACCCGCGCTCAAACTCTTAAAATCGTTTCTTGTTTCGGATTAAAAACACACTTTCGAATATATATCAATTAACCTACATAATTTATACATGAACATATTATTCGAAGAACTTACCGGAATAATATGTATAATTGCATTATATCCTTAATTGAGTGAATAAACTGAAAAAGTACACGAATGTGAATGGAAAAAAAACTTATTATTGCTGCATTTAGCTCAATTAAATTTTAATGTCAATGTAGGAAAATATTGGACGCACGAATGATGCAGTTATAATCTGCCCATTTGTTCATTTTGTTTTCATTTTTGAACATTTATTAGAAATAAAAGTGCATTTACTTCCCTTCACACGGGGACAAAGTTTTTTTCTTGTTTTCGTCAGCAAGATTTAGTGGTTTTCGGATGATGTCATTATGGATCATGGCGTTGTTAGGGAGATGCGTTGGAACATTCAAACGGCCTTTCGATGCTCCTACAAGCGGCTATCGTATGTTTTATTTTATTGCGTGAATCGTGAAGTATGGGGCCGAGAACCAACAAATGTTTATTCTGTGAAATATTTAAGGCTTGCATTTAAAATTTCCGCCCTACCCCATTCAATTCAACAGGTAATAAAAAATATATTTATTATCTGAACCTCCACCATTGCAAATAACGAATCTTTGAGATACTATTTATATAGAAATCTCCGAATTTGATTATAGAAAGTAAATGTAGACGATAAAAACAATTTAATAAGATTAACAAAAAAACCTTTGTTCATCCAAAACACGGCATATTGCCACAAAACGTCCGGGGATATTATCATAGTGGTCAGATTTATAGAGGCAATGTGGGTAAGGAGTTTGGTAGTAAGATGTTTGTTTACATTATATTTAAATTTCTACAACTTCGTACGGCCGATTAAACGGAGTGCCGGGGAAGTATTCAAAAGAGAACTATCAGAGTAGAAAATATTACGGTATTTAGGGGCGTCTTCCGTATAAGGGTGCGATTTTGCTGCTAGTCGGGTGGCTCGGGTACATTTTCGTTGAGGAGGATACAATGTATATGTAATATAGTAATAAGATTCGTCTATTTATTTCTTCTGTTACCTCTAACTTTTTCTATTTATTTCTACCACGATTCTTCCTCCCCATGTTTTCACTTCTTCATTTTTTATTCTCCGTTTCCCTCCATTTTTCTCTTTGTTCTATTCATTATTCATTACTTTTTTTCTTAAATCTTTACTCACTGTTCTTTATCCCTCCTTAGTTTCACTTTCGCGTTTTCACTTTAGAATTGCTCCTTCTGCTTGGCTGCCCTTCTGTTCCCCTCCTCAAAGTTTTCGACTATTCTTCCCTTCCTAATCTCCTTCTTCTGACATATCACATATTTCTTTCGATAGCGCTATTATGACGGCCCCGTAATTATTTTATGTAAACTATGATTTACAAACAAATCTAACGAGTGACGATTTCAATTTACTAGAGGTAATTTGGTGAATGGTTTTGTTGTTTCTCCGTTGAATTCCATTAGTTAACACTTTAACATAATTAAAAAGAAGAATAGATTTATTTACGACAATAGGATTGGTAATAAACGCGCCTAAAGAACTACATATAAACTAGTAAAAAAGACAGACAAGAAAAAGATATATATTAGTTCAGTCTTTTTTTATACTAAATTGTGATATATATATATATATATATATATATATATATATATATATATATATAAATTATTTATTCAAAAGCTATACGTTACATATTCCAGAGACGAACTATTGTTTCATTGAAATAGATAGAACTTGACTGTTTAGAAAATACCCTTAAATCTTCTGCGACTCATGAAATGTAGGCAGTGCGAAAAATGAAAATCAACAATCAACGGTTTACTCGTCCGGTAAATTAACTAAAGAATGCATTTTTGGGAAAGTACCACGTGAACGGAGGGGGTTTATATAGCTGTATGCGTTATAATCATAGCTGTTTTAATTTCGTGAGTCGCCGAGGATTATAAAGGCCTTTTCTAAACTGTAATGTTTATGCATGTCAACGAAACTAAGGTGCATGACTGAAATATGTAACGTATAGTTTTTGGATAAATAATTTGTATATATATATATATATATATATATATATATATACATATATATGTGTGTGTGTGTGTATGTGTGTGTATATGTATATACATATATAACCATTTATTATTAAAAACAACTGAACTAACATCTCTTTTTTCTTATCTGTTTTCTAGATGATAAATGAATAATTTGCATTTTAACCTTCACATTCTGACGATCTAGTGCGTTATTTAGTTATGTATTCTGGCGTCAAATAGCGTCAACATTCGCTTTTCCCTTTTTCACACGATTTGACTGAGAAACCTGCGACTTTTATTTTGATCTGAGGTTAGTGGTTTGTTTTAATTTTCCCTCTTTCCTCCCACACGCCCTCTAGCGAAACCTAATTCTAGAGAGAATATCCGTTTTTATTGTTTTATCAGGATATTTTGTTTACGTTAATTTTTATTGAATTTATTTTTT
This sequence comes from Sepiola atlantica, assembly GCA_963556195.1. Taxonomy (NCBI): domain Eukaryota; kingdom Metazoa; phylum Mollusca; class Cephalopoda; order Sepiida; family Sepiolidae; genus Sepiola; species Sepiola atlantica. The sequence goes on along the minus strand of OY744528.1, from coordinate 43,195,665 downwards.
ATTTTAAATGTTTATATTTTTATATTTTTTTAATATTTTCTTGAATAAATTCACTGATTTAATTACCTGAAACAGAAAAAAGGATAAAAATTGAAGTAATTTTCTTAAAAATGTTGTATGTTTATCCCAAAGAAACACTTTTCAAACATAACTTTTATACATGAGTGACGATTGTCGGTAAGATTCGTTAGTTTATAATGCACACCGACTTGACACCGACATTATCATGTTAATTTGACAATAGATTGTAACACCATTATTAGATACACATTATGTTCTTCTTTTAATCTTTTGAAGACTTTTTAAATAATTAAATATAATTAGGCAATTTGTAGAATTTCTTTCTGACAATCTGATCAATGATTATATATATATGCATATATATGTACATATATATACATACACACACATATATATGTATATGTATATATATATATATATATATATATATATATACATATACACACATATATATATATGAATATAAATATGAATATATATATATATATATATATATATATATATATATATATATATATATATATATATATATATATGAATATATATGAATATATATAAATATATATATAAATTACATTGGGAGAGTTAATATATATTTATTTTCTATTTTATTTATTTTTTAAAAATTTTTTAACGGCGTTCTCATTTTTTTTAAGATGCTTAAAAAAATATGAACTCTCCCAATTTAATTCACGTCTCGCATGAATGCGTGTCACTTGATATTTAAAAAATGAGAAAGCCGTTTAGACCAACGTCCATTTTCCATTCTGATGGACAAGTATCAACACCAACAGGAATTGTTACAATCTCATAGTCTGACGAAGCTAGGTATATCTAGCTAAATGATTAGTACAAAATAAAGATAAAAATAAAATAAAAATCTGTTCTGATTTTATTTATAACATGCTTTAAGGCATTTGGCCTCATTTATTATTGTTATATATATATATATACATATATATATACTATTTAAATATAATGAAACAAAGAAAAAAGGAATAAGATGACTAAAAACCCAAAGAAAAACGGAAATAACTTGGTAAAATGGCAACGACGGTCAGTGGAAATATACATTTCAAGGTAGAAATATTTAGATTAATATTTATAATGGATGATGAATTATTAGAAATACAAATAGATAAAATGGTTAAGATACATAGATGTTACCACATTGATATAACGAAACCATAGTTCAATGTGAATATATATATATACATATATATATATATATATATATATTCATATATATATATATATATAGTTTTTTGTAGTTTTATATAGTTTTTTACCTTTTTGCTTTGTTTTGTAAAAGTTGCACTGAAGATAGCTACACCAAGAAATAAATGCACAGAGGCATTTTACAACTATACTAGTGTTTGCCGAAACAATTTCATGCTGAATCAAAATAAGTTTCATGAAATGACGTGAATCTGTATTTTATAACATTGAAATCGTATAAAATTACATAAAAATATCGAATATAGCATAGCTCTAGCATTACACAAATGAGCTATTATAATTACTTTATGTTACAAAATTTACATTTGAATAGAAAATATTCTTAATATAAATAAAAATACACACATGCATATAAAAATATATATATAAATATTATATGTATGTATATATATAAATATATATATATACATACACATATATATAAATATGTATATATAAACAAATATATATATATATACAAATATATATATATAAATATATATACATATATATATAAATATGTATATACATGAATATATATATATATACATATATATATATATAAATATGTATATAAATATAAATATATATATATATAAATATGTATATACATAAATATATATATACATATATATATATAAATATGTGTATATATATATATAAATATGTATATACATAAATATATATATATATACATTAATATATGCAAATATATATATATATATATATATATATATATATATATATATATATATATATGTATATATATATATATATATGTATATTTAGGAAGAAAGTTGTTATTAATTCCTATCCGGTTGGAGACCAGCATTTTCACGTTTTACAATGTTCTTAATTATTTTCTGGACACGTCCAGCGAGTTTTCGGGTGTAAAGTGGTAGTTTGTATATTACTCCCTAAGCCATTATATACCAACTACCATGTGAGATCTGAAAACTCGCTCGCTTTGTCGAGAAGCAGTGCAAATAGCTATATGCACGATCCGAACGCCGTTCGTAAGATCACTCTTTACTGCTTGGTATCTAGCCGCCGTTCGCTATTTACATTTAAAATTCCTCTATATTTATTAACTAATTGGCTATGGCCGATGGATAAGATCCTCGACTACGAATCAGTAGCGATTTGTGATCGGAGTTCGCGCCCACCGACCGTTGAGAATTAGTTCCTACACTGAAGATTGCGTTAGCATGAACCATCGAGGTCTGTAGGTAATTAAAATAATTAATAAATATTTATTTATAAATATTATTTTATATATATATATATATATATATATATATATATATATATATTCGTCTTTAGTATAGAGTGTAAGATACCCGGGTAATGGCAATATACTATTTATTTTATGGTGTATGCACAAATATGATGCACTTGATGGAAAAAGCGAACAGATTTCGGATACGTCCATAAGTTAAACCTGTCTAGTGTTCCGATGAAAAAAGTTATGCATCTTGTAAAATGTCTACCGAAGAAGATAATCACTATTTTCCTGTGTAGAAATATTATTTTGACGATGAAGAATTTGCTCTACATGCTGTTAGGGTAACTGGTCTCATATGCTTTCATATGTAACTAGATTTCTTAAGTCTTCTATTTTATTTGAACACTTTCGTTTTAGCTTATAATCTTCAGGCAACAGTAGTTAAATATACTACTAAAAGTTTATTTATGTTTGTTAGTTCGTGGTAATACAATCAAAACAATCTCTGCGCTGTGATTTAATTCAATTATTTAAAATTGACCTACATTTACTCACTTAAGGAATAATTTTCATCTAAGTAATCCTATTTACAAATATGCGTTCATGCCGATCAAGTACATTTAATGTTGGAATATTTTGATTGTCAAATGATTCTGATTGAATTTATTTATTATATATAATGCCGATTCATAAAAGCAATACTATGCAGAGCGGTAACAGATAGACACAAACTGTAGCAAAGTAAGACTTATAACGGTACAACGAGTTATGTAGTTTTACCTTTTTTATCAATACAATGTATATATATTATTATATATTTACATCACATTATGTCCTACCCGCGTTTGAACTTTAGTTAAACATACATCTGACGAAGGGAAATTTTCTCGAAATAGCATACTTTACAAAGTTTCTATCAAACCATGCTGACGCGAGTAAGAAAATAATATAATGTAATTATATATATATATATATATATATATATATATATATATATATATATATATATACATTTGATTAATAAAAAAAAGTGAAACCACATAACTCGTTTTACCGTTATATGTATTACTTAGCTTCAGTTTGTGTCTATCAATTACACTTCTTTATTGTATTGCCTTCTATGAATCACCTTTATATATACACTAAACAGTGTTTCAAGCAAACTACATGAACGTCTTTATTGATTATGTTTTTTTGTTGTCAATAAATGTTGTTCTTGAAATTTCGAAAATTTAAAAAAACTTATTTTGTTGTATATTGCGGCTGTGATTAAAATAAATATGACGACCATTCATGCATAAAATATAATTTTATATCGTTTATGTTCTGTTGCGGTGAGAAAGTTGAGTAAATCTCTCGAACTCGCTATCTAGCCGCTTTCTGTTGATCTTAATTAAAACCGGTTGATATCACATCTAAGGACACCCTCGCTTCCACAACTTCCACGCTCATTCCGTGATTTCGTCTGTGCTCTAAATTATATCATCACCATACCAACAAGAGCTAGCTTGAAGCTATGTATTGTTTATTTAGCGAATGGGTGGATTTAGTCCAGTGCGTCTGTATGTGTCTTTAAAGGTGTCTCTGCGGCAATCAGTCGGATGTTATTCTTCCGGCCATGTTTTATCTTCGGCAGCCGAGAAACAGAAATTAAAGAATTAAAATATATAGCATTACTTTCTGCCTTATTCTTAATTTAAAATAGCCCAAGATTTAATATAAAACAACACATATACATAATTTAAATTCATTTAAAGAACATTTTCAATAAAATACGTGAACATCTATATGACAATGTATTTCTCAATTTTATTCTTTTTTTTCTTTTTATGTTTCTTTAATTTTCCTTGATATGCATACACGCCAACGTATAAAAATATAAATCCCTAGGAATGTAATTGACAAAAAGCTAGCCTATTTAGTAGGTGTTCATATATCAGTCTTTCATAATAAGCATATGTAAGGAAATACAAAAATATCACTAAATCTCTGATGTGACACGATGAGGAACTTACTGGTGTAAATATTCATAGATTACTTAAGTTAAATTAATTATTTAAAGAAATTGGCGGTCTACACATTTTTGGGCGATGAAAATATTGTCAAATATTATTTTCACGTACAACTCAAATCAAAACCGTCACATTTTATATTAGAGGTGACAGCCAACGCTATAGTTCTCTGTTTGTTTCTTTAAACAGCGAGTGGAAAATATATTATATTGCCACACATTGTAGTTATAATTAAAAATGTTACTTCAGGACACCCTGATTATTAATGAATGATTTCCAGACAAGAGTTGTATGTTGAATAAAGGAAAAAAGATTACGAGAGAATACTTATATCTGATGAATATAATGATTTGTCAACAACTACTCATCCGTGATAATTTCCAAATTAGACCCAGCCACTATATTCAAGATCATAATTAACGCCTAAGTGTTTTAAGGTGAAATAACGGTCTTTCATTGCCCGACCAATCATAAGTAAGCAGAAAAGGCCATACGAGTTTTCATTGGTTAGAGAATCACAAAACTACCCATTAGTAAAAGTTACCAATAAAGGAACTGACACTTGGAGAATTCGTAACATAACCGTCAGTTATCTCAGTGAGACAAACAAGCAGACAGAAGGATCGAATCATCAACCGATCAAAGAAAAGAAATTAAAAAAAAGAAGCATTCTTTCCCACATTAAACATTCTTTTAAGAGGCAACAATACAAATCAAATTACAAAGTCCCTTACCAATCAGATTCCTACTCTTCTCTTCCCCACAACCAGAGCAACATAGCTTTTCATTTTTATTATTGTTACCCACCTGTGTTCCAATCACGATTTTCTTGATTTTAGGTTGCTGATAGAACCGACCACTTATCCAATTTCTCAATTAAGTGCGTCAATGCCAAAGTCTTGTGGATCCTTGAAACTCAGCGTGGGCGAAAAACAATTAACAGAGCACACCAATCGGAACGCATGCAATCCTTGTGACACCGAAGTATATTTAGTGCCGAATAACCCAGAGCAAAACACTGAGTTACTCCCCGTGTCATGCTTGTATTATAAAATAGAATTATTGTAGAATATATCGATAAAAATCATCCTAAGAATACATTATTCACATTAATAATTTACAATTGATAGAATTATTAAGAAACTTTATCTAAAAACTTGAGGTATTTTAAAATTTTTCTTGAAAGCAAACATCACTGAAACTATAATGTTTAAAAAATTTGAAGATTTCAATTTTGTACACTTAAAAAAGAATTACTTTAAATATTTATTATTATTCTAAATCTAAGTTAATGTTTTTTTTCGAAGACTTTTGTCTATATATTTTCTAAGACTTGTGTCTTATATATTTTCTAAGACTTTTGTCTTATATATTTTCTAAGACTTTTGTCCTATATATTTTCTAAGACTTTTGTCTTATATATTTTCTAAGACTTTTGACTTATATATTTTCTAAGACTTTTGTCTTATATATATTCTAAGATATTTGTCCTATATATTTTCTAAGACTTTTGTCCTATATATTTTCTAAGACTTTTGTCCTATATATTTTCTAAGACTTTTGTCTTATATATTTTCTAAGACCTTTGTACTATATATTTTCTAAGACTTTTGTCTTATATATTTTAATCACGCAAAATACATGCTAAACTATTCTTTAGTTTATTGATTGAGTTATGTTTGATAAAACTACCATTATTATTGTTCTAATTAGCTGTGATTTGCAATTTTCTCACCAAGTTACCCACTATTTATCACATAGCTGTCTATCACTCTCACCCTTCTAAAAGTATGTTGTTTGCCCCAATCCCCAATATTGTTTGAAACGCTGTCTATTGCTCTCACTTCCGCTGCCCTCTCTCTCTATCTTTTAATTGGCAGTAAAAGTTAATAAAAACAATTATAAAACTTGATTGAAATAGTCCATTATAAACACAAAACAAGTAATTATACAATTAAAATCGAATAAAGATAAAACGATAGCTAGAGAGAACCAGAATAATTTGAATGTTATCTTATTTATTAAAAAAATCACTGGCTTTGCAAACTCACCTTTCCGTTATTCAAACTATCTAAGCTAGCTCAATGGGTTACCGAACGGGTCACATATTTCCTTAGTATATATCTATAGCTCGATACTTACCAGCACTTATTTGCGAACACACTTGTAGAAATAATTTGTCTGACAATATTTTTGTCTTAAGAGTCAACAATAAACTAGTTTTAATAGAACTGAGATGTTTCATTCTGGCAATAACATTCATTCGCGAACTTTCCAGACTAGCGAAGATTCGAGGAAGCAAACAGATTTTCGAACACCTTTTAAAAGTTATATATATTTTAGATACTTTAGTGAATACGTACCCCCTGACCCTAAAAAAAGAAAGAAAATGAAATAAACAACAATATAATCCGTTATCCTCTCTATCTATTCTCAGAAAAAATAAATCTTAACATGAACGTGTATCTGGTTGTTATTAACTGTCTGCTGGTAGTAACTCTGCGAACGAAACATTACACACCACTGAATACTCGTTCAGCCTTAAGTAATGTCTTCCTCATGAAACAGACAGCATTCCTCTTAAGGATTGTGAGATTTAACTCGAAGCAGATATAAGTACACACATTATTTAAACGTATTTACTATTCTATCAGAAATATAAAATCTAAGACATTCATTTTAGAGTCAAAACCTAAAGTGTTATTTGAAATCCATTGATCATGTACAAAAAACAAGAAATGTCTTTTAATCCGATAAATTTATGCAAGACGGAGCACCGTCCTTAATATTACGCGAAGGCTATACGTCAGATTTTGGAAGCATCATTGAGAGAAAAAGGATATACTCTTCAGAGGATGTCCGGCGTAGGTACTTATCTGTCCAGTCCTAGGAGGTTCATTCTCCCAGGCCTTACCTTCTCTCTTATAAAGAGTTAGTTTATTGCAAATCGCATCAGGCGCTCCTACCGGGGATTGCCGACGAGGCTGTAAGTCAGAGTGCGCTTAACCTAGTGTGCCGGCTTCTCAAAACCACACTCGACCTCGTGTCTAACGTCCTGGCAAGGAGGTAAATACTATGTAAGAGAAGTTAGCTGCATCGCTTCTCCCTGACTAAACAGGTGAACCACTGGTGTTGGTGCATGTTGAAGGCCCGAGTGTTTCTCTACCAGCAACCGACAAAGTTTGAAGAACTTCACATTCGCATTGAAGAGGAATGCACACCATTCCTATGTGAGGAGCTGAACAACACATGTTTATTTGACGCTAAGAATCTGTTGTAAACTTCTGTAAACATCGATTCTTGTTTACTACATAGTTTTGCGAAAACGTTAAAAAGAATTTATACGATGTTACCACATCTTATTTCTTACGAGGTCTGTGGTTGGTTCAAAACATATAACCACATGTCTGCTAACGAACTCTGCGATGATTACGTGCCCCTTGAAATTTCAAGCTTTCTTCCTCTTTTGTTGTGAACATCCGGGAAATGAACACACTGCTACTCACTCCGCTGAAAACACAGCAAGACACGTACGGCGGTTCTTATCAGCCGTAGCAGCACAGAAATGCAAGTCTCCCTGTTTCTTACAAACCAGAGGTACGAACACAAAGGCGAAGAAAACTCAAAATTCCTTAAAGGACGAATCTCCCAAGATAAATTCCCGCTACTCTTCTTTTCCTGTTTATAATACATATAATAATATAAGTTCAAACTGTTCATGTTACTTTTCGCTCGTCGGTGTCATCATATATTTCATAAAACATACCTAATTGGGAAAAGTCTAATGACGTCTTCAATCATATTTATTGGCAAAAATTGCAAGGCGCAGCTAACCATGTTAAAACCCCAAGAAGATATTGCATCTATATACCGTCTGAATGTTTGTCCAAGGCGAATTTTAATCTGGATATAGTAGGCATTATCATGACCTCTTCTAAAATGAAACAGAAACACGAACAGAGAATGTTGCCTTTCTTTTGTTGAGGCGAAACGATGATGGTTGGTGTCCGCAGAGATCGCGACTAGGTGTTGGAGTAAAAAAACTTCTTTTAAAAGTTGATTTAAATTCACTTTGATGATGCTGTATGCGAGAATTAGGTCCCTTCACTCTTCGCTGTTCAACTGTATTTAGTATTTGAAGTCGTTCTATGTAGGTCAGCGTAGAGAATCCCGACATCATCCTGATTGCGAACTGTTATACGAGCTTCAGCTGTACGATATATTTTTCAAGATAATGATTTGTTGTTTGGATGGCATTCTCAAGAACGGCTGTACAAGGGTTGTGCTTCAGAAATGGAAAGCGTCTGATGACTTTAACTGTTACCTTCCGATTATTTTTATATTTCCACAAATATATTAACGCAAAATGGGAGGCAAGCATCACATGTTTTGCCTTCGTTACGGACATCATGTCTTTGACTAATTGGTAACAATTACAATCTTTTGTCGGTATACTATTTTGTAATAAATAAACTCCGATCTGTAACATTTTAATATGTACACATTTTTTTAATAATCCAAATAAAATTATATTTACTGCCTTCTTCATCAGGACTGAGACGTTGCGAGAGTACGTCATAATGGACATGCGATTGTTAGATGATAGCTAGGAAGATACGCAGGAACATCCAAGCGGTCTCTCGAGGCTGGTTCCTACAAGTAACTATCATCCGTCTATATGTGTTGTGAAGTATCGGGACCGAGGACCTCTGACGTTTCGACTGATACAGGTTGAAAAATGAAACGATCAGTGAGTTGTGGCTTTTCTGGTTTGGGCGAACTGAGCTGCAGTGTCGGGAGTTACAGCAGATTCCGCAATTCTTGACGGCGTGAAAAAGGGTCGGAGCAAGTGGTGTCCCATATAAGTGACTGTCCGTGGCGAAAAGCAAAGAGCATCATAAAATAGGGTCGGTTACCATTGCCTCTGTTTATGATGATTGACTAAAGAAATGATGCGAACTCGGCAGAATCGAGACCTCGTTTGACTATTTAATTGAGTTCGAAGTGACAAGGCAGACGACCGACGCTGAATGCAAGTAAATCTGACCGAGAGTTCCTGTTACAAAATATTAACATTAACGGTGTTATAATAATCATCTGCAAGGGAACCCAATAAATATATAAGTGTTACATAACGAGGCCCGTGTTGGCCTTGAAAAGTTTGAGTATCACTTTTAAGGGACAGAAGTTATCCCCAAACGAAAGTCGAAGAACAACGTTATTTCCGGGCTGGGATTTAAGCTCTCTTAGCTAGCGAGATTTCTAACAGGAAAAATGTGTCTAGAACGCTGTCCCCAATAGGAGAAAATACGCACAGTCTGACCGGGTGTAGGGAGACGACTTATTCGTCTATCTATCTGTCTGTCTTTATCTCTATCCCTGCGTACGAAAGTGACCTGCCTCTCTGATGTTTTAGGTGGTTGTTCTCTTTTTTTTTGTAATAAACCTTTATTAAAATCTAAACATCAGCGTCCGAGTGATCGTATCCACAAACAAGCAAGGACCTGGATTCCAAATGACGACGAAACGGGTGTATAACAATTTATACACGTATCGGTATTTACATTAAGTAATGGCAAATTTTGTGTTTCTGAGCAGAAAAAAATGAATTTTTGGTGAAAATCGGCTTGTGATTCTTCCGCCTAAATACCAGTCGAGAATACGTTCTCGACATTCAGTCCGACAGAGACTAACCATTTCAGTGGCCTATATCTGTCGGACTCTGGTATATGTCTAATTTCGTCCTAAAAGGTCCACCCTTTTTTGGAAAGGAGTTGGTTTATTGTCAATTGCCTGAAACTGCCTCTATCGGGGAATGCAGACGGGACTGCCCAGCTAAATTTTTAGGCCAGACTGACTCTTCCGCTGTGGTGTTGGCCTTCTCCTCTCACTTTCCGGCCTTGTGCCACATCATTTTGCCGTGTGAAGGAAGTAAATAAAGCGTGTGTGTCCGGCTAAACATAAGAAACTACCAAAGATACACTCACAAACCTGATATATTCTGATTAAATATTATTTTGAGCTGATTATAGGAAAATAAATACTGTAATATTCATTTCCATCGGTTAAAGAAATTCCGTTCTTTTATTCTTAGTTGGTTTAAAAGCAATACTGGAATAGGTCCAACAATAAGCCAGCTTTTTTTTCTTTAATTTGTCTTTCTTTTTTACTTTCTTACTTTTTTCTTTCTATTATAATAAATCAGTTGTAAGAGAGAGAGAGAGAGAGAGAGAGAGAGATGAAGAGAGAGAGAGAGAAGCGAGGGCTTATGTAAAATGATTAATGTGACTGAGGACGTAGAGAGAGGGCAGAGAGGGGCAGAACCACAGAGAGATAGAGAGAGTAGGGGAGAAAGAGATACAGAGAGGGGCAGAAACATAGATAGATAGAGAGAGAGAGAGAGGGGAGAGAGAAGGAGATACAAGGAGAGACAGAGACAGAGACATACAGAATGAGAGAGAGAGAGTCGGGAAGATGTATGTTAAAACATTAACGTACTGAGGATGTAGAAAAGGGGAGCAGAGAGGGGCAGAAACAGAAAGAGAGAGAGAGAGAGAGAGAGAGAGAAAGAAATTTGTACAAATCGATGTTACACACATTTTTAAGCATCTTCTATTTTGTCATACATGCACTGGAGAAACGCCGGGTATCTATCTCTGCTATGGTATCAGAAAATGTGAAATATATAATGATAATCAACAAGGATACATAAGTAATTCAAATGAACATGTAAGAAAAAAAAATGACCAAATGCATAAAACACGAAAATATAATGATCATATCGAATGATACACAAGTGTACATAAGTATAATATTCCAGAAATGAATACATATTTACATTATTTCGAAGTAAGTGCAGCTTTTAAACAGAAATGATTTTTTTATGTTTTGCTTGATCTATAATATATATTACATTTCTTTCTAAAACAATATATTTTCAGGGTGGTGTTTTGTTTAAGTTGAACCAATATTGGCAAATATTTTCAAAATCACACAAAAAAAAAAATAGAAATTGCATTACTTACTAGGAGCGAACAGGTCGAGTCTACGTTATGCTATTAATATCTTTTCTTTTGAATTTTTTTATGAAGATGCGAGAAAGTTGACTGCGGTTGTAGCAAATCAGATTTAAGAAATAGATAAAATAAATATCCGTCTTACATTGGCACATTGCCTGCGATATAACGACTTACGTGATCTATAACATTTAAGGACGCCACCGTTGAAATCAGGAGATAAATATACCTTTTTAACGGTTTGAAAAGAATATACGAATCTCGGGGGAATAGGGTGGTCTATTCTGTTCCTTAAAGCTTCATTCTTACAAAAGATACGTTGTTGGTTATTACTACTCTGTCACCATTTCTATAGAATGTGCTCGACTGAGTTCTAATCTATTGTTGCTCCTTGTAAGACAATCACGATCGGAACTCGTTTTCTACCACAACGAAAACAAACTTTCCTTTCTTCCTCTGAGTTCCAAGAACAGAGCTTCTGTAAAAGGACTTTCTTTCTGTGGCACACATTACCGCAGGACAACTTGTTTTCAGATTACAACAGGGTCGTTTTCGAATCTAATATCAACAGCTTCTTGTCATCAACAACCCACACAAGTATTCGAACATTATTCATTCTGTCAATCATTCTCGTTTCTCTTTGTAATTTTTTTATGTCATTAACTCTTGTCTTCGAATGACTCTTTGCCTAATTAAGTCGTGATTCGTTAATAAAACATTTTTTTAAATATGGTTATATTTACAAATATGATACACAATTTATTTCAAAACGCACCTATGTGCTGCAAATGCATGGTACCATATCTTTTTAAGATCGCTAGAAACATTAAGTTCATTATGCTTTTTCCCGATGCTTTAAAATATACCTCTCTCTGGTAAATGAACTGCTTTCTCCTTGAGTAAGCCTCTTAATTTGTAAAACTCCTGGGACTGACTTTCACTCCAGACTTTAAATGGAATATTTGCGTAAAATCTGTCGCTGAGGTCGCTGGAACAATAGTTGAATCATTCTATCGCCCCAGAAAGTACTTGACTCCCCTACCTGTATACAAAGCAGCTATGTCCTAAGATAGGTAACTGATGCAACATCTGGCGAGGTGCTGCTTAAAGAACTCTTTCATGCCTTGGCAGAGAATACAAAATCGACTTCGCAATCTAGTGAGGGATGATCTTCTCTTCTCTATAGATAAATTCTCACAGAAGAGATGGTTTCATTATTTCTCTGCTCTATCATTATTTCCATGGAAGTTGGTCGACTGAGATCTCATCTATGGTTTCGTTCCTGTAAAATACTCACAGCAATAACTCGTTTATCGATCAAAACTGAGAAAAACTTACCGTTGTTTCTCTATCTACCTAAAACCAAACTCAATTTTCATGAACACTTTTTTTTTACCAAGAACATCCCATCTGTGGAACCTATTAGCACAGGATCGCACCCCTATAACGTTTTTAAGTTCAATGTCAACAAATAGTTGTCGATATGTCCTCTTAAGTAATCAAATTTGATTCATTTCATTTATCGCTGTCAATCTTTTCATGAACCCTTATCATAGAGTGGGCCTGGGCCTTGATAAGTAATTACTCATTAGTCTATAACACGCCATTAAAGGATACACAATCATAATTACATACAATAATTATGTTGCTTTCCTTTTTATTTTAATTCAATTAATCATGTTATCCAAGAACTTAAGTTAGCCATAAGTATTACTTTAATTATCCTTATAGCAGTATGGTTTATGTTTCCATTAGCTATTCGCATCTTTATTTTGGCTTATATGCTAAAATGTTAGAAAAACCTGAAATACAAACTGTTTGATAGCAAATACATAAGAATCGTTTTCTGATCTTAAATGATGATTAGTTAGACAGTGAAATAAAATGATATTTTGTGAGTGATAAGACAGAATTATGAAGAAATAAATTGGATGGAAACTATTCTGTATAAATAAACAATAATAATTATTTATTATATAAATACAACTTAAAAAGAATTATTTGAAATGAGGATTATTTAATTGTGTGCCACTGAGAGAACGTCTATTTAAATGTGTTTTGCCATTGGTATCTTGCAAATGTATGGACATATAATTCTGCTTTTCAAAATCCTGTTTTTATCAAGGGAGATAAATTAATGGCAGAGTTACTTCCCTTTATAATATTAAATATTTAATTGTTATTTTCCATGTGGAAAGCTCCATCTAACGGAAGGTAAATACATAAATAAAGACATACGTTCCAGAAGAATATGTTAAACGACTAAAGTGAAAGTCCCAAAATTATCAGATTAGAATAATGAAGGAATCATGAAAATATACGGATGTAATACATTTATCGGCGTATCTAATTCTTATTGAAGCGAACTTATTTATATCTAGGATCTTTTGGAGCCAAGTCGAATTGTTCAGTTAATTATAGAAATCTATCATAATCCGCTCAATTAAACTTGTATAGAAACTGGAAGAATTGGAAAACCAATGATAAATGAGACAATCTGACACGTTACTATGATCATAAAATTATCGTTATTCATTTTCCGACAAGTGACTTGTTAAACATTGAGTAAAGCTCAATATAAATGTGAAAAACTATGGAAAAAAGGGTTTCTACTATTTAGGATAAGAAGGAGAATAACATAATTATTAAAAGGGTCAAATTCGCTGATATTCTGACATTTTCAGCAATTACTCCATTCAATAGCAGCCCTGATTGATGTGAAGTCAAAAATAACATCGTGTCACTTACTGTGCCATCTAGGTAAGATTGACAAGGTCTACTTGGTGACGGCTTTCGATTTTGAAATCGAAAATTGACAACCGGTGTTTATTTCTTCATCATATTATATGTCGGATGTATTAAGGGGGGGGGGGGAATAAATAATTTGTTTTAACATATTTTAAAATTATTAACACATCAGAAAATTAAACTGCTTTTTATAATTTGAAATGTTTATTTTGTATCACAAATAATCACATGTACTTTTTTATAATTGGAAATGTTTATTTTGTATCACACATAATCACATGCACTGTTTAATAATTGGAATGTGTTTTTGTATCCAAAATAATCGCATCTACTTTTTTATAATTGGAATGTGTTTTTGTTTAGTTGGAAAATATTCCTAGTAAGTCTACGGACTTTTATCTAACCGTTTTTTTTAACCTTAACCCTAACCCAAGCCGTAACTAATTCTAACCCTAGACTCTGTTGTATGTTTAGTTGGCAAAAGTCGGTTTAGTTCTGTTCAAATTCTGTAGAAACACCATAATTTTAAAATAGTTAATTTACTATTTGCTCGAAAGCTAACTCTCTTAACGTAATTAAAAAAGAGTCTCAGGCTGGAAATATTTACATAAAAAACTCTGCCCAAATCTAAACGGTCTAAAATGAGGAGAGACTATTTTTCTATAACCATGGCTAGTCAATTTCCAGTTTCAATACAGGAAGCTGTCGCCAAGTAGAATTTTTCTATTAAACCGTGATCTATAATCAGGTGAACTCGAATGTATACGAAAAAAAAACCCAACCCTAACACTAACATGATTTTACTACATACGCAATGAAAATGATGATCTACTAGTGGCAACTTTCCAGGCGTTGTCCGACACAAAGTACTCTTAGAAATGTTTACTCCTGGCATTGAACCCCATATGCTTTTGTAATTTCTGTAAGTAACAATGTTCAATGTAAAAAGAGAATTTCAGACAAAACCAAGGGCGATAAATCTGTTTTTAAAAAACAGCGATCCTTCTGGTCATGAACAACGGTGTATATATAGTTTGTTGATTTTAATTTACATTCGTAGAAAATCAGCCGAGTCTGGCGAAAGAATTAAAATAGTAAGATAATGTATGTTTATATAGTTTTTGTTAATTTATAAATGTATACCGTTTACTTAAAAGAAAGTATTAATGTTTTCTATTGAAATATGTGTGTGTAAACGAATTTATGTTTTATTTTCATCTGAGCGCATTGAGGAATTTTATTCATGTGATTGATGATTAATAACGTAAAGAATTTTTATTTTTTAGCGCATGGTTGAAAAATATCTTTATTCTACTTATTTCCGTCTCGTAACATGTATTTTGGAAAGAAACTGAATAGAAATACATAATGTTTGTGCTAAGCAATTGGTAAAAAGTAAAGTGATCGACCTTAGTCGATAGCGACCCGAAGACTCCCTTTAGGGGATAGTGTCACTCTTTTCTCGGGATTAGTCCACCTACTCTTGTCTATTCATTGACTGTTTAGCAAAATGGCATCAAGTACCCTTATTTTAGTGTTTGCGATGACTCGAACGAGGATTGAACCCCGGTCCATTAGCGAACACTCTAACCGTTTTGCCAAATGAGATGGTACAAGAACAACACCGGAAGAGCTCTTTATTCGTAATGGAATATCGATATGTTAGGTACAATGCTATTAAAATCCAAGGTCGAGAATTCAGTTTACTTAACTTTATATTCTAGATAACATCTTACACATCAAGTACTATAACGAAAACTCGCAAGGCAACATTTTATGAATAAGGGCTTTAGAATTGAGTTTGGATTGATTAAACCGGACAATTGCTTTTATCACTAAAGTACGCCCGGGCAATTTAATTCGACTTACTATCAGTCACGAGTAGTAATTATAATATATAATCTTCATCAAATACGAAAGATAAGCATATAAGCCAAAACAAAATCGACTATAGAATGAGTTTTTTCTTCCCTACAACCCCCTTTTCACAGAAGAGACATTAGTGGTATGACTCCACTCTATCTTTACTTCCATTGAATCTGCTTGACTTATCCCCAATCTCTAGTTTCTTCTTCTAAGACATTCGCAGAAAGAATCTGTCCTTCTACTACAATGGAAAAAGACTTTCTTTTTTTGGCTGCATGCTCCTAGCGTCAGGCGGAATTTCTATAGACAAAGCTTCTTTGCAAGTGATTCTCATTAGTACGAAACTGCTCCCTGCAGATTACCACATGGTCGTACTCAAATCTAATGTCTACAAATACTTGTCATAAACGCTCTATAATTAATCAAACATACGTTTTACTATTGATTATTGCTCATATTTCGGCTGACAGTCATTAACGCTTATCCTAGAGTGGCCTTTGGTCTATAGTATGAAAAAAAAGGAAAGGTTGAGTAGACACATTAAAAAAGAATGAAATAAACCATTAACATTGAGGAAATAAACGAGGTTAACATTCGTTTTAAGCCCTTCCCATTCTCTAATAATGTTATTTAAAGAGTTATTATTATTACACATATTGGGGCTGCTGCAGATTTAACAAATTCAGACAATGTCAATTTAAATATTTTTGCATCTATTATTGATATCTAAATATCTGAGTAATAGAAACAGTGTTTCTTCCAATGAGGCAACATAGATTTTATATGGCATAGATATTATAGACTAGGTAAGTATGTTTGCTTACTCACTGAACTTCGATATCACATTTGTTGAAACGCTCAGTTGGTATTAATAAGCATCCATAATATATATATATATATATATATATATATATATATTTAAATTCACTAAAACTAATCAAGGTAAAAGTTCGATGGAAGTTAACATTTAACAAAAGAGCATATATGAGTAAATAATGCTACGTTATATTTAAATGACCAAGTTTTTATTCATTTTTTCTCTCACCGAAATTCACTGTAACTTGACCGTTTCGCGCACAACCAAACAACCGTCGTAAAGTTACACTAAATTGTTTTGAATTTCGGTATGAAAAAATGACTACAGACTTGGTCATTTGAATTTACCATATCATTGTTTACATACTATTTTCAATTTAAATTTTACATAGCATTTAACATACAGGTGTTTACTTAAATATATTTGTATATATATATATATATATATATATATATATATATATATATATATATATATATATATATATATATATATATATGTATATATATATATAACACAGGAGAAAATTAAGAAAAAAATATATCTTTAAATTATATTCTATCTTTAATAGTCAATGCTCGATATACGAGATAAAGCAATAGTATAAGTAGATATGTGATAATAATTAAAATTGGATGAAATCAAATATCATTAATTTGTTCAAATAAAAGGTGTATAAACAATGAAGTTTCAAAGATATACTTTTATCATCAGAGGAAAATCACACGTATAAGTCTTCACTGTACATTTGATTCCTACTTTGAATTCTTGAATATGCTTACACGAACTGTCTATACTTCTACAATTATGACGATTTTCTTTTCACATTTAATAAAATTGTAATTTTTAATACTTGTTATATCTGTTATATTTTTATATTCTGACATCTTTGCTGCATTACAGTAAATTTTACTGACTTATGTGTCGAATTTCCTCTGATGATAAGAGCATATCTTTTAAAGTCCACGGAGTAAGGAAAGAAAAAAAAGTTTTATATACGCCTTGTTTGAACTAATTGATGATTTAATACATATTGCATTTTATCTAATTTTTACTATATATATATATATATATATATATATATATATATATATATATATATATATATATATATATATATATGTGTGTGTGTGTGTGTTTGTGTATATGTGTGTAGAACGATTGGCAAAGCAACCTGTCGGAACGCACGTGTCATCGTAACATCGGACCACGCATGACCTATTTCTTCAACCTAATAATGTTGTTATAGTTTATTAAAATACATGTATGTTCATTGGTGATCATATATGCCAAACATAAACAAGCGAACGAAGAAAAATAAATAATGTTTTGAATTCGTGTTGCAACTTGAAATAAAATCTATTTTACAGAATCATTTATATACATGAATTAGAAGAATATCTTTCTCAGGACGGGTAAAATGAATTCCTAGAACAGAAAGGTTTCGCACCAATTTTATATCTCCTTAAAAAGATTAAAATCAAGATATAACGATATTGAACCTTATATCTAGAATGTGTATTCTAATTTTGATCAAAATCCATTAGATGATTATTATTTTAAGAAAATATCCGAAATTTAAGACTTAAGCTTAAGGCGTTTTAAAAAGAAATGGAAATTTAAGGAATCAAGCTTAATTAGTGTCTAATGACTACGGATACAATTTAATGTAAATTTTATATATTTGAATTTTCAAATATGAGGTTGTGTCCCTATTATTCCCGCTAAAACTCTATATAATTTACCAAAGAAACTAAACATTTTAAGAATATTTATAAATTATTGTCTAATACGTATTGTAAAAATTTCACAAAAATTGGAAGTATCTACAATTCAAGAAGAGCGCATGGAAAAAGACTTTCTTTTTTTACTGCATATTCCTAGCGTAAGGCTGAATTTCCATAGACAAAGCTTCTTTACAAGTGCTTCTCATTAGCACGGAACTGCTCCCTGCAGATTACCACATGGTCGTACACAGATCTAATGTCTACAAATACTTGTCATAAACGCTCTATAATTAATCAAACATACGTTTTACTATTGATTATTCCTCATATTTCGGCTGACAGTCACTAACGCTTCCCTCCTTGCATGAAACTAAATTAAACTGAATACAGCCACATTATGACCACTGTGTTAAAATATTTCGATAAAAAATGTATTAAGATCATTATTAATTAATAATGGTCGTTCAATTGATTTAGGAGTGAATCCTATTCATAAAAATATATAAACATATGGACATACCTAGGTTTATATAGAAATATCTATGATTCGAATATTTTTAGATGGGTATCTATAATTTAGAGTATTCGGGCTACTATTCTTATCTTGCATGTTATTCTCACAAGTTCGGTCGATGTAACCTCCTCCCTTCTTCAGTTGCGTCTTGTCGAACTCGGGAATCTTTATATCCGACGAGAAATCTGTACAGAATTCCGAATGGAACCCTTCATTTAATCCAGGAGATGAGCTTGCGCTCGACCCGCTAGCTATGACAGCGTAAAAGTCTTAAGTAATTCGTAATTATATTCTTAGTATAGTCCGTGCTTGGGATTGAACCCTCAACCACAAATATACAGTCACTTAAGACTAATTATTACTTAAGATGCATACCCATTTGCGGAACGGACCCGTAGGTAGTGATATCTAGTACAGCTGTATCATATGCAAATGTATGTTTCTTACTTTTGCTATGACCTTCTGTTGCTCTGTGATCGCATGTTCTTTGTAAATCTATTTGCCGCCATATTTGGTTTAATCTTTTCAGTCATTGCTTCTCTTTCGGTTTCTTCCGATTTGTCTCTGTTATATTTCCCGTTCAGACGATCGATTTCTTTGGTTTTCGCTTTTTTTTATCGCCCGTTTTCATTATTTCTGTCAAACACATGCATTTCTCCTATTGAACGAGTTGAAGCTGAAAGTGTCCCATCCTCGCTGCTGTGTGGCAATGTGCTAACAAAAAGGCTAAGCTTTTCAAAATATCTGCATATGCAGGGATGGGGATAGAGAGAGGTGGAGATAAGTAGATAGATGGATAGAGATATGTAGAGAAAGAGGTAGACATACAGATAGAGAGATAGAGAGAGAGAGAAGTAGAGTGTGAGGTAAAGAAAGAGGGGCAGAGGAAGAGGGGTAAAGTAGAGAAATAGACACTTAAGTTTTGTGCATTATATTTTTCAAAACCTTGTATAATTGACTCAATATGTAAATAAGGACGTTTACTTTTAAGTTTGTTTATTTGAGAGATTAAACAGCTAACTAGCTGACACACCCAGTGCAACGGAGAAATGAAAGATGTCAATATCCATATTATCCGAAATATGAAGAATATTTATTAAAATAGATGCAATTTAAAAGTACAAACATTAAAAACTGGGCTATCTTGAAGATGGTAGCTCCCAAATGAGGCGTCTGTTTCACGACTAGTTTTGACTGTTTTTCGTATCGATGACAAGTCAAATGGGTCTACTCTCTTTCTTTCTTGGTTCGTTCAGCTTATTCCTTCCTTTACTTTTCGGTTTCACTTCGTAATTAAAATACTCGATTTTGGGGTTTATTTAGAGTTTAAAAAAAAAATTTAATTTGCTTTTTTATTTTGCAGATTTATTTTTTTCTATTTTAAAAATATTCCGTATAATGATTAAAGATTAACGTTTTACAGCAACTTAAAAAAAATTCTCTTAACCCTACAATAAACACTAAGTCAGAGTAGTAAAGCCCCCACTAATATATTCGTTTTTATAAGCTTTCTTGATTCGTTGGTCTATAGCCGGTCGGTGTTTCGATTGTTATTGTTCATATTTTAGTAGATGTTTATTACGTCTGCTGAGGCGGAGGTTATTTTTTTGATTGCGTTTGTTTGTCGATATGTTTGTTTGTGTCTGTCCTATCATCCACATCGGTTAACCAATCGACACAAAACTTGGTAAAAATATCGGTCACGGTTTAACTAAAAAAATGATTTAATTTTGGGTTATCAATATCACAGGTTCAGGTCAAGGTCACGGAAAAGGTTAAAATCACACTTTTTGGTGATAGCTTCGGGTCTGTTCATCGTAGAGACTCGCTACTTGACCCATGTTGTAGCCAATAAAACCCAGTACATGACATCACCTTTACATTGACTATTAACCTTGATGTAAGAAAATTCAATCAAGATAAAATGTTTACTTGATTTCAACTCTTAGTTTTCCCAATTGTATGCGTGGATCTGATACTCTTTGATAACAGAAACCACCATGCAGAATCTCAGCCATATCATATACATAGTTTGTGCGTTATCAATATTTCCATGCTATAACTCTGGAGAATACTTCATGCTATATAAAGAAGTAAGGCCCAGACAAGACTTTGGCCCACCCTTACATTGTTAGGCGGATGTATGAAGTCTCACAACTGACTTCTGCTCGTGTTAAAAATTAAATTTAAATATATTACAAATGAAACATAATAATAATAATAGCGTATCCACTATATAAAAACGTTCCGAAATAAAGCATACCAAAGGAGTTTACAAAAATAATTTGCCCAGTGGGCTAATCTGACTTGTTTCCGCTACGAAAATCAGACAATACTAGTGATGAAAAAATAGCCACCTAATTAGGGAGCACACATCTTCAAGATAGTAAAAAACTGTATTACTCTTTTATTTTTGAGAGTCAAACACACACTTATTCTTATAACAGATTTTTTCTCGCGAACTTCTGAAAATCCATTCTTTCATACTAATCCCCTTAAAAACCTACACTTCAATTGTGTATAATCTTGTTACAGGCCTTTGTTATAAATAACATAACATGAATTACATAAAGTCTTACTCTGTGAAATTCGTGTTTGCTCTTGGTATACGGCTTTTTAATAAGGTTTCGGATATTTTGAGATGAGGATTGATAATTTGGATTATTTGGTTTATTTGGTTTTCATCTTGGATATTATTTTCACACTGTTTCAGCCGATGTAATCTCCGATCTTCTTCAGGTGTGTCTTGCTGAACTCGGGAATCTTTATTTCGAACTCTGAAATCTGTACGGAATTTCGAACAGAACTATTTTATTTAAACGACGGAGCTAGATTTCTCTCGTCCCGTCAGCCAGGTTAAATGTCTGAAGTAATTCTTAATCATATTTTTAGTATCGCCTGTACTGAAAATTAAACCTTCAACCTTTAAAAATCTGTAACTTTAACTGAAACTTTAAACTTATTATTATTTTACAGTTGATTAGTTGTGCCACGGCTTTAAATTAATTTGATTTTTTTTTTAATTTGGAAAAAGATTTTAAGAGTTAAGCACGAGTATTACTGTAGACTGCATCCAAACATTTGGAACTTTCCCGCTGAACCATATCTTCGTAGTTTTTGATAGATGGCAGGAACATACCGATATGATACTTGCAGTTGTTTTCTTTTTAAATGTATAAGGCACAACGTTGAAAACGATTCATATATATATGTAATATATACGTAAAGAAGAAAAAAAAGGGGGGGGGGGGAATTATCTAAGAGTGAAACAAAAACAGGAGACCTTAAGCGTCTAATATTAACACGGGGATCATCAGCTGTTTACCATGAAACTGTTTCGGAGATTTAAAAACAGGACAGTTATAATATTCATGGCTCTCCAATGGTACTGATTATACGACCATTTCCCCAATAATCAAGTGTCGAAATAATTCAGCTTAAAATATCACTAATATATACATAAATAAACAATAATAATGATAAAATAATAATAATAATATATTACCCTTAAGACTACCGTATGATATACTAATTTGCATATCAAATAACATTAATTATAACAATAATAAAAAAAAATAATAATAATACGATCTAAACACTACATCCAAGAACCATTCTGCAATATGGTAGCTAGCAATAAAATTATATAGGAATTAAAGTTGCATTAAAAAATGAATAAAAAATAAAGCTTAAGTACCTTAGGTACCAGAAAAGTAATTAGATAAGAGGAAGGAAACCTAGCCATACAGATCTAAATACCCAATATATAGTCTAAAGAAGCTTTGAGTCATTGAAAAAAAATGTAAAATGCAGTTTAAATCCCCAGACAAACTAACTAAATCCAAGATATTGCAGACTTAACATTCGTTGGAAAATTAATAAATGAAAAAATATAAGTAAAGAAAAAAAAAAAAAAAGAAAAAAGGGGGGTGTATTATCTAAGAGTGAAACAAAAACAGGAGACCTTAAGCGTCTAATATTAACACGGGTATCATCAGCTGTTTACCATGTAACTGTTTCGGAGATTTAAAAACAGGACAGTTATATATATATATATATATATATATATATATATATATATATATATATATATATATATATATAGGTTTTGCAAGACATCTTAAGTAATGTTTATTTATTCTTAGTTATTATTACCTGTAGTGAGTATTGTACGCTCACTTAGAAATTAGAAATGATTAATACTAACATCATTATCCGTTGCGCCAAAATGCCTTTTAATTATACCCGGTCATGGATGACGGAACGAGAACAATCCATTGATTAAATAAACTGTACATATTCCAGATTCTGACAAAAATATTCCCGTCCGACAAGACGCAGATTAACGAGGTCGGAGTTTACATCGGGCGAAACGTGGTGAGAAAGAATATCACAGATTAAATCAATAGTCCGAATAATCCAAATAATGTCATTATGCCGTTTATAAAATGTTGTATATTATATTAGTTATATAATACTTTCAGATGTGATACAAAAACATTCTCAGTATTTTGTTTGGAAGGTTTCTTTTTTATTTCATTGTAATTTATATTCTAACAATATTATCTCCCTTGTTTACCTTCCTTATATTGTAATAGTGGTGCATGTGTATCATTCTGATTTCCGATTTATTTCACTTTTTTTCATACTTGATAAATATTCATAATGAGATTTCAAGTTCATTGAATCCGAAATATTCCCAAACGCTGATCCTGTCGATTCTTGCTTCGTTGACCTCATTATAGAAGTGCTCGCCTACGGGCGTCACATTCGCTAATATCCCTTTGGAAAACTACCCGGCTTTAACATGATAGAATTCCTATTTGATGAGTTTGGTTCTCCAATTAAAAAAGAAATACTACTCTTTCTTTACCGCCTCTGTTGCAGTTGCTATTTCTGTTTCCGTAGACGGTTATGTGGATGCGAAAATTTTCCTCGGAAATAGTTTCGCATTCCGTGTCGTTGTCACGTTACTTTAAAAGAACTCGGCAACGAGAACTAAAAAGGAGACAGGAAAGACGTCAGGGAATAAGCTCTAAACATAACCTAAAAAATGCCGTCTACGTTACACACGTATGATAACCAACTAAAGAAATGTAAAAGGTCTGTGTATTATTATGTAGTATGTTCTTATGAGAAATAAATAAGTTCATTAACTTATAAAAACAAGTAGTTGTGTCTTTCATTTCCCAGGAAGTTATAGAGGGATGACGGGTGAATCTCTGTGCCTATGGAATGGGGATCGCGTTATTTCCTTTACCTGAACTGGTAAACCATCACTACATAACCATACAGATATATCTCATCTAACTGCAGATGTATTTTTAGCCTGATTAAGAACAACGTTCTTTTATTTCTGAGGAGATACGAAAGAGACTCATTAGTCTTTTCTCTCTTTCCTCCTTAGAAATAAAAGACGCAATTACTTGTTTCTTTTCTAATCGAATTACGATTAGTTACGATGATGACTATTGGAACCGCTTGACTGGGGTTGATTAAGTTCTAAGCACAGGCAATTCGAAATAATAACTGACTCTTCTTGTTCCATATTGAAATTTTACAAATGCCATTCACCCGATTGCTTTCGCGAAAGACGTATTGACATATTGCGGACATGCTTTCGTTCTATGTCCACTTTTATCGATGCCAATCTTCATAAAGTCTGCGTAATTTCTTAAATCTGAAGATATAATCAAATGAAAGACACATTTACAAACCGGCTAATTAATCGCTAGAATAGTTTCACGGTCCTGGGTATGACCCTAAAATGCATCCAGTGGTAAAAGTCTAATTCGAAAGATTGGGAAGTATAGAATAAACGCTTAGTTTTCTGACCCAGAGAGGTAGTACCTGCCAGGGTCAAATCAAGGGTTTAAATAGAATTAATACCGAGCTTTACACTGAACTGACTCAAGCAAATTGGGCTAGATGCTCGCTTCTACCCCCACCCCCAATCCATGTTTCTAAGCCCTGTCTATCTTTTTATTGCCTATCCTATTTCACAACTTTATCACCTCTCTCAAATATCATGATTGTGACATAAAACTGCATCTAGTGGGTATGCTCCAGGTTGGGAGCTTGGGGTAGCGTTCCGTCGCTCCTATTAGTTGCCGATAATCTCAAGTCCACTCTCCCCACGCAGTGAAAGTACCTGTCATAGCCCTATATGCGCCTACCAAAAAAATCAATCTTTAAACCAATCGTATACAACATATATGTACCGTTTCGTCATGTAATAATTAAATTTGTCGTAAAACTAACAACCTACCGCAAACCAGGAAGTGTCGATGACGTATATGAAAACTGAATTGGTTTGGGTTTCTTCTGTAATACGAGGTCTGTTAGAAAAGTAAAGGGACTAAACTATTGACGAAAGATGGATTGTACATTGTGTTATCATCAAACATGATATATTGGCAGTATATAACTGTAATCTTCGCGTTCTGCAGCCATTGCAATTTTTTTCACATGTTTGTTTTCACTCCCTCTTTTTCAGATCATTGAACTATTAACACTGAAGAACGAATAATGAACACAGAACAATGAATAAAAAGAATATCGCCTCACTGAAACAACCTGTTTATTCACCTGATCTTGCTCCGTGTGGCTTTTACTTTTCTTCAGAACAGAACTAGATTATTAAGGAGATCTATTTTGAAAACGTAGAGGCCATCGAGTGGTCCGCCATGACAGAGATGAGAAGTATCACAGAAGAACATTTCTACTAGTGCATAGACGTTTATCAAAGAAGGGTAGTAAAGTGCATTGGACTTGAGGGGGGGGGGGCAAGTTTAAGGCGAAAAATTATAATTTGTTGTTCAAAATTTAATTACATTTTTTACACAGCACCCACTATTTTTCAAATATATATAATATTTAGTAACGTACCCAATTAAATATGCCTAAACTTTGTTAGTACTTTAAAAAAAAAACAAGAAAAACAAACAAGGAGTTCTGGTATAAAAATCATTAGGTTACAAAGTTTTTATAATATACAGTAAAATGCGAGTGAAATGTGAAAAATGATTAGTTTACTTTATAAATGAATTGTGAACATTAACCTTTCTTATATATAAAGTAAAGTAAGAGCTTTCCCTGATGTAATTGTGTCCGAGATGGGAATATCTGCTGATGACACCACGCTCTATTTTCGATATGTAGGCAAATTCAACGCACACATATCCAAGGCAATGGCTGACTCCTTAGAAAATGACCTCTAGTCTGTCGTGGAATGAGGCCAACAATGGATGGTTACATTAAATGCTATCAAGACAAAGCTATTTTACTTTAAAATATAAGAAATCGTACAAACCATGGCTGGTAACACCCTTTAAAAGAGTCTAACAATAAAACTCATCGGCCTTACATTCACAAGTAACATTAATTGGAACAAATACATGGACTATTCTTCCAAGTCTTCTACAAAGAAAGTAGCCACTCTTTACCGGGCTAGAAAACTTCTCACACCCGCCAGTATCCTATTTCTCTATAAAGCCAACAATCGCCTATGTATGAAGTATTGGTCACATATCTCGACTGGTGCACTAACATCTAGTCTCTCCCACTTGGGCAGAGTTAATAAAAAAGAGTGTGTAACCTAATAGGTCCCATGTTGTCGCTCAAGTTACATCCCTGTGTTTAGTTTACAAGTACTTCAATGCAATGTGCTCCGATGAACTTGCTACAGTTGTACCCCCTCAACGTAAATATCCACAACAAACCCGACTAGCAGCAAAATCACCCCCCTACACTGTGGAGGTCTACAGATGCCGGAGAGCTTTCTACTCTAATAGCTTTT
>OY744528.1:43153703-43163703 GCA_963556195.1 Sepiola atlantica | reverse complement strand
TATATATATAAGAGAGAGAGAGAGAGAGAGAGAGAGAGAGAGACAAATAGATATGTGTGTGGGTTTTACGAGCGCGTGTAGCGATTACATTGCATCGTTTGGGAATGATAGTTAATTGGATATGATTTTTTTATTTCAAATAGTGGGTGAATATCTTTAGGCAAGTAATTTTACCGATAAATTATATGAGCGTTTGTTTTTGCATCTGGCTGAGAAATTAACGATGAAAGCAAACGTGAGATAAGGAAATATAAGCGATAATAAGTCGTACGACACAACTGATATGTTTCCAGCAAAAACAGATGTGAGAGTTGAATTGTAACGTTGAATCAACTGAAGAAGTGTGTGTTGAATGCATCGAATATATGCCGTTATCATCTGTAGTGTAATAATGTTTTTAGCAAAAGCGGAGTAAGTAAAGAGATGTGTACAAAAACAACTAGAGACAATTATCTCATAATGTGTAGCTCCTCCTCTGTATGTATTTATAGGAACCTCCTCCTGGTGTGGGTAAGTAGGTTCGACGGGATTCGATTCATGGATTGTGCAAATTTGTTTTTGCCTACAATACATTTAGGTCGATATTATTTCTTCTGCTCAATGAGGTTTTAATCAGTTAGCTGCGAAGAAAATAGAGTAATTTGGATTTATTCGAATGTCCTACGCGTTAGTTTGTAGATAATCCACACACATAAATGAGTTGTTTTTATCGTTCGAGAACAAATCCGGATTAGCAGTTACCTAATAGCCGGAAATGCATATTCATTTGACGGATTTATTCTGGCTTCCGTTGAACGTGGTGTACTTGCTAAAACAAAACGAATCCAGCATCATTGTAAAGTTTCCGTTAGCATGCGAAATACTCTAATGATAGGCTTGTTCGAAAGAGCTGGGAACGTGACGCGTATGAATACATGTATGACACTTTCCCAATCTGCCATGTCCTATTAACGATGTCCTTTAATCCAAGCACAAAGAGAATCCTATGGGCTGAAAGTCAATAACATTATCACTTTGGGTTAACGACCACAGAGCAACATACAAAATGTGCAATGCAACACGCTGCCTTGTTGTTAGTTGTACACACGAATATATAAATTAAAGCTATTTGGAATAAAAGCGCAGATAATGAAAGATTACCAAGCTAGAGAAGCAACAACAAGCAGCGAAAGTTTCTTTTATATAGGCATCGAATCTTGATTGGATAAGATCTCCTTTCAGCCAATCAGACACGCCTATATATACGTCTCCGAATTTTACAACATTTCAGGTGTAATATAAACAGTTTATGTCAGATCTAACGCACGTCACCACGTTATTAATACCAACCCCAGCCTCTGACCGTCCGGCTCACGAAACAAGAAACATTCACAAACTAATGAACACACAACGACAATATATACACACCGATTGTTGAACTTACTTGTACACAAGTTAACGCATACGAGCTCACACTGCCTAAACACAAGCACACATATATACACACACTGCCTACCTAGTCTACTGGACTTAAGTGTTACAAATAAGATGTGATTCCTTAATGTACTCTCCTTTCGCTGATTAGTTAACATCCACTTTTTAGTGGAAAGGCAATATTAAAAAAGAATGACAAATTCGATCCGTACAACAATATATTCATTTTTATTGACATTTTATAAGAATAACAAAATGAGTGTTAATAATGAATGTGAGGTCAGCGTATCTTAGAATGTTCCAAGTGAAAAAGAAACTGTTAAGTCTGTGTGGTGTAGACACGTTAATTTCTTGCCAGTGTGAATATACATGTAACAGTGTGTTTGTTTAGTCAGTGTGAGAATATATGCGTGAAGTTATGCGTAAGTGAGTTCAGTAAGCAATGTTTCTATGCTCATGCTTTATTTTTAGTAGCTTATGAATGTTTTTTTCTTGCATGGGTCGTGTACTCTCGGTCAAATGCATAGGCTGGTTTTAGTGACGTGCTTACAGGCGTTATGACCGAAAAAATGTAAAAATAAGAGAAAGAACGCTGGTTTATTTGGTTTTTATTACAACCGAAATATAGTTACATCGAGAGGCATATATTACGGCGCTTCTGATAAGCTGAAAGAGGATATTAATGGAGATTTGATCTAATTGAGAGTCTATACTTTCAAACATTCGCTGGCTACATCTGCTGCTTCTATTGATTCATATACTTTCATTATCTTATTTTTTATTCCCAATGTATGGCTGTCCTCAATGTATATGTTCTTGTTGTACATTGCGTATTTAACAAGAAATTAAATGTGATTAGTTTCTACCTAAAAGGTCGGAGTTTTTCCAAACAGCAAAACTCTTATTTAATTATTACGAAATCAACGAAATCTCGAACATCATTCTTTTTTACCAGTGAATGAAGTCCAGACGCTGTACGGCACAATCACGTTTACAAACCGGTTTTCGTTAAATAACCGAAGTTAAACTACGTTGAACCGGGTTAGTACCAGATTGGAGACCATTTTGGAATACCAAGTGCCCGATGTGGGAGGACGGTGACACCTCCCGGCAAAGAACTACAATACTTACGTTGTCGGCTCCCTTAATATATATATATATATATATATATATATATATATATATATATATATATATATATATATATATATGTGTGTGTGTGTGTATAGAATAAAATTGAGGCAAACGCCTACAAGCACAGAGGATGCAGAATATAATAATAAAAATAAACATCAAGTCATATTCTTTAAAAGAATATGAACGTCGCATTTTTTTTTATCTATCTGCGCTGCACAGCGTTACCCATATTCAAAAAACAAGAGACCTGTAAATAAATAAATAACAAATAACAGCGTCGTCCCATTTCCATTCTGACGGACAACATCTAACTCGTACTGCTACTACTTCTACAATCTCTCTGCTTGACAAAGTTAAATTTCTAGCGAAATGATCGCAAAACAAAAAAGTAAATACATGAAAGTTAAAATTAAAAAAATTCTGTCTTGATTTATATTTTCATTATTATATTCTGCACCCCCTGTGCTTGTAGGCGTTTGCCGCAATTTGATGCTAAATTTCTTAAAATATGCTTTAAAAGAATATGAACTTCCACATTTTAGAATTAATATATATATATATATATATATATATATATATATATATATATATATTATCAATATTTTTTATTAAATATTAAAGTATTTATTACATACAGACGATATTGTTTCGAGTTTTTGCCCTCATCAGTGCAGGAGTAGTGGTTGTAGGCAGTCGCATGGGATCGAACGTAGTTCATAAATTCAGGCTAGAATCACAGGACGAACGCTCGGGACCACATCACTACCGACAATCAGCACAGACAATGATTGAAATAGAGATACACTTATCCGGGGAGGCAGCGAAAGGGTTATCATTGTCAAACAGTGTTCAATGCTCGTTCGGAACTCGATTTATATATATATATGCGACTAGGGACCGTTTTCTAATTAGATATTTCTTAATAACATCCTCTTTGGGTGGGGGGGGGGGGAGGAAGTCGGCTCATAGATAAATGACGCACAAGGAAACATGGTTATTATTCACTCTGCCAACGGAAAACATTAAAATAAGTTTCTATAAAACTACTTTAGACTTTTGAACGAGAGTTCATTTTACTTTATAAATTTAACGTAAAATGATCACCCACTTTTTGACCATATCGCGTAGAAAAGTACTGTTAACGAGTTGTATTTAATTTAGCCTATTTTTTTTATTAACAACATTATAGAAATACAACCAATGATTACCAGTTGTGTGGTCAATAATTGGGTGATGAATACCACTACTTAAGAAGTTAGTGATCATTTTGCGTTAAATCTGATAGTAAAGTGAATCTCGACTATGAAGCCGAACATATTTTTATTTAAAACACCTTTAAAAGTTTTACATGGAGGGTGTAACCATACGAAAAATTGAATAACATTGTCGCTGTCAGTATAGTATGGTAGTTATTTAAATGTTTAAAATAGGGAACCCCATTCCTCAAAAATAAAATTAATCATAGCAATTAAGTCTAAAATACTTTCAACCTTAATATCGAGTAGTTAGTTAAAAATGCAATTGTCCAGAAGAGACTAAGTTAAACAGTTTCACATTTTTGTATAAACAAACGTGACTCTGATGTGATTTGGTTGCATACGTTTATTCGTCTTTTCTAACCGTATTATACTAGATGTTCAACGACTGAGCGCGTTCAGTAACGGTGTCCGTCAGCAAAATAGAAAAGTAAAAAAAAAAACTGATAAAATGATGATAATAATCATAGCATTTAAACAAGTACGAAATAGATGTTGGTTTTGCAGAGCAGAGATGTCAAATATATTACAGTAATACGTGAATTCGTATAAATCAATATGGTACCACTTTTGTAGCGGTTGGACTCTTTTTTGGTTTTGCTTTCTTCAATTCTTTCTAGAATTATGTATTTACAGGATGGACCACGCGAATGCTGTTAGCATTCATAATAGAAAGTGGTGCTACGGACTTGGCACCACTGGCGTAGCTAGGGGGGGGCGAGGGGGGCGGGCCGCCCCGGGCGGCACACCTGAGGGGGCGGCATTTTGAGAGGGTAAAAATAGAAAGTAGAGAAAAAAATTAAAAAAAACAAAAGTTAACAAAAAATATGAAATTTTATACTATAATTTTATATAATAATAAATTTAAATGAGAACATTTGAAAACCTGAAAATGTTATGAAATGATAAAATCATTTTTATTTACTTTTTTGTCGTTGTTGTTAAAGTCCGAATTTTCGCCAAATAACATGGATGTATCAAGGAGAGAATAGTCCGATGTAGTTTTCTTTTCTTTGTCTTCATAATGTTATTATTAAGAGGGCGAGCCCTCCGAAGAGAAAAAAACGTCTTGTATCGGTGCTTTTTTAAATCCGTGTGTGTAATCGCTCGGTTTTCAGAAATTTGTTGTTGTTAATAACGTTTCAACTCTTTTAAAAATAGTTTTAATATATTTTAAACAAATGTATTTATGAATGGCAAATAAGGCTATAAATTTATTTTTTGTGAGAGAACTGTCGCAAGGCATCAAGTCGGTTGAAAATTTACAAACAGATTTTTCGCGCCTTTTTTTCGGCAAAGTTATCAATGACTCTATCAAAATTCACTTCCTCGACAAGTTACCTCTCTATTGAGAGGATTGCCAAGTCTGTAAGTCTTGTCTGGCTCATTGCTGATCTAAGGTAGTTTTTTATGAGCTTCAGTTTTGAGAAAGAGCGCTCACAGCTAGCAACGCTAATAGCTCTGGTGAGGAAAATTCTCAGCAAGATCACAATATTAGGGACGGAATGATTGGAAATAAAAAGAAGGAAGACCATAAAACTTTATTCAGGGCACATTTGAATAAATTTGACTTTTTTAAAAGTATGGACACAATTATTTTACGTTTATAATACATTTGAGTTTGTTTTTAAAACTTTTACATTTATTATTTATAAATATAATAGACATTTTGGGGTTGTTTTACTATGCACATAGATTCGAAAAAACTGTCAAAAATATATAACAAATAAATGTTATTAAAGGCAAGATAAGTTACTCTTCTACCTATCTCGACAAGTTTTTAGTGGTTTTTACTCACTTAAAACGTGTAATCAGTTAGAAAAACATAGTGGCTATCGGTATATGCGAAAAATACAAATGAAATCCATTCAATATATGTTAGCGTGAGTCATGGCATAGGGTGACATATATTCGGTGAATTTCTAAGAGTATTTTCAATATGTATTTAGTTTTAAGTCAATTTCCCGAACTTGCCGCATTCTAAACGAAGTCTGGCGCCATTTTTTATTTTTTGACAGTTTTTCTTCGAATCTATGTGTATAATAAAACAAACCCGAAATTGTTAATTCGATTTACTTCTCTTACTTTTCATTTTAATAAATATTCGATTAATATTACATGATATATATACATCCACTAATATATATATATATATATATATATATATATATATATATATATATATATATATATATATATATATATATATATATATATAAGGTTAAGATTTTTTTGTTATTGGCGTTTGTTCCGCGATAAGCGTTTGTTTACATTTTTTATATATTTTTATACATTCGCAACCTTAGCTATAAGCTCTTTATTATTCATATTATTATATGAATGAATCGCCCTAACTTTTTGGACGCATTTAATTTAATTATGTTTTTACGTGCATAAAATAAAATAAACTAAAATAAATGTTATGCACGTAAAAACATAATTAAATTAAATTACATATATATATATATGTGTGTGTGTATAATAGTCATTCACACACAGGACTGTTTCGCTGTTTACAGCTCATCGGTGCGGCTAGACTTTAGCAACTACTTCCAGCTAGGAACGAAATCCGATCATCTGAGAGAGCGAGGGAGAAATATTTTAACAACAATTAGCAGCCTTTGGGCTGATATCACAGTGTAGTATCTGTTCTAATGATACACTTCTCCTTTTCTGTCGTCGGTCAGTATGGGGAAATCGTTCATGACTGAGAATTTTTATTTTTGTTCCTATCCAGAGTGCCCCTTTTTGTGGAGCTGGATTTTCCCCACATTAAAAACCGGCCTTGTGTCTAACTCTGCCCTCGTGGAGAGGCAAGTAAATGGGAACAATCGGCAGTCGTTGCCAAACCGACCTCAGCTCTAATTGTACACAAGATCTAATTTTAAACAAGACCATTGCTATATTCGCTTACGGCCGTTTGCCATTTTCGGCTCTCATTATGCTCAACATTATGGGAGCATTATAATAAATACGTATTTATTTTATAACTATATATGTGCATATATACATATATATGTGCATATACACATATATTTATACATACATATACATATATACATACATACGTGCATATATACATATATACATATATACACACACATACACATATATAAATACGCATATATACATACATATATATGTATAAATATATATATATATATATATATATATATATGGCTGGTTTTAATTCTTGAACAAAATTTCCATTAATTGAGAATAAATTGCTTTAATTCATTTCAATCACTAAGTTTAAAAAATGCAAGCATTAATTATTTCTGGAGATATACTCAGTGACCGGCTGACCTAACAGGATAGGGCCAAGCCTAGGCTTCGGCCAAGCACCAAAAAAACAAAATGACCTCAGAAAGATTTCATACTTAAAGGGGAACTTTCATATAAATTTTTATCGAATAGGTGCTAAAAGAAAGTTGGATATGTGGGTGTATATACACCGACATCAAAGAGGAAATAATATTAGATGCGAAAGTTTGAATTCATTAATTTTATTACTGTCCAAACGTTTGTTTTTGTAGCATACTTTTTATAACTCCTTGTAAACTTTACAATTGCTAGCTGGGGGATCGGACAAAATCACCCCGGGCAACCCCCACCATCTACTTAAAACAAAAGGAAAACAGATAAAATCTCAAATGAATAAAAAATATTAAAAATCAGTTTTCATATTTTAATTTTAATTTAATTGAATTTAGGAAAATTAGATACCGTAGAACTAATTTTCGCAAGGTATGAAAATTAAGAATAATGTTAACTTAATAATAATGGACCAGTTTTTCTACCTAGCAAAAAATTTTCCATGGACGAATTATCCATGGGCGAATTATCCATGGACGAATTTTCCGGACACCCAAATGCCGGGGGGGGGGCGGCAAATTTTACTACCGCCCCGGGCGGCAAAAGGTCTAGCTACGCCACTGCTTGGCACTCTGAGGTCGTCAAGTCCACATCGGTATTCACTTAACGACAGCCACTCCTTATGCTACATTGAATATATTTACAGGGTGCCCTTCCCAAAATGTGACACATTTTCCAAAGAAAAAACACGTCATATCTAGGCCAATAGTTGATGTATTCTCAAACATCAAAGTGCATATATTAAAGGATATTTTACTGAATTCCGTTCACCCGAATATGCCGCTCTGAGCTTCAGGTCACGGCCTCCAAATGAAATCTGAACTTGACGCATACGACATTTAAGGTGTCCTCCGAGAGACACTTCGACATCAGTTTGGATCTGGCAATCAGCTCGTCTTTGGTGTTGCTGGCGGTACGTTTGGTGTCTTTAACAACTACCCACGACACATAATAGTATATGGAGATGCAACTATCAGAACCACCAATCGTAGACGGAAACACCTATCTCTTGCCCTTTACAGCGATTAAATACTTCATATATTACTGAATTGAAACAATATAAAAATTATCAAATTTCTCTCGAACATCCCGTAATTTCTATTGGTCACAATGCAAAATCAAAAATCCATTAAAAATTTCGAAACATTTCTTTCTACATAAACAGTATAGACTGGAAATGAATTGTTAATAGACACGTTTTAATGTAGAAAAACAATCGCAGTTTATTGACTCGAGGTTTGACTTTTATTGTTCGACCTGTATAACGGGTATTTTTATAGAATCACTTTGGTATCTAAACTGCGTTTTTACTATGCAGTTACAGTGGTTGACAACGAATGCATTTGCAATTATTAGAGTGGTTTAAGCCCACCCCGACTTACTCTGACCAAACAATGAAGCCATTTGCGACGGTTTTCAATCTTATGTTCGTTCTCAGGTCATGCTAACAATATGAAACCCTCAAGAAACCACTTTATCGGAGACGGGACTGATTCTATATGATTACCTTAAAACAATTATAACAATATTTTCTAAAATTGACAAAGTAAGAATTAAATAGACAGACTTTTTAAATTTTAAACGTAACATTTGAAAATATACAATATTATTTATCCTGTCGTTTATTGGGCGGGGAGGGGCGGTCAGAATAAAAAAAGGTAATGGAGCTCGTTTCAAAGGGTGAAAAACAAGCACAAAAGTATCAACATCCTATGTTGACGAGTACTGATATGCTTTATACTCACACGAAAGAAATAGATGCAACAAATTCATATCCCCTTTCGAAGATTGAAAACAAATATAATACTAGAAAACCTTATGTCTCGAATCCTTATTTAAATTGCTATCATAATCTATTACATTATTTTGATTCTAGCAAATGTGTAAAATTTAAGGCTTAAACTTAAGTGGTTTCAAGAAGAGATTTACATTCAGGTAATCTTGCTTAATTGATAAATAATTACCATGGATCAATTTTAATGAAAATCTGAAATGTCTACATTTTTAATAAGAGGTTGTGTTCATATTTTAAATGCTCTAAAATGACTGACATTTTCCGAATAGTTACAAATTGATGTCTAATACCCATTGTTAAAATTGCACAAAAATAGAAGGTATTTTAATTTTCACAAAAGGACTGTTACCCCTTCTTTGACCCCTTTGCCCAAAACTATATAACACTAAATATACTCCATATTACCTACATTTACGTCTAGCGACTGTGTTTCAAAATTCATAATGATCGATTGATTATTTTTGGAATAAAATCCTGTACATTTAAACATATAAACATATACACATATACACATATAAACATATACACATATACACATATACACATATAAACATATACACATATACACATATAAACATATACACATACCTACTTTTATATAGATGGAGATTATTCATCTCAATAATTGTTGATGTTTTTTCAGAATTAAAACTTAATTTAGTTCGTTTGAAAATGAGAAAGACACGATTTCAATAAAGAAACACGCACAATTGTTTGTTTTAATTGATTAGTAATGCCATCATTTACATTTGACTATGAACACTTACAAATCTTTTCCTGGCAATTTCCTTCTGAATTTGAAAAGCATTGCCTATAAGAATCACGTGTTAATCCCTTCCACTTTGGTCGATAATAGGTACTCCATTTTCTATTTGACTTCAACGTACGGAGGCACAAAAGTATCAACATCTTATGTTGACTACGGTTTATATGCTTTATTGATTACAGAAAAAAAAACTTGGCCCTATTGTAACCATATGATCGGCATCCGTATGCTGGAAGCGAAAATGATGAACAGAAACTG
>OY744528.1:43133703-43148703 GCA_963556195.1 Sepiola atlantica | reverse complement strand
AGATTTCAACTTTGGTGTGGCAATTGTAGAAAATTCGACATTAGCACCTTAGCAGACGAAAAAGAAATACTGCCTTTGTAATGTGTACCCTGCCTATTCGTTTTTTTAATTAATCACATATTTCTATTCGCGTACGAACAGACACAGTAACTTTTTAATAGTATAGTATACTTATTTATATGAAGCTAATTGTAAAGCACTCCCTTATTAAATGATTCTAAGTGGCGTGACTAAAGGTGGTGGATAAATGGAAAAAAATAGAATGAAGTGAGTTGGCGCCAACAATAGAATTCCTGGGCTTCTGTCACAAAAAGTCAACCGATGATCAAGCTAGCAGTGATTGTGTTACATGTTAACTAATCCACACGATCATTAAGAAAGCAAGGGAGACAATTACGAACCAAGCAATGAGTGTATTATACAATCCAATAACTAAGTGTTTTGTGTATTAAATAAGTGGAATGTAAAATAATTTTAGTTAACAGAAGTAGATTTAGATTAGAGTGAATGGAACCGCCATCTGTTCAGCCGATTCTCTTCTGCTAAATCACGGATTTATTTTGATTTGATTCAAGTTGACGATTTCCCAGATAATAGGTAGTCGAGATGGTGCCAACTATTTTATCTTGGCTTTTCTCCGTAGACATACTTTCTGATCACACCACTAAGAATTGTCTGATATATTCTGTGCTCCATTTGTTCCGGCTCGTTTGATTCGTTGGTTTAGTGGTATTCGCCAATTCGTAGTTTTCATACCTCGTTACAATTCAGCTTCCTATTCCTTTTTTCTTCATCCAAGGACTGCAGACTTGTAGAACTCTTTTTCTGTTGAAGGTTTTACTTTTACCTATAACTTGATCTTTTCAAGACTACGGTCAATAGGCATCTCCTGTCGTTACATTAATCATCTTTTGTTCTTCTAATCTCCTTACATCAAGTGGCTTCATACCTTGTCTTGAGCGATTTCCATAAAAATTGTTTATACGAATAAAAATATTATTTTTACCGGCGCCACAATAAATAACCGCATTCAACTGAAATTTTTCACCGAATGTACGAACCCAAATTAACATTTTTTGTTAAATTATATACGGAAAGTAGATCTTGTGCTGCGTCGGCACACACCCTGGGCAGTTTCTAGGGAATATCAAATTCACAAACAGTCTCCAGTCACATGTTTATTCTCTCAAGATTATTTTAACGACGTTTGTGTTTGCATTTTTTTTTGCAGGTAGGTGTCGCCGTCCCTCCATATACAGCGATTAGTATTTCCAAATGGTCACCCATCTCGTACTGACCAGGATCGACATAACTTAGGTAAGCTAACGGGAATTATCTAACTTGATTATGCCGTATAAGTAAATGGTGTCATTAGTTTTCATCTAAGCTCAAAATTCCGCTATTAAAATTGAATTTATATTCCCAAAAGTCACTCACCCACACATATTCCTTCATTTATCTAGAAAGTGGTTAATACTCTTCATTTTCTATTAAAATATGTTTCTCATGTTATTCAATATTGAGCGAGTATATATTTGCTTTGTTTAAGATAACAGGAAATAATGTTCAGTTTAGGTCAGCTAGTGTACTCAGATGTCAGCTCAACCCTCGGTGTACCAGAAGCGGACGTGACATTACATGGCTAAAAGAGGGGCTGACAAGAGAAGGGGGTAGTCGGTTGGAAGTCTTGGAGAGAATCGGACGGGTAGAGATGACTTAAAATCTACGATAAACAACTGTACCAAATATTCACTGGTAAACGAGAAGGCAAGGCCAACATCGTGATAAAAGGTCCTTTCTTAAAATTGATGATTTCTTTGTTTCCTCGTTGTTTTGTGCTATTGTAAAACATTAATTGCAAGTGCATCAGTCACGAAGGAGTGGCCATGAGGCAAGATACGACTGTGCAGTTTGTGATCTGATTGTAATCTGCATTCGATGCTAACGTGTACGTTAATTGATTGTGACTTGTGATACATTGATACTACCACTGAGAGGGGAGGTAATGTAACAATGTTAATAACAATGCAATCCATAAATATATAAGGCTATTCAAAATGAATGAAATATAAACAATAACAAAACGAAATAAGACATCACTCCTGAGAAAATGTTTTTTAAATTTTCAATTGGACTTCTCATGTCTGGTATGTATCAATATTTTCATTCAATATGTAACTATTCAAATAAAAAATGAAACCTTAACAAGTTGGAAGTAAACGTTTCTGTTTTGAAACACACACCTGTATGCATATATCTAGGTAAATGATGTTACCTCAAGTAACATCACATAGCTGGATACTCCACCAGACTAGATGAATTCTTGTCTTGGAATCCGGTTAGACCAACATACCACAAGAAGGATATACTATGATATACTTGACTGGTCAGTTGGGGAGAGAATAAATGTATTATTCTTAACTTTTTTACTAACTCAATGCTTGAGAAATAAAGGAGAATTTTAATAGAATATTCGGGTATCTATGTATCTCATATAGAAATCAAGTGTTAGCCCCAGGAAGGAGCCCCTTGATTTCTGAGAACTTCGGCTGAAGTAAAATTAAACATTCTAGGTAAAACCCATCTGTATGAAAGTCAGATATGTCCTAAGATGAAATACTGCATCCATACCTGGGGAGGTGCCGCTTGGAGCACTCATTCATGTCTTGACAGAGTACAGAATCGACACTACAATCGAGTGGGAGATGATCTCATCTCTTCCCTACAGCTTCTTCTACACAGAAGAGAGGTTGATAGACTTTCTCTATTGTATCATTATGTTTATGGCAGGTAGTCGACTTAGCTCCATCCCTGGTACCCACCTATAAGACACTCACAGCAAGAACACGGCTAGCTATAGCGGCATAACATTATTTTCTTTTCTCTTTTTCTTTACCAAAACCCAAAAGAAACTTCCATGAACAAAGTTTCTTTTCAAGAACATTCTATATGTGGAACAACATACCACGAGATTTCTTCCCGACTGACTACAACATTGTTGTCTTCAAGTTAAAGGTAAACAAATACTTGGTAATCTACCCTCTTATATAATCAATTCTTTTTAAGTAATGTTCTGTACATCCCGCCAATTTTTTCAGTCCTCTCGTGGTGGCGATCACTGCCCTATTGACGATCTGTTTAACTCTTATCCTTGATAAGTTGTGATCCAATAGTAAAACACAAAACAAAACAAAACAATTATTATGCTTTATGTTATGGGGAAATAAACACCTTTCACTGCCAGGATAAACTATCAAATATATAACTATAGAAATAACAAACAAAACAATTGAGAAGTAAATGTTTTTGTCTAGAAAGATGAACCTGTTTTAAACTATACACACAATTCGTACGTTTTATGCTGTGAGAAAATAAACACTGTCAGGATGAACATGGCAGACATGACTATAAATGGCGTATATATGTCTTTCAGAAATAAACATATGAACATAAACACTGCCAGGATGAACTAATCAAAAATGACTATGGGTGGTGTGTACATGTTATTCAGAAATAAACATGTAGTTAATTTAAAGCATTTAATTATGGGTGTATTTAACTGTCGGACTATATTTATTTGTAAGAAGACCCTACGTTGCCCGGGATTAAATGGTGATCATTACTATGTACTTTTTCACATATAACTTTCTTTTTTTTAAACTGCCTCTCCTCCCTTTAGATCCCTAATATAGTTGGAAGAAGCTGAACTATTATAAAAGTATCTGAATTAGTGTGTCATAAATATGGTTTAAATTTCAGTGAAATCGAATATACGTATTTTAAGTGTTAAGTGGGGTTATGTCACCACGAGTCACTTGGAGGCGAGGGCATGTAGATATTCATAACATAGAAAGTAACGTAATATATTCTAGACCATTTCCAGTGTCTTCCCCGGATATTTGTATATATTTATTCAAAATACGATATATTTGACGTTTTAAAGAAAGTTCGGCCCCTATAGCCTCCGTAGGTTATGAGG
This sequence comes from Sepiola atlantica, assembly GCA_963556195.1. Classification (NCBI taxonomy): domain Eukaryota; kingdom Metazoa; phylum Mollusca; class Cephalopoda; order Sepiida; family Sepiolidae; genus Sepiola; species Sepiola atlantica. The sequence continues at coordinate 43,144,724 of OY744528.1, read as the reverse complement.
GAAACTTAGAGATTTGAGACCACTTCCATTGTCTCCTCCAGATAACTTTTTACATATGATTTAAATTTCTTAAACATAGGATATGTTTGAAGTTGTAAAGGGGTTATGCTTTTATAGTCTACTTAGAGGTGAACTTACAGACCCGGGAATATTTCAATTGTTTTACCTGCTAAATTTTACATACGAATACACTTTTAAATTTTATGTAGATTATCTAATCTTTCTTTCTATAAGAAAACCACAAACATCTCACACACACAGACATTGAGTTATATATATATATATATATATATATATATATATATATATATATATATATATATATATATATATATATATATATATATATATATATTTATTTGTTGTTTATTATCTATGTACGTATACGTTTCGTCCCTTTTCAATCGGGACTCATCAGCATAGAGATATGACTATTCACTACCGGTCGTACGATTCGAAACCCTGGATAAAAGTATTTTTCAACTTGCATCCAACGCCTTAAACCGCGCGCCCACCAGTTGAATAGCCGATAAACAATGATAATTTAACACATATAAAAGCGGCTTGATGTCGAAGCACTCTACTTCTATTAAAGAAGGAGTGATGCATATAAATATATATATATACACATTAACATATCTGTGTGGTTTTTCTGTCTGTCTCGATTTCCCCCTCTCTCTATGAGATGCGATTGAAAACAAATTTATATGACCGCAACCTCTTTTCGAGCAAAATTTTATGACGAATCTAATGGCATTCATTTTGTATTAGGATTTTATTCACAATAATATTGTGTGGTTTTTGTTCTCGACATCCATCCATAAGCAGCAAATACGATGTTTTACTTTATTTTACTTAGTTAATTACTTAAACATTGAAAATGACCGAAATAAGTATTCTTCTTTCTTTGCATGTCTTTGAAGCATGTTGGCATATGACAGTTTCTCACTTTTTATGCAGTCATTTGAAATACACATTTAGAAATTGTAATACGGGGTTCAGTGCTGGTGTTACATAATGTTTGTATGTATGTGAAGAACGATTGCATCGGCTTGAATGGATTTTGTATACAGTGCAAAATATTGACAGGAAAATCTGTGGAACAAACGTACCTGAACTCTGACTCGTTCCTGATCTCTGATCTAACAACTGCGTTGTGACAGGTTCAGTTTCCCATTTTGAAGCAATTACGTCACAATCGTGGGGACGTGCAAAGAAAAACATTTTTAGTCAGTTCGTCTTTTGGGTGCGTGGTTCACGGATGCAAAATCGAGAAAATTGGAATTTAATTCCTAAAAGAGTAGATAGCGACTACTCTGCCCCTTCCTTCCTAACCTCGTAACTACATAGAAGAAAGTTAAGAAGAACAATTTGGCCTCTCAAAGTATGTGTGCATTTTATTCGTATGACGAGAAAATCTCTCTCAAGTAAAAACCAGTTTGCTTTCTCGCCTTTTTCCTCTCTGCATGAAAAGTTTTGATTACAGACACTAGACGATTATGGCTACGAGGTGCGGCCCACTACGACGATGACGACGGCGAAAGTCAGCGCACTAGACGATGATGATGACGATGGTGACGAAATGCACCACACTGCGATGATGATGGCGACGGCGCCAATGCCGGGCGTTAGTATACAAAAAGATAAAAGTATTCGAAGAGACTGAAGTAAGTGGCGATTGATTTAAAAAGAACCGGTTTTAAAAAACGACAACGTTACATATGCCAATTTGGTGTAATTGATCAGCGCTCCCCCTCATGGAGAGAAATACGACATGGGTCCTACACAGACAGCGTGTGGTTTCTAAGAAGAGAAGAGAGAGAAAGAGCAAGGATAAAAAGAGATACAGTGAGCAGTAGTACGCATTCTCATTTTCATTATTCCCGGGCAACGCGGTCCGTGCATGCTACGTCTCATCATATCAAGCGCTATAGGAACATCAAACGATATCATTTAAGTCATATTTCTGTTAAATGAAAGCTGACCTAAAGACATGGTATATTTTTCTATTGATCAACTTTTTTAGGACCAATTTTTTATTTAAAAGTAATTAACAGCAAAGTGTAGTATCTGTTCTGATACTAAATTTTATCTTTTTGCAATCCGTCACTGAATGGAGAAATCCTTCTATATTGAGACAATTTTTATTTTTGTTCCAATCCAGAGTGCCCCTTTCGGGGGAACTGAATATTCCTTTCATTAAATGCCATTTTGTTTCTAACTTTGCGCTTGTGGGGATGGGGGCAAGTAAATAGGAAAAACGTCATCAATGTAACCCTTTTCTATCCTTACAAAAATGCATCGTGCCATAACAGAATTAGGTTGAAGAAATGTTTCGTGCACCATGTTAAAATATTGATTGATTATGTAAGGACGTATTAGAAAACAATACTTTTCTTTAAAATAAAGATCATTTTCCACAAACTTCTGCCAATGAGTTACATGTTTTCTTTTCAGGTTGTTTAGCTATGAACACAAAAAAATATCAAATTATTGAAACACCCTCCCTATTCACCGTATCTTGCTTTTTATGACTATTATCATTTCCCCAATTTCAGGAGGATAGTTGTTGTACTCGTTTTTAAGGCGTGTCGGTCACCAGTAGGGTCGTGAGGAAAATGTCATTCTGCCAACACATAGCAACATAACAGAAAAGTGTGGGAAAGTGCCTTAAACTGGAAGTGGTTTTTTTGGGTGTAATACATAGGACAGGGTGGTTAGAGTACAAAAACATAGCAACAATAAAGAAGCAAGTAATGCATAAGCACGTAACACAGTGCTTGAATTCAGTTTATTCACGTTGAGAAAAGTACAATAAAATGAGAGCACGTAGAAAATAAAACTAACGAGTAACACATCAATAGAAAAGAAGATGTAATGAATGCAGTTTATTCATTTAAATGGACAGTTTTGCGCGTAGTATAAGTTTATATGAACGCCATCATTTCTAGTAGTAGAAAATAATGCGGCGTCATAACCCGTGTGAAACTTTCCGAAGCTGTGTTTTGATGCTTGTTCCTCTATTTTTTACTTTATGATACGGCAAACAAGACTTTTGGACCGTCTTGTATACTATTTGAATAAATGGATCCGGATTAAGTCGACAAACGCATGATGAGAATATTATAAAACTACTTTTGAACCAACTCTTTTTGTAAAGGAAAAACACTTTCGGACTTTCCTGTATTTTTTTTGAATACATGTATCCTATAATTTATTAAACAAAGGCAGGATTATATTTTATATATATACTTTCGAACCATTTTTTCCGGTAGGGCAAGCAAGACTTCGGACCACTCTGTATCTCATGTGAATACATTAATCCTAGATTTAGTAGACAAATGCATTATTACATTTTGAGACAATACCTTCGAACTAGCATTTTTGGTAGAGTAACCAAGACTTTCTGCTACAGTTATTTGTAATTCGAATTCATTATAATTCACATTAGTCCTGTTACTTTTCCGTCACACGGTATATATGTAGTCATGTTCCGAAAAGTTTATTACTTGTATTTCTTTGTTATAAGAATAAATAGGCAATATGTTGTTATGAGCCAGGCAGGAAACGATATATATATCTATATATCTATATATCTATCTCTCTCTCTCTCTCTCTCTCTATATATATATATATATATATATATATATATATATATATACATATATTCAATCCAAGAGAACGTTGAGTCTTCCTGCTAGCATATATATATATATATATATATATATATATATATATATATATATATATATATATATATATATGTGTGTGTGTGTGTGTGTGTGTGTGTATTTTACACAATGAAATTAAAAGATAAGAGAATGAAAGGGAAAGCTGACTAGTTTCGAACCTCGCTCAACAGAACTAGACCGAGGTTAGGATTATAGATTCTCCTTTGGGACCGGCATTGGCCAACAACTTTGTTGGTTTATATGAAGAAGGTCTGCTATCTGGTTCTGAAAGACCATACATTTATTTCCGCTACGTTGACGACACATTTTGTTTTTTCAACAATGAGACGGAAGCCGTCGTTTTTTTCACGCCCCTCACCAATATCCATCCAGTTCTAAAATTTACTTTAAATAAGGAAGCCAATTCTTCACTTCTATTTCTGGATGTGTTTGTTTATAAAGCTTCCTCCGGTTTCTTAACAACAGTATACCGAAAACCAACTTTCACTGGTCTCTACACACGTTGGGACTCATTTTGTCCAACAAAACAAGTTTAATTTAATTAATACACTTACTCATAGGGCCGTAATGATTTGCTCTTAGACCAAACTGGATGATGAAATCAAATTTATTACTAAGACTGTCTGTAACAATGGCTATCCATTAGACATTGTTGAATCCACTATCAACAATGAAATTTCTAGTTTTTATTAAGATAAAAAAGCTTCTGTTGATAGATGCCCTATTTATCTTCGCCTACTTTAGCTAGGTAATATAAGTGATGGATTCGCCAAACAAATCTGTCTGTACAAAAATGTTATTTTACCGCGAATACACGTTTTGTTTTTTTCACCAGACCCATTTTGTCGTCGATTCGAAAAGATGTTCTCCCCCACGATATTAATTCTATTATTTATTTATTTAAATGTAGTTGCAGTTCGCACGACATTACGGGGACATCGCAAGGATTGGACATCTGGGTCAAACAACACGTGTCCACAAACATTCGTCAGGCAAATTACTTACCAACGGGTGTTTTGCATAATACGTATAGCTCTTCCATCTCCGAAAATCTCATAAATAACCGTTTCTGTGCCTCAAAATTCAGTGTTGACCTTTTCTCCATTCTAAGTAAGTTACACCCTGCCTAGCATCTGAAGATTCTAGAAACTTTGAGACCTTCTCTTTGTAGACAAAAAGAAAATCTTCCTGGATTTAATGTAGTTTTTATTTGATTCAATTTTATTTCACCCTTTCCCTCGCTATAATAACCATAGCATATTTTTCTCTCTTAATCTTAACCTTGGTCTAGCTCTGTTGAGCGAGGTTCGAAACCGGTCAGCTTGCCCTTTCAACTTTCTTATCTTTTAATTTCATTATATTAAATAAATATGGTCTGTATATATATATATATATATATATATATATATATATATATATATATATATATAGAGGGAGAGAGAGAGAGAGAACAAAGCTGAAAATAAAAAATTGTAAAGCTACAATATTTATTAAAACATCAGAAGTTCAAAGCAACTTCTGATGTTTTAATAAATATTGTATATTTACAATTTTTTATTCTCATCTTTCATCTCAGGAATTGATTGCTCTATTCAATATATTGAGCTTTATATTATAACTAGCAGTGCTACCCGGCGTTGCTCGGGGTCATAAAAACACTAAATATAAGAAAAATCGCGTGTGTAACATCTGTATATTCAAACTTTTATTTCTCTCCCTCTATCTATAGCCGTCTCTTTATCTTTCTACTTTTCTTTTACCTGGTCGCCCTATTTCACCGCTACTTTCTCATTTTGCCTTTTGCAAAATCTGTTTCTTCCCCAGCATTCCTCTTCAATTGCCCAGGACAAAAGTATGACATATTTCTATAAATAGTACCACCTCTGTCTGCGCCTTGTATATAGGTACTTATCTCCACCACGGTGCGCATACTATATACGTACCTATCGCTGCCCTAGTGCGCATACTATATATGTACCTATCTGCGCCCCGGTGCATATACTATATATACTATCGCCGCACCAGTGCGCATACTATATACATACCAATCGCCGACCCGGTGCGCATACTATATACGTACGTATCACAGCCTCAGTGCGCATACTATATACGTACCTATTACCGCCTTTGTGCGTATACAATATACATACCTATCGCCTCCCCTGTGCACATACTATATACGTACCTATCGCCGCCCCGGTTCAGATACTATATACGTACCTATCGCCGCCCCGGTGCGCATACTATATACATACGTATCGCAGCCTCAATGCGCATACTATATAAGTACCAATCGCCGCCCCAGTGCGCATACTACATAAGTACCTAACGCCGCCCCGGTACGAATGATAAATACGTACCTATCACTGCTCCGGTGCGCATGCTATATACATACCTATCGCCGCCTTGGTGCAGATACAATATACACACCTATCGCCGCCCCGGCCCGCTTGCTATATATGTTCTATCGCCGCCCTTGTGCGCATGCTAAATACGCACCTACCGCCGTTTTAGTGCGCGTGCTATATACGTACCTATCACCGCACCGGAGTGCATGCTTAATTCGTACATATACTTGCCCCGGAGCGGATGCTAAATATGTATCAATCGCCGCCCCGGTGCAGATACTATATAAGTACCTATCGTTGCCTTGGTGTGCATACTACATAAGTACCTATCGCTGCCCCGGAACAAATACTAAATACGTACAGATCTCCGCCATGGTGTGCATGCTATATACGTACCTATCGCCGCTTCGGTGCGCATACTATATCTGTACCTATCGCCACCCCGGTGCATATACAATATACATGCCTATAGGCGCCGCGGTGCGTATGTAATATAATACTTATAGCCGCCCAGGTGCGCATGCTAATACGTACCTATCGCTGCGTTGCAGCGCATGCTAAATACGTATTTATCGTCACCACGGTGCATGCTATATATGTACGAAACAACCCCCCCCCCCAGGTTCGCATGCTATATACGTACTTATTGCTGCCCTGGTGTACATACTATATACATACCTATCGCCGCCTCGGTGCAAATACTATATATGTACATATCGCCGCCCTGGTGTACATACTATATTCGTACCTATGTATATACATATATTTTTATTTTTATTTCATGCATATATATATATATATATATATATATATATATATATATATATATATATATATATATATATATATTGTTGTGGGGTACAAATCACCCCTATTGGAGAACTATTGGAAGCAACCATCTATAATAAATACCATGGTTGCAAAGACTCAAACAGAGAACATTCCTATTTTGTGAGTGTCCACGTGTGGTATCTGTTCCGATGGATACTACACCCTATAGACCGGTGTTGTCTTGGCCTTCGGGGCATGATTCCGCCGGTCTATGGGTGTGTCCTGTGCAGTTCTAGGAGGTCCACCCTCCCAGGCTTTGCCTCTCCTCTTTGGGGAGGAGTAAGTTGATAGCTTACTGCCTGAGGCGCCCCTACCGGGGAATGCCGACGGGGCTGTCCAAGCAATTTTTAATGGCTAAAGCGCTCACGTTCTCGGGCGCTGGCTTTTCAAATCCCACTTTCCGACCTTGTGTCACATACTCCTATTGTGGGTAGGTGTTAAATATCGAGAACATTCCTATTCATGTTTTACCGCATGGTAGGAATCCGGTCATCTCCTACCACATTTAGTGGCGTTACTGTATTGCTATGAATAAATACATTGTATATTTTAACCTGTCACAATTTGTGGTTGTTATGTTTGTGACCCCTAGCACGGGTCTACAACACTGGCGACGAGAAATTTAGTAAAGAACATTCGTGAGGATTTTGATTTTATACCAGTCACGAATACTGGCTACCAGGATTACTCAAGAAAGTTACGGGATCATTCGACAAAAAACTGAATAACGAAGATTCGGGCAAGGATTTACTTGAAAAAAAAAATGCTAAACAACAAAAGACGTCGTCAAAAAAGTCTTATGTGCTGTTGGAAAAAAGAGCCACAAGAAGCCTAAACTACGAGTTAAAACGGAACTCATAAATGGCGTGGATTTACGACAACTGAAAAAAAAAAAAAACGACTCAAAGTTTCAGTAAGTACAAAAAAAAAATGTTCGTTCTAAAAAGATTGTCTTAAAAAGGCATTAGCATTGAAAAACAAAATTAAAAAGTTACGTCGGATTTTTCCGATTAAAATAATTTTTTCTCTGACTGACTGGCACGTTGAAGAAAAAAACACTTTCGACAAGCAGGTACGGCATAACACTTTGTGTTAATGAGAAAATATGATATTCTGTTACGCACTTAAAGCGGAAATGATGGCCAATATTTTAATAAATGCTAGGAACTCGTTTTCTTTTTCACAAAGAAAAACAACTAATTCTTTGTAAAAGAAAAAAAAAGTGTACGTTCAACAAGGATTTGAACTAAATACTTACACGTTACGAAAAGAAAATTGAAAAAAAAAAAAGGGTCAAACTTTTTTTCTGTATAAACACAAACGCTGAATTATTTTCTAGTGGAAAATGGCCACACAAGTAAAAAATAAATTAAGGAAATACTCGTAAATATAACCAGATACAAAAATTGTAAAAGTTTTTTTTGTAGAGTTGGTACTATAGAAAAATTGGTTTGTTTCTGAAAACGTTTTTTTTGTCATAAAAAAAAAAATGGAGGATTTTTCAAAACAGATTTTGGAAATTATAAAACTTCAACAAAATCAACAATTAGAACTTGAAAAAAGGTTTCGAGAAAAACAATTGATAGTACAGAAACAAAATGACGAGAAGCAATTAAGTTTAATGAAATACTTCGAGGAAAAACAGGGAAGAGAAAGAAAAGAAATGATGAAATACGCCGCGGAAGAATGGAAAGAAATGAACGAACAAATATTGGAATTGAAAAAATTACATTTAGAGCATCAAAACCAATCAGATAAAAAATGGATTTGTTAACGCAAGTTTTAATGAATAAGGACAACGGACAGGAAAACAGTACGGCTTTTTCGCAAAATGTGATCTGGTCAGCCATTGATACATTTCGCTATGCTCCTGAGGAAGACCTAACGTTTAAAGTATACTTCAGAAGATTTGAAGACTTATTCAAAATTGAATGTGGTTCATGGACGGATCAAAAGAAGGTTCGTTTATTACTACGGAAGTTGGGTGCATCCGAACATAACAAATTCGTGGATTATATTTTGCCAAGAAAAACCAACGAATTGTCGTTTGACGAGGCAGTCAAACTATTAATGGAGTTATACTGTCCAAAGACAAGCCTTTTCCATAAAAGATGGAAATGTATGAATATTACACATAAAGAAAATCAGGATTATACGACTTTTGCGTCTATAGTTAATAAAAACTGTGACGACTTCAAGTTGTCATCATTAACGGCAGATAATTTTAGATGCCTAATATTCACACAAGGTTTGATAGCCACAAAAGACGCCAATATAAGACGTCGTGCTCTAAATAAACTGGAATTAGAACCTATTTAACGCTTCAGAAACTGGCTGAAGATTGTCAACGGTTCGTGGCAGTGAAACAAGATTCCCGAAACATAGAGGAAGCAGGTATCGCTCACATTAAAAAGATACGCTCCAAAAATAAAGGACACCCACCCGCCAGCTATTACCAACCAAGAGGCAAAAAGAACCCTTCACAAAATTATCAGGATAGACAAAAGCCTAGGACCCCTTGTAGTAAATGTGGAGGACCTCATGGGTACAATGCATGTTGGTACCATGAGAAAATAACGTGTGACCTATGCAAACGAGCAGGACACAAGGCCTAATATTGCAGAGCAAAAGTAGGAAAAAAGAACTACATAAAAACTGCAAAAAGGGACCCTTCACCAACAGAGAACATAAGGAAATATGTTACGGTGAGAATCAGAAATAGAGAAGTAAATCTGCAACTCGATTCAGGGTCGGATATATCGATTATAAATGTTCACACGTGGAAGAAATTAGGTAAGCCCACGATGATGAAGGCGAATAAAATCGCAAGATCGGTAACTGGTGAAAAGATACATTTTGAGGGTGAATTAATTATTAATGTTTCACTAAAAAGAAAGACAAAAAAGCTAAAAGTATTCGTTCTTAGGAACACATCAAATTTATTTGGATCTGACTGGATCCAAGAATTTGAATTATGGGACTCGCCAATGAGTGATTTTTGTCAAAAAATCGAAAATTTAACGGCCGAAGCCGTCAAACTAAAAAAGGATCTAAAAAAAAATTTTTCCAAGTGTTTTTTCTGAAAAGCTTGGATGCTGCACGAAATTAAAAGCGAGATCCGAATTGCTGGATGAAGCAAAACCAATATTCAAAAAACCGCCGAATACTACAGTTCCTAAAAATAGGTATTTACCTGGGGAAAATGTATTTTTCCAGGTACACAAAAATAAAGTATGATGTGGGAACTAGGAAAGGTCAAGCAGAGGATCGGGCGGATGGTTTACATAATAGAAGGTCCAAAATTTACTCACAAGAAGCATTTGAACCAAATTCGGAAACGTGTCACTGATGACGACAGACAACCCCCTGTTGAAAAAGATAAAGTAATGGACCATATATATGACACGTTCGACCTGGTAACACCACAAGCAGCCGGACAACGCCGATCTTCCAGAGAAAGAAAAAGGATCCATCCAATAGAGATCAATCCCAGAAAAAAGAGCTATACGATCATTCCAGGGGAATTAAAAGCTCGGGAGGGGGGTGTTGTGGGGTACAAATCACCCCTATTGAAGAACTAATGGAAGCAACCATCTATAATAAATACCATGGTTGCAAAGACTCAAACAGAGGACACTCCTATCATGTGAGTGTCCACGTGTGGTATCTGTTCCGATGGATACTACACCCTATAGACCGGTGTTGTCTTGGCCTTCGGGGCATGATTCCGCCGGTCTATGGGTCTGTCCTGTGCAGTTCTAGGAGGTCCACCCTCCCAGGCTTTGCCTCTCCTCTTTGGGGAGGAGTAAGTTGATAGCTTGCTGCCTGAGGCGCCCCTACCGGGGAATGCCGACGGGGCTGTCCAGGCAATTTTTAATGGCTAAAGCGCTCACGTTCTCGGGCGCTGGCTTTTCAAATCCCACTTTCCGACCTTGTGTCACATACTCCTATAGTGGGTAGGTGTTAAATATCGAGGACACTCCTATCATGTGAGTGTCCACGTGTGGTATCTGTTCCGATGGATACTACACCCTATAGACCGGTGTTGTCTTGGCCTTCGGGGCATGATTCCGCCGGTCTATGGGTCTGTCCTGTGCAGTTCTAGGAGGTCCACCCTCCCAGGCTTTGCCTCTCCTCTTTGGGGAGGAGT
>OY744528.1:42978703-43128703 GCA_963556195.1 Sepiola atlantica | reverse complement strand
TTTAAAGACTAGCCCTAAAAATTTGACTATATTTTATTTGAACTCTAATATTACATTTTGAAATCATAAGAACTTAATCTTTTCTAATCATTAGCAATCTGAATAACATTGCAGTATCGCAACAACCGTTTACCATTAATTTCTCGCTGGTAAGGACGATTGATCTTCTCTGGGATTTGGGTGGCAATAAACATCCCCAAGGTCCCAGCAGTCTCTGCACTTCCAGTGGAGGTCTGGTTTGTGCTGTCCCTTCTCGGTCTTCTCATCCTCCTTGACCCTATGCAAATATTTTGTGTGGTGTCAGACGAGGCTGGTACCATTTTAAAAAAGTATTATTAGTTTCATTTTTCGCTTTCTTGTCTCATGTTGAGGATAGATGTTTCGTTAATGCTTTTTGCCATTTCGCTTTTACCGCCCGCCAGGTCGTCGTGATGATGATGATGATGATGATGATGATGATGATGATGATGACGACGACGACGACAACAACAACAACAACACAAACACCAACACCACCAACAATAATGATGATAATAATAATAATAATAATAATAATAATAATAATAATAATAATAATAATAATAATAATAATAATAATAATAATCCTTGATTCAACCACCACATTCTATAAATTATTTATTAGTTTATTAAAATCTACCCGGCATTAAAATAGTAGTTGTCTTACAGATGATCCTAACTGTATTATTTATTTTTAATTTAATTACAAACCCTGTTGAAACCACCAAATGTTATAACTTATTTACTAGTTCTCTTAAAATTAAAATAGTAGATGTCTTACAGATGATCCTAACCGTATTATTAATTTTTAATTTAATTACAAACCCTGTTGAAACCACCACATTTTATAACTTATTTACTAAATTAAAAACGTGGAGGTCATACAGATACTCCTGACTGTATTCTTAATTTTCAGTTTAAAATGGGATTAAACATCCCAATTTTATTGGTAAAATCTAGGTATACTACTTTACAAAAGTGTATGTGATTAGTTTTATACTTATCAAGAGATACTTTATTTTTTATGTTATATTTTTAAGTTAGTTATGTTAAGTTAATAAGGTAGTTACACACTTATCAAGGGTGAATCGTTTGAGATGCCTACACTTACAACCTATCTAATATCGCTGATTAAGCAAACGCATCTTATCAGGGAACATAACAATAGCCAATTTTTCACTAAGACAAGGAAAACAGGTGATGTTATGCAGGCTAAGTGTCGAAGACTTTTTAAAATTCTCTATTTTATTAAACGTACTATATTCTTTTCTTGTAGAGATACCTTGGATAATGAGGTACATATTTTATTATTAAATAAGCTTATTAAATTCTCTTTTGTGGTGTCGGTATCTAGCCTTAAAATCAGTACTTATACCCCCTGTGTAAATTTTTCTAAAGTTAAGATTGTTTTTTGGGAACACAGTTTAGTTTAACACTTTCTCTGCAACAGGCATTCATTCCTACTTCTACAACTATCATTTATTATTATTATTATTATTATTATTATTATTATTATTATTATTATTATTATTATTATTATTATTATCATCTTGTATGTAGTTAACTCTGTTGTTATCATTATTTTTTAATACCTGTCTATGATGCCTCTTAATTATTTTTTCTAAGTTATCTGTACAACTATAACTAGTGGTTTTATTAAATATCATATGTGATGGGTTATTTATTGAGAAATGTCGATTTAAAAGATCAAGAAACATGTGTCTAATTTTGGATTCAACTAGCAGATAAAACGGGGCTATATCAAATGATTCCTCGATTTCTATTCCTCTTCTAGTGTTCTTATTCTTACCATTTTGGTATTCAATGTTGGTGTTAACATAACCACTATTTCATCAAGCGTTACTGTAGGTATGACTATTACTTATCCAAAATTTTCCTCATTACAGGAATTATTGCTAATTCTATGACTAATTGATATTAGAATATGCTTCATTACGTAGTGTGGATGATTCGACCTGGGCTTAACATATAGTGAGTCGTAATTGTCTTTCATGTATGGTTTATAATTGCTCTGGTGTAAACGTAACGTCTAGAAAATTTGTAATCTAAATTCCCGCTGTGATTTACAACTTCAAGCCATTAATCCCTCGTAGTTATGTGTATATTTTTCTTTAATCCTTTCACCCTTTGGACCATTAGTATTTCTAATTATAGCTTAGCCATTATCCCTAAGCTTTCCCGTTTCATCATCGTTTCGTAAATGTCCTTACTTCTAATACTTGGAATAATACTTTTAAATCATAAACATTTCAGTCATAAGTTTGTTGTAAATTTTCGCATTTATTCAAATAAATAGATAAATATTAATATGTTTTCTATTTTTATACAAATGTATTTATCTTTTAAATAATACCGCAAATAAATGAACCAGAAATCAATTCGCCTGAGTGATTGTATGTGCATGTGCGTGTGTAAGGGGATGGTCTCTTTTTTAAAAACTTATACACAGAGAGACAGAGAGAGAGAGAGAGCGGGAAAAGGCATTAGTAGTCACCTTTTCCCTCTCTTTATGAACTTTTATGCCTTGTCGACATATCTTTAAATCTAGCTAACTAAGAATTAATAGTTTCATTTAAATGACCTCTTTGGGAAATTCATTAGCATAATTAAAGACAAGCCTTTGAAATTTATCATTTTTTATTAAATCACTTAAATTAATTCATGTTAACATCGAAAAATCATTGCATATATATACGAAAAAATAGGACAATAAATTTACAAGTGAATAGCACCCAACCGTCATTTAATATGTATGATTTTGGTTATTCGGACTACTGTTCTCATCTTAGGTGTTATTCTCACAACGTTTCGGGCGCTGTAACCTCCAGCCTTCTTCAGGTGTATCTTTTCGAACTCGGGAATATTTCTGTCGGGGAATCTGGACAGAATTTTGAACGGAACCCTTTATTTAATCCACTTTAAATGGATGGCATGTCTCACTTGCTCCGTCAGCCATGAATGGGAGAAGTTTTCAGGAATTCGCAATTCTTCGTATCGCCCGCAACAAGGATTTAACCTTCAACCTTCAGATGACTATCGCTTAGCACTGAATTTTACTTAGTACTATATCCACTGCGCCACGGGTCCTTGCGGACAATTTTAGTATGAATTTTGGGTCCCTTGTTCTTAATGTGCAGTCTTACTACTTATCGCAATAGATCACTACTTTTATTACTACATATCACTGTATCTCTCTCACTCTCTCTCTCTCTCTCTCTCTCTCTCTCTCTCTCTCTCTCTATATATATATATATATATATATATATATATATGTGTGTGTGTATGTGTATTATAAACTTATCTATTATTTATAATTAATAGGTTTTCTTAATAAGTCATTGTTGCCCAACATCTGCGCTGCTTCTTACGTCCCACCGTTCATCTCTATCTATAAATTTTACTTCGCCTCATAAGGGTAGACGGTTTCCTTTTCCCCTCCATACGTGGTCAGCCATACCCGACTGTTCGATATCTCGACGTATTACTGCTTTCCGGTGTTCTTCTAGCCTTACTTATAGTGGGCGATATGTTTTACTTTTGTATATTTTCTCACACTTACATGGGATCACATACACACATTTCTTAGTCATACATTTTTCTGTAGGGAGTTTGACTCTCACAAGATGCTTTCAGAGAGTTGGGTCGCTCCAGAATACTATTCTGATGTCATATGAATTACAGATTCTTTGGATTTTCCAGACAACCACTTCATATACGGTAGTATGCCAACTGTGATGAGTTTTCGAGTGGTGTCCTGCGGTGTTTAGTCTAGATTTTGATAGTTGTTTCGGTGGAGGGTTTCCCTTAAACTGCCCATTTCCTCTTGATATGTATTACTGTTACTACATATTGTCTTTGCTCGATGTTATGGTCAGCGGACCATTCCTTTCTTGACATTATATGGATGCTGGGAGTTGAAATCGTAGATTCAGAAAGGGGTCACGATCCTACGCCCTAATATATTAGGCCAACGGAAATCACGAAACTAAGATGCATTTAAAGTCGGCGGCAAGGTTCAAACGTCCGAGATCAAATGAGCGCTTAAACATGTGGGCGTGTTAGTTTTACTTCCATAGCTTTACGACCTCAGATTTTTTATAATTTCAGACAATGCTCGACAATTAAGATTAATTTATTTTTAAGCGGGCCATTACTATGAATATTTTTAAAAATAAATATTAAAGTGTATTTACTTATAGACAACGTTTTTTCGGACTTACGTTCTCGCCAGTGCAGAAAGTGGTGGTTTCAGGCGGTCAGACGGGTTCGAACGCAGTTCGCAGATTCAGAAGAGAGTCACGTTCCTACACCTTAATTCATTAACCCTACAGAAATCACCAAATACATTACTGTAATTAAGATACATTTAAAATCGATGGCGGGGTTCAAACGGTCAGAGATCAAAGAGTGCTTAAAGATCAGCTTCTGATCGATTAAAATGATCCTAAGAAACTGCAAACGAAAAAACTACTAACCTTGCCATGGGGTGGGTGGATTATATGAAATCATTTGACATGGTCGCTCATTTATAGATACACAAATGCCTGGAGATTTTCGGAATAGCCCCTAACAGCTTTAAAGAATAGCATGAAGACTTGGGAAACCAATTTACTTTCAGGAGGTATTGCATTAGGTAAACTGATAATCAGTAGAGGGATTTTCCAGGGCGATAGAGTTTCCCCATTGCTATTTATCATTAGTTTGACCACAATGACACGTCTCTTACATAATGTGAAGGCAGGATACGGACTTGGGAAATGACTCCCTACAGTTAACCATTTACTATACATAGATGACCATAAGGATTTTAGAAAAAGTAAAACCTGACTTGATACCCGAATGAATACGGTGATATTATTTAGTAGCGACATACGAATGGAATTTGCCATTACTAAATGATCCATTCCTGTTGTAAAAAGGGGTTAACTTGTCCACTCAAGTGGCCTTGAACTCCCAACAACATATCTGATAAAGAATGTAGACAGTGAGAAGGGGCTAAAATACTTGGAAATACTGGAGGCGGATAAGATTTAAAACACAGAAATGAAAAACCAGGTCACAGCTGAGTACAACAGAAGAGTAAGGAGTATTCTTAAAATACAACTCCGCAGTCGAAATACAATCTATGCTATCAATGCCATCAGTATTTATCAGTCGATATACTGCTCGTATACATTACTCGAATGTAGATGAACTAAAATGTTTGGATACCAAAACGCGGAAAATGCTTACCATTTATGGAGCTTTTGCAAATAAAGGAGATGCAGATGGATTGTATATACATAGAAAGGGGGTGGTTGAGGTCTACTTAGTATTGACAATGTTGTTAATATAGAAGAAAGTTGTATATTTAAATATAGTAGGGATACTCTTCTTCGTGAAGAGGAAATACTAAAAACTGGAGTGAAAAAGCATCAAAGCTTACAAGAGAGGGTTAAAATTATTTGGAAAAAAACTACACAGTGTATTCCTTATAAATAGTGCATTTTGAGATAATGACAGCTGTAATTGGTTGGTATGGGGTGATCTCAAAAGAGGTACTGGGAGCACCATTAATGGATGCCCAGGAACAAGCTACTCGCAAAAGGTTCATCAAAACTTAAAATTGACAAAACTGCAGAATCACCAATATGCCGATTATGTAATGAAAGGGAAGACACCTTGGCGCATATTGTATCTGAATGTTCTATGGTAAGACAACATCAATATAAAAATGGAGACAAGACAAAGTCGCTCAGGTACTACACTGGAATATATGCAAACTTTATGAATTGAATCACAATAAGAAGTGTACAGGAGAACGACAATACCGAACTTCTACGGGGCATGCGCATACAAACTGATAAGGTTCTTGAACATTTTCAACCCGACTTTATCTTTCTAAACAAAAACAAGAGAACTTGCTTTATCATTGATATAGCCTGCCCATTAGATACTAGAGTGCAGAAGAAAGAACACAAAAATAAATATCAAGATCTAAACTCGGAATTAGTTTAACTATGGAATTGTACAGGAGTAATGGTGATTCCTGTTGTAATTGGAACGCTATGAATCATAACGAAAAGCCACTATAGATGGCTTATACAGGTTGACGAGACAATTTCTTTTCCGATTCTGCCAAATGCTTGTATGTTGGAACCAGCAAAGTGTTAAGATAAAACTAGAATGTCTAAAGTCAAAGGAATTGATCTGATGTTCAAAAAAGAAAACTCCAACTAAACACATCCAAAAGTTGAGACTACTATGAAATAATAATAATAATAATAATAATAATAATAATAATAATTATTATTATTATTATTATTATTATTATTATTATTATTATTATTATTATTATTATTATTATTATTATTATTATTATTATTATTATTATTATTAAAGCTAAAATCGATAAAACCCAGTAACACAGTAAATGTAGACTTTGTAGACAGAGATGAAACGGTTAATTACGTAATAAGTGAATGCAGCAAACTAGCCCCAAAAGAATACAAGAACATGCATGACTGCGTGAGGAAAACGGTTTACTGGGAACTATGCAAACGGCATAATTTTGAACATGAAGATCAATGGTACAGAAAAAAAAACGGAGACAGTACTGGAAAACGGAAACCACAAAATCCTTTAGGAAGTAGAGGTACAAACAGATTTACACATCTAAGCAAAAAGACCGGATGTCATAATAATTAACAAAAAGGAAAGTAACTGCCAATTTGTAAATTTTGCCGTCCCAGCAGTCCACAGGGTAAAGATCAAAGAGACGGGAAAACGAGGCAAATATACATAAAGATTGCCAGAGAACTGAAAAGAATATGGAAGATGAAAAAAAGTAAAAATAATACCAAATATTGTAGGAGCACTAAGAACAGTCCCGAAAAATCTTGAAAAAAAAACTAGGAGAAATTGGAATAAAGTGGAAGACAAAAACAATACAACAGACGGCAATGATGAAAACAGCTGAAATCTTAAGGAAAATCCTCAAATGCAGAAAGAAATCCAGATAAACTATACACACTAACCTGATACATAAAAACTGCAACGAAAGTAAAACAAAAGGACAGAAGGAACACCACATTAACCAAAACTGAAACTTGAACACATACTATAAACTGTCCCTCTCTCCCTAAAAGGGCATCAACCTCGGCTGATACCGCACAACATAGTCCTGAAGGGTCAAGGAGGATGATAGGACCGAATAGCGAGAGCAGTAACCGGACCTTCTACTGGATGAATGCAAATAGTACTGGAACCTTGGGGAGGCTTATTGTTACGCAAATTCCAATGGTGAATATTAAACGGCGGCTGCGATGGCGCTAAGTCATTTGCAAAGGTCATCGAAATAGGTGAAGAATACTAGACATCGGGGGAGACTTGTTGTCACCCAGACTCTATGAAGCATCACCGATTATTATCAGTGAGTAATATCTGATGATGACATGTGTGAAAACTCTTAGTGAGTACAAATAATAATACTACAATGATGAAAACAGCTGATATATTAAGGAAAATACTCAAATGTGGTGAGAGGAATTCGAAATAAAACAAAAAATATAGTGAAACTAACAGAAATCCATAACTTGACATCTATCAAGCACACACACATACAGGTGTCTTCGGTCTCTCTGTACAAGGATTTGTCAGGACAACCTGGCATGAGGATACTTCACTTTACAAGTAAACCCTGACCAACTATTCAATATAATATTGTATTCGAAGCCCAAATATTATCCCCTCAACACGGCTATGTATTGGTTCATACGAGGAATGGTGCACCTTCTGCTAGTGATGTTACCTCAAGTAACATCACTTAGCTGGATACTCCACCAGACTAGAATCCGGTAAGACCATGAGGTCACAAGTAATATATACTATAACATAGTTACCTGGTCATTTGGAGAAGGGAAAATTAATTTTCTTCACTTCTTTACTAATTCACCATCTGACAGGTAAATGAGAAGTTTAATGGAATATTCGAATATCTATGTATCTCATATAGAAATTAGGTGTTAGCCCCAGGAAGAGGTCCAATAATTTCTGAGAACTTCGACTGAAGTAAAATAAAACAAAACGTGATTGCTGGTATCACACTAAATAATCGTGAAGAGTCAACGGGATGGAAAGATCTCGGAGGAAGAACACTAACCAGCTCTCTATTGGGAGGGTTTGGTGTGTAATCAAAACTAAGAGAGGCTTATTGCAACTGAAATATCAAAGATGGCTAACGGTCGTTGCCAGCGAGATTGACAGCGGTTATCGAAATACGCAAAACGTGCTGGAAATTTGTGAAGACTTGTCATACAGACTCCAGGCAATACCACTTATTATTGTCAGTGAGCAATCATTAACAATGATTTGCGTGAAAACTCTTAGTGAAAAATAATGATAATAATAATAATAATAATAATAAGAAGAAGAAGAAGAAGAAGAAGAAGAAGAAGAAGAAGAATACACGAGTAAACATATGATGGTGAAGACCCAGAAAAACTGTAAATATAGCCTCTGTGGACAAAGAAACGAAACGGTTTACTGCATCATAAGTTAATACAGCAAAATAGCTCAAATGAAATATGGAAACAGAGTATCGACAGAAGACCAGTGTAATGGAATTTTGGGGAGACTTTTTGTCATGGAGACTCCATGGAACACCATCTGCTTTTTTTCAGTCAAAGATCACTGGTAATTACTCCTGTGAGAAACCCTATTGAGTAGTAAATAATAATAATAATAATAATAATAATAATAATAATAATAATAATAATAATAATAATAATAATAATAATAATAATAATAATAATAATAAATGGTACAAATATAACTCAGAAACAGTACTGGAAAACGAATATCACAAAATTCTCTTGGACATGTAGGTGAAAACAGATAAAGTACAAGCAAAGAGACCGAATGTCATAATAGTCAACATGAAGAAAAAATCCTACCAAATCGTAGATTTTGCCGTTGCAGCGGTAGGGCGCCTCAAGCGATTATCAATAAACTAACATCTACTCAAATATAGGAGGCTGGAGTTCGCACCCACCGACCGTTGAGAATTAGTTCCTACACTGAAGATTGCGTTAGCATGAAACATCGATGTCTGTAGGTAATAAAAATAATTAATAAATATTTATTTATAAATATTATTATTTATCAGCCCCCTTCCCACAAAGACGTGGCACTCTCGAGTAACTTTAATAACAAGCAGTGCAAATAGCTATATGCACGATCCGAACGCCGTTCGTAAGATCACTCTATACTGCTTGGTATCTCAGCCGCCGATTCGCTATTTACCTTTAAAATTCTTCTATATTAACTAACTAATTAGCTATGGCCGATGGATAAGATCCTTGACTACGAATCAGTGGCGATTTGTGATCGGAGTTCGCGCCCACCGACCGTTGAGAATTAGTTCCTACACTGAAGATTGCGCTAGCATGAAACATCGATATCTGTAGGTAATTAAAATAATTAATAAATATTTATTTATAAATATTATTGTATATATATATATATATATATATATATATATATATATATGCATTCATAAATATGAAATGTATTACTCACCTGGTGGTTTTGGTTCCAGTAATTTATCCAACATGCATCCATGCGCCTTCGATGGCAGATGTAATAGAAGCCTTAGGTCAGAATCAGTGAGATTTTTATGTAGAGAGTTATTCGCATATAACTTTGTCCAGTAGTCCCGGTAAATATCCGCCGTTAACTCTACCGCGTCGCCGTTCGTCACATTAAACCAATGCAAAAGCGATGGCATGATGCTTTTCGTAGACTTTTATGAGTGGAGTGAAATATTTTAACGTAAAAAAATACAAATATGATAAACTGGACGAAAACCAATGTTTGGTGTCAATAGGAACACGCTTAGACGTCAAGCGGATGCATTAAGCATCTTTTCTTTTTTCATGTAAGCGCGTGGGTAGAAAAGTGTCAGGATGGTTATGGCACGGAGATAGATGATTTAAAAGTTATGTATACAGATGACTGGGTACATAAATACATAATTGAACTTTATTTTCTCATTTTCCTTTGCTATAATAAACTTTAAGAGGTAGACGATGAACGTTAGAATGTACAATTCTTTTTTCATAAATTAATCCAATCAGCTGAAGGAATAAATGTCAGATTTCTCCATTAGAGTCAAAAAAAGGAAAACAGAATTCGTAGTCTTATAAACATTTTCCACTCATTTCGGTGTAAACTGATATCTTCTCGGCATCGCGGTCTAAATATGTCCATTAGATTTGATCATAACTTTTTTGGTGGAGTCTGGATGGCTTTTATCAAATCAGAAAAATCGATTGTTCAATACATCAATAAAGTGAAGAATATATGCAGTATACATTGAAGTAAATGTTGCAATATTGGTGCAAGCAGTTACAGTAATGAATGTAGCAATCGCTTTACTGTTGTAAGTGTTAGTTTAGTGGTACACGGCTTGATGAGTGCGTCAAAGCGGGAAATGCGTGTGTTTTCAAGGTTGTCATGTTTTATTGCAATTCATATATAATTATCACGTTTTCCACCATTCCGTTTCGAATTTATTTCGCTGCAATGCTTCCTTTTTTCTGGTTCTATTGTACAGCAACGGCGGCGATGACATCAGAAGCAGAGAATGAAAAATAATGAAAGAAAAATAGAAAGAAAAATTAGAAAATAATATACAGGGTGGGCAAAAATAAGGGTCCTATTTTTAAAAATTCATAACTTTTTTATTTATTGATTTAAAAAATTTTTTTTTTTTAGAATAAGTAAAGGACCCCTTCCGAAGCAAGCATGAGCCGTATTAGCCCTAAGGAACGTACCCTCATTTAGAAAACATTATTTTTGCTTAAAAAACTCAAAACAGTGTAAAAAACAATACTTTAGTTTTTGTAAGTTTTAAGAAGTGTTTTTCGGCTAAAATTTGTTTTGTTTATTTCAAAAAATCTCGGAAGGGTCAGTCTACACACACATAAAGTTTGGTGAGTTTAACTTTTATTTTGTGGAAGTTATTCAAATTCAAGTTATTCAAATTTAAAGATAGGACCCTTATTTTGGCCCACCCTGTATTTGTTAAGTGTTTTGCAAAAGATGCCAATACAATCTCATTTGCTGAAGACAAAGACAACTAAACAAATACAGAGTGATCCTCCAATGTCTCCTATGGAATTGTCAATAATTCTCTCTGCATCCAAGCAAACATGGTTCGCCATAAGTAACTATATGATTTTATTTCAACATGATAAATGTAACATGGAACTATATAGAAACTAACAAAGAGTGCATTTATTATTTTGGCAAAATAAAATATGATGTTTTTAAAAAACATGTAAAGCTTCGTGTGCTCTCACTAGTGTTTAATGCATCTTGCTAATCTTTCAAGAACTGAGTGGCATAGTTTGACGCACAACTCTACGGCACTTGGGCAACGACATCTCGGATTTTTTAAAACGTTTAACGATTTTATAGAAATATACGATTTCCACTTTCCACATGAAATAGAAGAGATGCTTAGGTATCAAAAAAGTTACAAAAAAGACAATATATTGTTACTGTTACACCGGCCGTGCTAACAGAAGGGAAACTACACCAGTTCTCACTATAAATAGTGCGAGTAGACAATCACCAGGGAGAAAAAGGACAGTATTGTAACTGTCAAGCCGAGTGCCAGTCAGTTTCCTTCCCTTTGTACCTTTTATGTTAATACACTTGTTATCTTAACCCAAGCTCGACTTGACTTCTTCTTTTTACTGTTGGACTACTTCACAACACTTATGACAGACCATGACAAACTTCCCTGTATACCTGACTTGTTCACCAAGTTTCATTCATGAATGTCTAACAGTCTTTTTTATATCACCGTTCAATGAAATTTGAGAAAACTTTTGGTGATCATCTGATCAGTAGGATGTGTGACCCTGAATGTGTTCCACACTCACCGGACGTTATTCTCTCAGATTTATATCTGTGGGGTTATCTAAAAATCAATGTATATCAAAGCAATCGCCAGGTTATTTATGAAGTGAATAGAGCCATCACAGCGACTCTACAGGTTGTGTAAAGAGAGGAGACTGTCAGAGTTATTGAGAATTTTTCACATCGTATTCAGGTTTGCTTATCATTGAACAGAGATAGAATTCTTAGACATTTATGACTGTAACTTGCTGGACATGTCTGACATAAACTGACATATGTTTTCTTATAAATGTTGTTAACCATTACATGGGTGGAATTTTCTGGGGCACCCTGTATATATAAGAATACACATAATTTTACAATAAAACGATTACGACGATAATATTTATAAACATGAAAAACAAGAAACGATTGATAACTCACAATGAATGAAAGAAAAGAAAAGTTAACGAATACAAATTATTAAAAAAATATTAAAGTGAATGTTTCATCAAATTTAAATCTTTTCTTAAATGGAGTATGATTGCTACATCCGGGTTGGTGCACCAACAATTAGCCTCTCTTTCTTGGACAGAGTGCAAAAAAGAGTACCCAACCTAATAATTCCTGCAATCTCTGTCAAGATGCAGTTCCCATCAAATCGCCGCAGCGTTAACATCCCAGTACATTTTATACAAGTACTTCCACGGACTGTACTCCGATAAACTTATAATTTTACCCCCACAACGGAAATATTCCCGACCCATAACACGCATTCTCTGTAAG
This sequence comes from Sepiola atlantica, assembly GCA_963556195.1. Lineage (NCBI taxonomy): Eukaryota > Metazoa > Mollusca > Cephalopoda > Sepiida > Sepiolidae > Sepiola > Sepiola atlantica. The sequence goes on along the minus strand of OY744528.1, from coordinate 43,115,992 downwards.
GGTCCACACATGTCGGAGAATGTTCCACTCTAATAGCTTCTTTCCTGAAACCGCTTGTATTTGGAATTCCTTCACTACTTCTTGATTTTGCCGACCGTACCGCAATGAGAACAAGTATTATGCTGCCAAACGCCCCACTTAGCTTGCCATCTTTTAAAATCTGGCCCTTATCACAGCAACATTTTACGCCCTAGTGACGATATGCCTTGTTTGGGTCTAATAAAGGTTAAACTTTTTTTTTTACTTTTCAAGAATAAAACGAGAATTTACAAAAAGAAGTAAGATCTTTCATTAAGATTTGTTTAACAATAATTTTCCAAAATCGATGACAAAAAATATCGAATAAGTATTAACACATTTCATATATTAATAAGTTCGAATATAAATCTTAGTAATGAATTACAGGCTGCACCCTCAAATCCCACCTATATAGTTCTGTGCATTTACAAGAACAATTGAAAATGAGATCTTTGTATTTCTCAAATTTTCTTGTAAAGCTACACGAAAAATCGCAAAACACAAATATCTCTTTACCGATCTCCCCAAATAGTACTACCACTATACGTTTAATATACAATTCTACTGCAAATAACTTACACATAAAGAATCTACGATAAGTAACCTTTCATAGCATTAAATATCGATCATGTAAGCATGATCGATATGCCATTAAAAACCAAATAACCAACTAACCTATAGAACAATTGAACGACGATAAAACAAAAGCTTGGTGGGCAAATCAGGCATAGTCTGAAGTTGTACATTTGTAGTAGATATCGTTTAATTGCAGAAAATATTGTACATTGTATTAATCATTCTATGAATGACATTTATTCTGTAATAATGAAACATATTCTTACTGTTTTTATAAACGTGATAAACAATTCACGTGTTTTATTATTCAAGACAAAGTGAAATAGATCGCTAAGGAATCCGTATTCGATTTAGGTAATCGATCATTTCACATTATAATGTTTCGTTTTCTATTGGAAAAAAACGGTTCATTTTGAATACTCAATACAATGAAACTTATCACTAACATCATTATACTACTTGTGTACATCTCTCGTACACAAATGACGGAAATAAATGTTACGAGTCGCCAGTGTTCGCATCCGCTATTTAGCTAAATATATTACTAAAATATTCATATAAAATCAAAGAATTATGTCAGCAATTAAATCTTTTATATATAACTAATTATTAACATTTCTGATGACTTAAAAAAAACACACCCACCGTTTATATTTTTTTTATTATAGAGTGGGGAGTTTTTTTTCCGAATTCATTTCAGACGGCAGAGTAAGTCTGAGGGGTTGTCTGACTTGCATTTTTTCTCGCTGTCCCTCTACCCTTGAAATTGGGTTCGTTCGGAGGCTAGAAAAAGACACGTGTTTTACTCGCTACGGTTTTAGTAACGTGATATATATATATATATATATATATATATATATATATATATATATATATATATACAAAAAGTTCATATTGGTCTTTATTATAGAGTGGACGACTGTTGCAATCTTCTATTGTACAGATTAATAGGTTTTATATATGGTCAACAAAAGTGAAAGTAATTTGTTTTTTGACAAAAAAATATGAATATCCCTAATGTAAATTAATCAACCGTAACATCAGAGATTTATTCGATCTAAATCAGAGTCTGAGTATTTATTATCTAATGAATGTTAACATAAAGTATTTGTTTAATTCGAAAAGTCACAGATTTTTAAGTCACTTGAATTTCTTTACTCCATCTTCATTTAAAGGACAAACACGTCACGGAAAGTAGAAAGTGAACTTTCGGTTTACTTTCGGCAGCCTTGTAACTCTCGCTTCTCTTATTTTGTCTTTTAGTCCTCACGTTCCATGAGTGATGTTCATGACAAAGGGAGAAGAATTGCTGTTTCCTAGATTGGTATCTATCCATCTAACACTTATCGTTGGCTTGTTTTTTACCTTAAAGTAGTATTTTTTTGCTCTTTACATCAAGTGGCTTTATGCCCTGTCTTAGTCGATTTCCATAAAAAATATATACACATAGTGACCACCTTTACAAAAGATAATACCCTGAAAGTACTAATCAAATTTCCTTTTTAATATCAGCTAGTATTTAAAACCTTCGAGACAGTAAATAATTTTATATTTAAATTTCCGATATTTTTAGTACAATTTTAGCTGAGAGCTGTTTTAACTTTTTTGCTTTTGTACTTTAAGGATGTTATCTCTGTTTAAAATGGTAACTCAGTTTCCACTATAGAGATACTAAGACGTATTTAACTTTTGAAATTAATTGAAAGAGGAGTGTGTAACTATGCCGACACATTTTTCTATTCCCACATATTATCTGGACGGCGGTAGCTTATCACATAGTCAGCCTTAGTCTCGTTGGTAGCCGCCATGGAACAGTAATTAATACTATCTCATCTTCTATCTCGTAATAGACGTCTTCTACTTTTTTGAACTATCAGCTCTCATAAATGTTATAAAAACAGCACAAATCCACTTGGGTTTTAACAATCGCTTTCGAGTTTTATTTTCTCTTGAGAGTATATGGGTACACACATATAACATCTCTGAATCATCTCTCATGATGGATGAGAGTATTGATTTACTCCTCTCCAGGAGTTAGGCACAAGGCCAGTTTTTATCTTACTCCCACAAGTAAGATGTGACCCAAGGTCGGGTCGGGAAAGTGGGATTTAAAAATTGCCTGGGCAGCCCCGTCGGCATTACCCGGTAGGGGCACCTCAGGCAGTAAGCAATAAACTTACTCCTCCCCAAAGAGGGGAGGCGAAGCCTGGGAGGGTGGACCTCCTAGAACTGCACAGGACAGACCCATAGACCGGCGTAAATCAAGCCCCGAAGGCCAAGACAATACCAGTCTATGGGGTGCAGTATCCATCGGAACAGATACTACACTTTGATCTTAGCCAAAAGAGAGTAGCTATCCCAAAACCCGATCTATCTCTCTGCCGACTCAATGAAAAAATAAAGATCTGAACCGTTAATTTGCCACACTACACTAGAGATGTCCTGTCTGTGACGTAACTGCTGGAATACGTAACTCTCACTCGATATCGAATGGAAAATTCTACTCTAATTAATTCTAACCTTGCATAGTAATTATCCATTCTAATCTTGTTTTTACATACCTGTTTCTAAATATTGTAAGAGGTTTAAAATAATGTAAGTATTCTAATAACTTGACACACGAGTTTCCGTTAGATTACCGAAGTTAAGCGACATTGAGCCTTGCAAGTACAAGATGGGTGACCATCCGGAAATACTAGGCGCTGTATGTCATCGCTCATAACCGATATATACATGCTGACTGGGGACTGCTTGGGAATTTGTATTCCCCATAACATAAACTTCAATTCTCAGTAGAAAGCGGAATTCTCGACGCTGGGCGAATGCCACCAAAAGTTTTATTACCGATTATTCGGTCGTTCAAGTCATCTAAAAATGTATAAATTTTATTTTCAAAAGAAATAAATACTTTGTATTAATGTTCAATTATTAATTAATAAATACTCACAATTTCATTAGAATAAGGGCCTTCATTTTTTATTAAGAACGTATTACTTTCCTTTTAATTCCTTGACCCTAGTTTAAGACAATTAATTCTCTTATTTACAACTAAGTTTATGAGCGGTTAAAACACAACTAATTTGTCCTTGAATTTAAGTTTCGTTTAGAGATTCAAAACCAAAAAGTTAGTTGTGAGATATTTCCCCGGCATTTATAACCACTCAGTAACAACGCAGAATATGTATTTCTGTTCAGATTGACATTAAATGCACAACTCTTCTTTGAAGTCTAAATCTCCGACAAAACCTCCCCAGTCAGCAAAAAGATACGGATTTGTTTGATGATTATATAAAGATCATAAATCGATTTTATTTTTGCAATGAAAAAATATGAAGAAAAAGGTGAAGACGGGAACTTCCATGAGAAAAAATGTTTGAATTACTCAGAATTCACTTGCCCTGAAATGTGTTTAAAATAACAATATTTTGAAATATAGAGTGTGTTCAGAAAATCAATGGCATAATTCGGAAATATGTTATATATGTGTGTGTAAATAAAATAAAGTTAATGCTGGGTTTCCGAGTTATAAGTCATTGAAACAAATACTGATCCACATTTTGTATTGTAAACATGTAACACGTACACTGTGTGTCATAGTGCACTGTTATTTCTACATTTGTTATAGATGAACACTACCCCTGTGAGAGAACCTCAGGTAAAATAAGCTCGGGTATTATGATGCCGCATACACTAACAAAACACCAACATTCAGATTTTTCATTGTTTTCAAAATTTGCAACAGTAGTTTCACTTAAATGACTGTAATTTGTAAACTAATAATTTGATTCTGCTCAAATTTTTACACTTGTTATTTGAAGGTTAGTACTTTATAAAAACACATATATTTTTTATTTGTGACGTTTTATATATATATATATATATATATATATATATATATATATATATATATATATATATATATTCCCGGCGTGGAACTTATTGAGTGGTATCTTATATTGGATGAGAAAATCAGCGATAATTTAAGAACAAACAATAAATAATAAATCAAGATAGTAATTAAACCAAAAAGTAGTTTCCTAGATCTACTGTACAGAAATAGTGAGTAACTGACGATTGCAAGGACACTCAGGATTAACTAGAATGAAAAACCGGCGTTTCCCGATAATGAATTAGGACGTATTTGTATTCATGCTCTAAGCCTTGAACTACATATATACATCACTTTTATAATATTTTCGAAATTTTAAAATAGCGTATCTGCTCCCTCATACATGACTGAGTAAGATGATATATTCGTTGTAAGATATCAATCGAAAGAATCAGCAACATTAGTATATCAAAATAACATTTATTCACATTCGAACAATGGTGATATTTATTTTTAGCTGTGATTGAAGAGAAAAATAAAAATGTGCTTCCCTGTACAGGGATTGAACTCACAGCTTTCACATGAGACTTTTGTATGTAATACATTCCCCTCTTACCCCCATACCCTATATCATCTCGTCTCATTCGCTCAGTGTGGGAACAAGCAAGGTTATCAGTTTCAGTATGATATAGATAAGAGTGGAGCCAACAGTATAAATACAAACCAAAAACAATCCATCATTACTGATAGGCTTGGAATGGTTTCAAAGAGCTTTCCGAGATTTCCGAAAGAATTAGAATTACGATAAAAATCATGATAACCCTGCCAATAGCTTTGCGAAAAGCAGTTAAAATACATAATAGATTGCTAGATAATCTAGAAAACGCGTTCTCTAGGAAATAATCAAGGATAATAGAAAAATCTATCATGATGATAGTACGCCAAAGAAACTGTATACTTGAATTGGTATTATTTATAATAGCAATCTAGATCATAATAACATCAACAAACGAATAAAGACTATACTAAATAGTATAAATGAAAATGACAAGAAACGAGAAAAAGAACAAGAAGACGTAACAATCAAACCAATAAAGTAAAGTAACCAAGCTAAAAGTTCACTCGATGAAGATTACTTGAAGTTTATTCAAGTATTACACATTTTTAATGTTATATTTATTCGATTAAAACTTAATTCGGGGATTAGGAGACTCAATGACGTCACTGGAAGACGAAGAACTATGTTTATTTCAAGTCTACACTGGTACCAAATTTTGATTGCTGTGACAGATTGAACACGTTTTTTTCGCACAATAAACAGCTCGTGTTACAAACAATAACCTATTGGCTTATTCCAGTAGCATGCAATCGATAGTAATGTCCATTCTTGTTTAATTTGAGATGACATGTTTACATTGAGATATATCTTACATTCAGTCAGTATCGCATGATAGCGTAGGGGTTAGAAGCGCCGACCGTCAGCTCGATGTGGATGACTATATATATATATATATATATATATATATATATATATATATGATATTATTAACGTAATTACTATTCTTAACAAAGCTGTATCTAAGAGAATATTCGAGAGTTTATGTAAACAGACAAGATCTGATGTGGGTCTGTTCCGTCTATGAGAAGTTCATTTTAAATTTTATTTAAATATATATATATATAGTAAGCAATGAAAATATATATGGCAATCAAGCTACACAGAGGCTCCCGTGTTTCATCCTCGGGGGGAATCGTCAGGCTAAAAAAAATAAAAAAATAATAATAATAATAATATATATATATATATATATACCTGTATATATATATATATATATATATATATATATATATATATATATATGTGTGTATCTGTATATATATATTTATATATATATATACATATATATATATATATATATATATATATATATATATATATATATATATATATAACTTATCTATTTAAAAACAATATATTACAGTTCCTGTAGGCGAACTAGGGTTACATTATTACGGACAGGTATTTTCTACTTTAGAAAAGTTCTTTGGGGCATCTTCAATTCTTCAGTATTTCAGTCAAACAAAGACTAATTCGTTTGCTGAGGTACTGACGAATTTAAGCAGACCTAAAGGACCTCTCAAATCAGACAGAAAATAACAAATAAACCCTGGTTCGCCTACAGAAACAGTAATGTATTGTTTTTAAAATAAATCTTTTATACAAGCTCTCGCCAAACTTGTGATCGACCACTTTATTGATTTCTTTTTAACAACCTTCGATACACTATATATATGGAAAATGAAAAAAAAGGGGAAACATATTATTTATGTATTCATTAACGTTTCGTCTTTATTTAAAGACAAAATATTGGAAAAATCAGTTTCAAATATTTTGTACTTTGTGTGTTTTTTCTTCAGACTGATCATCTTGAGGGAGTTTTTAAATAAAGACAAAATGTTAGGTTTTCTTTTTCTTTTTTCCTTTTCCATTACATTTGAATAGTAATTCCATTTTATCATATATATATATATATATAATGAAGAAGAATGGAAAGGAATTAGAGAAGCAAAAGTCAAATCATAATTCAATTCAATTGCTCAGAGCAAGGTATATTCCGCAAAAAAGGCAATTTATTCAAGTTAAATTTTCCTTAAGCCAGGCTTTTCAAAGATCAAAATCTTATCATCAGAGGAAGTCGCTGGGATAGATAAGTTGGCAAAGGCCAAGATTTAAAATTTGAAAAAATAAAATAAAAGTTGTAGGGGGAAGAAACACAGGGCAAAATTCTGCCCGAATGCAAGCAAATGTCCGATTGCTAAAAAATCCGGTGTCGAAAAATCCAGCGGAGAGAATGAGATGTAGATAGGTAGGTCGTTAAAAGGTCCGAAAGATTGTGAGAGAGGAATCAAAGTTAAATTCCAAGAAGCCACAACTTCAGGAGCGGCGAAGATAGAAAATCCAAAGGGTAAAATGTCCAATAAGTGCAGGCAGGCAGGCTCAGAAGAGAGTGAGATGGAAAACATTCGCCATTAACAATACTTCCTGGGCAAAGATGTCAGAGAAAATGCTTTAAAATGGGAAAAAATGTAGCGAAAATATTTTAAAGTTAGCCCGAAGCGAAAGTCGGCTTGAAAATGAGGAAAGGCATAAATTCCTGTGCGACCAGTAGGCAGGGAGGGAATGAGTGAGGGTGTGTGGGGGGAAAGATGAACGGGTGCGAAGAAGGAAAAGGGGTGTGGAGAGTGAATGCGGTTAAAAAAACTAAGAGTGTGATTGTGGGGGGTGAGTCGCATGAAAGTAGAAATTGGATGTTAGCGCGAATTTGGGTTCAACTAGAAAAGGGAAAGGGTTGGGTAGGAGTAAGTCAACGAGTGCTGGGAGGGAGAGTTCAAATGCCAGAATGCGTCTATAAATAGAGTTCGGGGTTTAGTTGTTTTATCAGGAGACCTTACCAATGAGGCAAAATATATTGAAGAGTAGAATTAGAGAAATAGTGAGAATAAAAATTAAAAATTGAAAGATTAAAAAAGTAAAAAAGTAAAATAAGAATAGAATTAAAATTAAAGATAAAAATAAAAATATAAATATAAATAAGAAAAATAATAAAAATGAAAAAGAGATAATAAAATTAGTATTAGTTTTAAGCTCGCAAAGGAAATTTATGGGAAGCCAATGAGAGAATAATAATAGAATGAGGGAAAAAGTCGATAAAATTGGAACTCGAAAATGAGTATTGAATGAGGGAAGATTAAAATAGACCTCGAAAAGATATCCGGAATGGGAATCCCCAAGGTGGTTAAAGGTATGGGTTGAAATGAAATGAGCAGTTACGAGACGCTAGTGCTTTATGGAGGAGGAAGAATTAAACTTTGAAACAAAAAATTTTCCAAAAAAAAAAAAAAAATATATATATAAGGAGGTTGATTAAGAAAATTATTAATTAGGTTAATGATGGCAGAAAGAAGCAAGAGACATACGAAGTTAAAGTAGAGACAATAGATTAAACCAGAGTGAGAATGGAAATCGCAGTTAAAAGTAAATATTATGGGGGTTAAAAGATGTAGAGTGAGGACGGGTTAGGGGTTGAACATGGTCTGAGAGAAGTGAGCGAAGGGTGAGGTAAACTAGGGGGGAATAATCGAGGCTATTAAAATGGTGGGAATAATTATTTTAAAGTAAAAGCAGGAGGGGAAAAAATATAGGGTGCACAGAGAGAACAATAAGGATATCGATATTGGAGTGTGCAAAGGAAATTAAGAGTAGATAAGGCGAATCAACAAGTGAAAAGAGGGCTAGGGTATAATAAGAAAATGGTGGGTTAGTTATCAAGGTGAGAGGGAAGGATGGAAGTTTGGAAGTGTTGATGGGAAGCAGAAGAATGTATTAAAATAAGTTAAAGGGGAAAGAAATGGAAGTCATATAAAAATTTTACGGTTAAGGAGGTTAAGTAAAATGATTTAGGGGTTAGTGGGAGAAAGGTATTAAAGTTGAGGGAATTGTGAAGCTAACGGAGTTTATGGGAAATTTTTTTAAGTTAAGAGGAGGCTAAAGGGATGAGGGGGATATATGCAGAGATTAAAGAGCAAAGGAATTAGAACAATCTGAAATGAGATTCGAGATGTAGGGAGGGAAGATACGAGATGATGGGAGGGTATTTAATCAAATGGGGGAAGGGTATCTGGGGGATTACTATGGTTGCTATACTTGAATTTACGTTTATGCCTGCAACTGGAGATAAGTTCATTCTTAGAGTTAATAATGTTTTTAGATTTATTAGCAGTAGCTATCATAAAGGTTTCCAAAGTACAAAGTTGGCAATGGGATGCTCCCGGGGTATATGATTTAGACTTTTTAAGTATTGACCAGTGAAGTGAATAGGGAGTATTTTTAAGATTGAGGCTTCTAATTAAATTGGAAAGTGAAGTGCCTGTGCTATTATCGTTGCTATTTTTAAAGGAATAGATATGGTTAGAGATCCGGGTCTTAATGGGGAAAGAGGACGCCCCAATATATGTGTGTATCTTGAAGGGTGGTGCTATAGTTGCATTGAGATTGCTAGTGGTATTAGATGAGATTTGGGTTTGGAGATTCGAGTTATGCGAGGGAGGTTGTTTGAAGGAATAGGGAGGAGCGGATATGGGGGAAATGTGAGTTAGCCCATGGGTACTATCTATTATTGGGGGTGCTTGGTTAGAGGTATGGCTGCATAAGTGGGAGTCTTGAGGAGAAGTGGATTGGGGTTGAGGGGAGATGCAAAATTCGGGTGGAGTGTGGGAAATATGATTGCTCACACCATTGGTGGAGCGGGGGAATTGTTTCACAGTACAAGCGTATATTACGTCCTTCTGTACACAATTGTTGTTTAGGGGACAATCTCTAGGTTTACGGCAGTTACAAGTGGTGAGGGATACGGTGGGTGGTTGTTGTTGGATATGTTTGATTTTCCTATTGTTAGAGGTTATGATAGTTTGTTCAATATTGGGCATAGTAGAGTGAGATATTTTAATAGAATTTTTGTTAAGAATAGTGCTATATCTGTGGGGGTGCTTAAAAGATCTGTCTAAAATTTGGAAAAAATCCTTAGGTATATTGGTTTTAACATTACTGCTGAAAGGCGGAATGAACCAAATGTTATTCTTTCTTCTATGTTTTCTTCTTTGTTTGTGCGCCTGTGGGTCTGCCCGATTATCAATATTGTTAATTCCTAAGGGCTTATATATATATATATATATATATATATATATATATATATATATATATATATATATATATATATGAGAAAATATTATTTTAATCAATGAAGCGGGCGAATGAACAAATAAATTGTTTAAATTTCCCTTAAGGCCTTATCGTCTTACCCTCTAAGAGGAAATGTCAGGATGATAAATAAAATAACTAAGAAAATCGAATGAGATATGAGGGGGAAAATATTTCAGTTGGAGAAAACAATTTAGAAAAAAGACGGTAAATCTCCAACTAATGTTACAAAATCTTTTGTTTAAACAGGCTAGGTCGAGAATTGTTAATAACTAACGCCTCAATATTGAGATGATAGTTCTCTCTAGCACTGTAAAACAGAAAACCACCTATCGGAATACTAGTAACAACAACTATTTGTGACAACCAGGTGATTATCTATGGCAGATTCATATACTTGAAAGTTCCTGGATGATTTCGAAACCTTGTGTAAACGAATATCCCTCAATCATCACTAATAATATATATACTATATAGATGGCCACCAAGTCCGCAATTTGTGATGAGTCCATACCCCATCGGGACATCGAAATCGCTACTATTCTGCTTAATCCAATTCTCCCGATCATTCACTAAAATGGATCTACGGCATGCCAAGATTATGTTGACTTTTTCTTCTGATATCTCAACAAGGTTCTTGGCATAAGTTACGCTACTAATTAACAATTCCTTAGATATCGAAGGGTAAAAATCCATTATGTCGAACTGAATGAAAGAGGCTCTCTCCTTATTTTCCATTTCCTTAAACCATTGAATTGTGCCTGCTGAGTCCTTCCATGGATTAAACTCAGTCGCTGTAAGGCTCTCGTTTATTATATTCTGTAGAATGTTCTTGGTTACATATGCAAAGTTGTAGATGAACATTTAGTGGATTTCGTCTCATTCTAAGCATTATAATCTATAGTTGTAGATGAACATTTAGTGGATTTCGTCTCATTCTAAGCATTATAATCTATAGTTGTAGATGAACATTTAGTGGATTTCGTCTCATTCTAAGCATTATAATCTATAGTTGTAGATGAACATTTAGTGGATTTCGTCTCATTCTAAGCATTATAATCTATAGTTGTAGATGAACATTTAGTGGATTTCGTCTCATTCTAAGCATTATAATCTATAGTTGTAGATGAACATTTAGTGGATTTCGTCTCATTCTAAGCATTATAATCTATAGTTGTAGATGAACATTTAGTGGATTTCGTCTCATTCTAAGCATTATAATCTATAGTTGTAGATGAACATTTAGTGGATTTCGTCTCATTCTAAGCATTATAATCTATAGTTGTAGATGAACATTTAGTTGATTTCGTCTCATTCTAAGCATTATAATCTATAGTTGTAGATGAACATTTAGTGGATTTCGTCTCATTCTAAGCATTATAATCTATAGTTGTAGATGAACATTTAGTGGATTTCGTCTCATTCTAAGCATTATAATCTATAGTTGTAGATGAACATTTAGTGGATTTCGTCTCATTCTAAGCATTATAATCTATAGTTGTAGATGAACATTTAGTGGATTTCGTCTCATTCTAAGCATTATAATCTATAGTTGTAGATGAACATTTAGTGGATTTCGTCTCATTCTAAGCATTATAATCTATAGTTGTAGATGAACATTTAGTGGATTTCGTCTCATTCTAAGCATTATAATCTCCGAATTATAACATATTCCACAGTGTCATAATTACTTTTGTCAACTAAGTTTTAATCGAAATTTTTGTCGTGAATATTTTTAATTTCCTTTCAAGATTTAAAATATAATTCACATTTCCAAAGGGGACGATAATCTTTTTTCCCCAACTATTAGGAACAAAAGTAAAATGCTTAGTTGTAAATAAGCTTTTTGTAAATTTCGTCTCATTCTACGCATTATAATCAAACACAATTCATAGTGTTAGGAATGGGGGAAGGGTGCTAAGTTGTAGATGGATATTTTGTTGGTTTCGTCTCATTCTACGCATTATAATCTCTGAACTGTAACATATTCCGCAGTTTCATGATTACTTTTGTCAATTAATCGAAATTTTAATTGTGGATATTTTTAAATTTCCTTCCAACATTTAAAATATACTTCACTTAAAAAATGGGGGGGGGAATCACTTTTCCCAACTGTTATGAAAAAAAGTAAAATGCTTAGTTGTAAATAAACTTTTTGTAAATTTCGTCTCATTCTACATCTCATAATCTTCGCACTGTAACATTTTTTATTTTATAATTATTTTTGTCAAGTAAGTTTTAATCGAAATTTTAACCGCGAATATTTTTAATGTCCTTTCAACATTTAAAATATACTTCGCATGAAAAAAGGGGGCTTAATTGCTTATTATTATCACCCTCTTCTTTCCCTCCCTCTTTTTTACGACTACTATCGCAGAAAACCACGACTAGACATCGTGGCCTTTTAACCTAACATTGCCTCGTACTTCTCTTTTCTCCCCTTTCTCACAGCGACAAATTTTCAACGGGAATTTCTTCTTTTTCGTTCATTTTTTTCTTTCTATTTTAAGACGGAGTGTAACGTTATTTCTCATCATTCAGTTCCGAAATGTGGCTGTTTACGCGTCTGATGAGACCCACGTAGGTCGAAATAATTTATAATGCGGACAGCCCTAATGTGTGTTTAGGTTATTTTCTTTTAAATTTGTATATATATATATATATATATATATATATATATATATGGTGATAAGTAGTAAGAGTACACATCTAAAAAACAAGAATATATTTAAGGCTCCTAAAATCCTTACTAGAATTGTCCGCAATGACCCGTAACTAATATCTGCTCACACTTGCAAACAGGCCCCTTGCCGATGTGAAACAAGATGCTGTTTGACACATTTTCGTTGAATATTATATTAAATTGACATTCTGTTGGAATGTGTCATATTTGAAACAAAAAACATTTAAGGGTTAAGACCCCCTCAGCTTAAGCCTTACATTAAAGTCATCTAGAATCCAAATCAGATAATGGATTTTTCCAATTTAACATTACGGGCATTCATTCTTTTAGTATATACATACATATATATATATAATAAAGCACGAATATTTTAAAAAAAAGCATGAAACCAATATTTTATTAAAAAGTGCTCAATAACGAGTAGAGCATTTATAACATTAAATGAACACTGATACAGTTGACGTCAATTAATCCGCGTTTCGAGACTGGAGAAACCAAAAAGTGAAAGTCTGCAGTGAAACTGTCACCAGAAAATCAGGAGGAGAAAAAAAGAAAGAATGAAAACTGAAAGGGAAATCCGAGGTCATGGGCAAACAAAATAACTCGGACAACCACGTTTATATATTGCTGTCTCGCCCTCCGACTTGTCAATGTACTCCCCCGCTTTCTCAATTACTGTCAATTTAATAATTATGAACCGTTTAGACAGCAGAAAAAAATAAAATGAGAGAACCCAAAACTAACTTTTATTTAGATTAATAAGATATATTTTTCTAAATATTTAAATAAAAAACTAATTTAGAATTCTATACTGTTTAAATGCTATCTTTATAAAATTTTGATCAGATAATTTAACTATATTAAATTCGAACTCGATAACACATTTTGAAATCATAAAAACTTATCTATTTTACCACTAGCAATCTGAGTGTAGTACTTCTACTTAACCGTCTTATAATTATATGCATGAGTAGTATGATTTGTGGAGGTCATACATATAATCTACTGTATTATTTATCATTATTACAAGCCTTATTTAAAAATGAATACACACACACATATGCATATATATATATATATATATATATATATATATATATATATATATATATATATATATATATATATATATATAGCCATGAAATAAAATACTGTTTTGTTTTTAAATTCTCGAAACAGTTTTTCATGGTAAACAACTGATGCTCCCTTAAAATAATGTTAAGACTAGCATAAATTCAAGTTAGTTAATAGAAAACAATAAATTGCCCGATAGCAGGTTCTACAGGAACTAATAACGTACAGTATAAAGTATTTTATTTAAAACCTATACATTACAGTGGTCATGATGGGTCTGCTATAGAAACCGGGTGGTAGAAACATATCTACCACGTTCAGTAAGTGAACACTCAAAGAAAAGAGGGAAATATATACAAATCACCGAATCTAGTCAAGCGGTGCCCCCTTTTTTGTGCTCTACTATAACATATACAAGAATCTCTGTTGTTATTGTTTGTTTTAATGTTCTTATTAATGTTTACTTTATTCCATTTAAAGGCGTCTCTATTAGCGTTTATTGTTGCTTTAGGAGTGTATGATTAAAATAGTTTTACATACGTGTGGCTTCACTTTCTCTCATAATTTCCGGTATCTGTGGACTAGTTCACGCGGGTGCTTCTAAAAACCTGCGTTTTCTGAAAACTGGTCCCCTAAAAAATATTGGCTCGGGTAAAAGTTTACATTTTGAGAAATAGTTCAAACAGTGACCTTTATGTGCAATTAGATGTCTTATCCAGAAACTGAATAACCTACATAATGGGGAAAAGGGATAATAATGTTTTTAAATCGCTGTTTTAAAGTTGCTGTAATAGAGGGTTTCTCTGTTTTCAAATCAAGGGATAGGGGTGTGAGTGATTTTTGAAGAAGGGCTAGTTTGTGGTAGTCTGTTATGTCAGTGTTTGTCATTTATATATAAAAGTTTGGATGTGTAATTTCGGGTTGTATTAATGTAGTGGATTTTGGAAAGGGTCGTGCGGTTGTTCTATGTGTACTTGGAAAAATAATCTCCTTTGTTTTCATATAAAGTTTTCTTTTTATCCATATAATTTTATTTTATTTCGTTTTATTTGTTTATTCTTTATATTTTATATATAGGTATATGTTTTTGTTTAGAGGTGTGTTGGAGTGTCGTGTGTTTTTGGAAATTGATTGCTGGAGATGTATGGCAGTATTGTGGTTGTATTGTGGTTGTATTTGTAGCGTGAGTGAGTTTGCGGAGCACGTAAATACATAATTTAAATTATTCAAAAGTTAAAGTCTAGGGCATATACATAGGTTCTATATTTTCCACACCTCATTGTCTGTCCTAGTTCAATTAGTGGGAGTGGGAGATAGAGAGAGTATGATAGTTCTCTGTGTATTACGGCTCGACGCAATGTTTTGGAAGGGACTAATTGCCAAAAAACACCGTTTATAGCGGTATACACTCTGCTAATCGGTAGATACCAGAAATCGTGAGAGAAATAGAAGAAACCAAAAAAATGTTCTAAGCAAACGCGCCTGAACACCGTATAATTTAAATATTAGTTTTGATTAGCCTTTAGGGTGCTGGTCCTTACACTATGTCATACTATACCTAGAACAAATACAACTTTTACATCTAAAATATTACGAAGTATCCGATGATTGTATTAAGTTTTTTCGCGTCGGACATCTATAAACAATACTGGTTTTAATAACTTACTGAACCTACCCAGCGTTATTCGGTATGCAGTGAAGACATTTTACACATAAAATAGAGAATTCTTATTATATTATTCATTCGTTAGTCATTCCGTTGCTATTTTTTATGTGCTTATTTAAAATGTTGCATATCAGCAGTCGTCTCCGTCGGACTAAGTACCTTTTAAAATTAATTGTAGCGAAAAATGTTATTCCATTGCTAATAACACGGTACACTAATAACAAATGAATATTTGGTAATCAGAAGCAAAGTTTGATTTGTCAACTTCAATTCAATTTGGGTATAACTTTGAAAACACGACAAGATAACTTTATACGGCAGTTTTTAAAATTAAAAAATGTCAGGTTAGTAATTGTATATTATTCAGGTTATCTTTTAATTTGACATAGTGGAAAATGTGAATTAAGATAAACTTTACATGTACAGACTTCAAGGGGCGAGTTTGTGATCTTCTTCCTAATTAATCTGTTGTTCACTTTCACCCGTTACTAGGGACTGAGCTTACAAAAGCTACGCTATCGCTCTCTCCGATGATACAGCGGAATTAGAGATATATAGTTCGCTAGATATGTGGTGTGCCCTTTGACAAAATAGTTAGTTCTGATTTTCTACTATTGAGGCCAGCATTCACAAATATCTGGAGGCTTAGAACCAACATCAACGACGTACACACCTTTCTCCTAACAAACTCCCCGGATATCCTAGCACTAAGTGAAACAAACATTCAATCTGCAATCTCCTCACATCATTTTGAAATGACTGATTCCTCCCCCCCTACTATACCGTAAAGACTCTGAAAACATATGCACAGGCTAGGAGTTTATGTTAAAACCCCCTTGACTAGAGAACATAGGCTAGAAACAGATGATCGAACCTACATGTGCTTTAGATAAACCCTGCAGCACAGTGTTAGTTACTTATATTTTTATACTGTCCTGCTTTGACCCAGGACTGTACCCTTCTTAACCCTGTTTCTGAAAGCATATAAATATATATATATATATATATATATATATATATATATATATATATATATATATATATATATATATATATATATATATATATATCACTCTCACTTGACACGAGAGCTGAAATACATATATTTGGGGATGATAATGAACATCACAGTTACCTGCTTATATTCTGTAGCTATACAGACGCTGCTTAAACTCCACGTATAGTTTATCCATAGTTTACTCGTTCTCATAGACTGTCACTTTCCAGACCCGCCTCCCTAATCGTGTGAACCATCAAGCCTGACTTCTTGACCTGTTCATTACCTCACTGCCCAAGGCTTGTGTGACGAATGCCATAGCCTGCTCGGGAACGATGATAACCGGGTGATAATAATTGATATCACTCTGAAATCTCGTCCCAAAGATGAAGAGCAGTTGCTCAAAACGATGAGATACTTAAAGCAGACTGATTTTATTCCATCAGAGACCACATCAGAGACACTCCATGGAGTGATATTTTTCTCTCACTGCTGATCAATGCGCAACTGAGGCAACTGAATGGGTCAAAGCAGGCATTGATCCACATGTTCCAATGAGAAACTCCTACAGCCAGCCCCACTCTCTACAATGGTTCACCTCGAAACGTGCAACTGCTATTACTCAGAAGCAGCAATCATTCCGACAATACGGCCGCCATAAGTCTACTAAGAATGAACAGACATTTGTAGAGTCAAGAAATAAATGTAAGACTATAATAACTGAAAAATACAGAGATAACCAGGAAACGCATTCAGTAACAGGAACTAGGTTCTCGTGATTTCTGTAAAATCTACAATAGTCTAGTGAACAATCAACAATTCCCCCACTATCAAACCACAATGCTTCGTTTGCACGACAACTGACAAGGCTGAACTACTTGCCCAGCGTTTCGCCTAAAACTCAACTCTAAACTCCGCAAATCACTCCATCTCTAATTACTCACTGCGGGCAGAATCCACACTCGATTACCTGGTAATCACTCCATCTCATGTCATGGACATCATAAAAAACGTTGACACCTCCAAAGCATGTTGACCTGATCTTATACCAGTAATAGTAATAAAGAAATGGACTGGTGAATAGGCCCTGTCCTCTCCAAACTATCCAAAAAATGCCTTGCTGAATCATGCTTCCCTGATCGCTAGAAAATTGCCTCTGTGGTACCAGAATTCTGGAGATAGAACTGACCCTCAAAATTATAGCCCCATCAGTCTACTCCTGCTCTTTGCTAAACTCTTTGAATCCTTAATCAATCTAGCAATAGTCCGGCACCTTGTTAATACTAAACTCCTTTCTGACCATCAGTATGGATTTAGGCAAGCAAGGTCTACTGCATGTATCCTAATGGTTATCTCCGAACGTATATACCATACACTCGACAAGGCACGTGAATCTAGGGCGGTAGCGCCCGCTTGATATATCCAAAGCCTTTGACAAAGTCTAGCATAAAAATTCTTCTCATAAAAATTAATTTATATGGTATTACTTGACGAATATTTTATATAATTTGATTCTTCCTATCAAACAGAAAGATCCAGGGTGTACTCGATGGCGGTTCATCCAAACAACATGACATACATACAGGTATACCCCAGGGATCGATCTTTGGACCGTTATTGTTCCTGATTTTCATAAACGACCTCCCTGATAACATTGTGTTTGAGATGGTTATATTTGCTGACGACACTACACTCTATTCTTGTCATGTGAGTAAAACGGACGGTCATATATCCGAGGCAATGACTGAATTCTTAGAAAGTGATCTCCATTCTGTATTGGAATAGGGTCATAAATAGATGGTAAAATTTAATGCTGCTAAGACAAAGCTTCTTTTCTTTCAACAACTACAAAAACCTCTTCAACCACCAATTGCCATGGCTATTAACACCCTACCATAGAGTTAAACTCTTCGACCTAACATTCACAGATAACATGAATTAGAAAAAATGCAGAAAAAATCATTGCCAAGGCTGCTGCAAATAAGGTGAGTTCCCTCTACTGTGCTATAAAACTTCTCACACCTGAAAGTATCCTATATCTCTACAAAGCCACCATACGCCCATGCATGGCGTATTGTTGTAACATCTGGGCTGGTCACCATCCACTAGTCTCCCCTTCTTAGACAAAGTTTAAAAAAGAGTCTCTAATCTGATAGGGCCCTTACTATCAACCTATCTCCAGCCCCTGTCCCATCATTTCACTAGACTGTGCTTCGATTAACTTGCTACTCTAGTACACCATCGACGTAAATACACGCGACCAACCCGATAATCAGTTAAATTCCATCAATTCACTGTGGAAGTCCCCAGATGTCGGAGAGCCTTCTACTCCAATAGCTTCTTTCCTCGAGCTACAAGCCTTTAGAACTTCCTCCCTGCTCCCGTTTTCCCCGACTGCAGAAATCTAAAGCTAATGTAAACAAACTTTTAGTTGCACAGCTCCCAATTAGGATGATCCCCTAAAATTTCACCCTAATTCTCAATAGCCCCTTACGTCTACAGTCGCAACTTTCCTTGTTTTAGATAAACTCAGTTTAAAAATAATAGAGCGACCTCTGCATTGCAACCGCCTACTGTGGTATGAACACATTGAATAAAGCTGTGGTCGAATAAATATATGTATACGCATCTCAATTGAGGATAAGTGAGGAAAAGGCAAGTTGACGAAGACGTGAAATGATTTAGTCAAAGTAATCTTAAGCAATTGCACATCGAAACCAATATAAATAATAGTCACTTCGCAAAAGGATAAAGTAGAAGAAGAAGAAGAAGAAAAAGAAGAAGACAAAAAAAGAAGAAGAAGAAGAAGAAGAAGAAAGGAAGACGAAATGTAGAACATACTTCCCTAAGAAATTATTTATTTTAAATTATCTTTGAAGAGAACCTTATAGTTATTGAATTAGAGCGAATCGACCGCTGATGGTAAGCAATCACTTTATTGAAACCAACCGAGTTTAAAACCATAGTTTATTAATGTCCAGAAAAATCGATATTTTGCACAAGACAATATCTCTTACAAATTAGAAGTATACTTCTCAAATATCAATCTATTACAATTAGGCATGAAAGCACTTGCTTCTCATGGTAGATTAATTCAAATCATCTCGAAACTGAACTTTAATATTGCTTATTTTAATTTAAGTCAGGCAAAAACATCATGAAAACAAGTAAAAAGTAAAATGTGTTAGTTTTTTATACTAACTGGTCACCACTAATAAAGGTTAAAAGCCACTCGATGATAAGGATTAATGAGATTGTCAGTCGGATGATGAACAACAATATGAGAAAATTGGAAACGATTGGTGAAAAAGAACAGTATTTAACTATTTAAGATAATAACTCGGGTAGTATTTGTTGACATTGGAATTGAAGACGACTATATTGTAATCTCCAAGGAAGCAATCCCTCGGTGTTGTTTTCCACATATTAACATTTTATGAAAATAAACTGTGTTCATGGAACTTCCGGTAGGTTTTAGTTAGACAGAGGAAGAAACGCATGTTCGGTGCAGGGGTGGTAGTAGGACGAGTTCTTCCAGTGAACGTTTAACAAGGTGGATCACATATACATTTCCGTTTCATCTTTACATGTACGAAAAAATATCTAACTTAATTTAATTTACCTACCAAAAATAACAGCCTGAATCCAACTAGCACAACCTCTGTGTAGGAATTAGACAAATTATTACAATTTTTTGTTTTTTTTGGTTGTAGCAACCTTTGATGATAATCAATAGAAACCAATTTTGAACATATCATAAAAGACGCAGCTCATATTTACCTGTTCAAAGTGTTGTTTATCCCCGTGATTTATTGATCTTTGACATACATCAATCTTTTAGCCAAAAGAGAAATTCACGTGATACACCAACACCATTACCCCTCTAATATGATTCTGTGAACCTATCCCCTAACTCCTATAAATCAAAGCCCAACGAGTCGGCCGTGATTTGGGAACACTTCCAAACAGTTAACCAATCGTGATGAACCAACTAAGGGTATTAAACTAAAGATTTACGACGTTGCTTTTAGACGTGAGAATAACGTTTCTGTCTGGTCGAGATTTTTCTAAGTAGCTCTTTTAGCGAAGCGATTATCTATTTGCGATGAGACTCATCTCAATATATATGACTCATCTTATATATATATATATATATATATATATATATATATATATATATATATATATATATATGTGTGTGTGTGTGTGTGTGTGTGTGTGTGTGTGTGTGATTTTTTGAAGGCCTACCAACGCATTCCGTTCAGGAGCCCACTCAACACCACAAAAGATTTTTTCATTCAAAAATTATGTATTTAACATTTTTTTTTAAATTAAAAAGTTTTTTTTACCTACACGTGTTTCACGACCAAGCAGGTCCTTGCTTGGCAGATCATCAGGGAAATTAAGTACCTTGAATAAGAAATTACAACAACCGGCAATACACAATGTGGTGTTGCTTTAATTGTTGTCACTTAAGAAGGGAAGAAAAAAATATAAAATCTATTAAAAATAAAATTAAAAATAAAATAAAAAGCAAAAAGATAAAAAGGAAAAAATGTAGAATATCTTAGAAGAATATATCGCAAGATTACCACAACATTGTTGCTACTAGGCGAAACAGCAAAAACAAAATTGTTTAGTCCCAAAACCAACAAAAACAGCCCAAAAAAATTAGTCCCAAATGCACTCAAATATATATATATATATATATATATATATATATATATATATATATATATATATATAAGAAAAAAAGCCTTAGAGTAACTAACGTTGATTTACTCACATTTAGTATAATAATAGATATTGTGTGACTTTATATAAATGTATACATATTAAAACGTAATGTCTGTCTGTGAATATATGTGCGTGATGTTTGTATGTTCTTTACAGAAAGAAAGGTTAAAGAATCTACTTAAATCTTAAAATATATGCTTATGTAAGATTTACCGGGGAAGACAATGGAAGTGTTCCCGAATCTTTAAGTGCACACCTAAAGTGATTATGTGGGCATAACCCCTAAAAACTTAAAAATTTCCTATTTTTATGACATTTCAATCGTATGTAAAATTTTCTGGGAAGACAATGGAAGTGGTCCCAAATCTCTTTGTTCACTCCTAACTTAAGGAAGCTATGGAGGCCGAACCTACTTTAAAACTTCAAATGTATCCTATTTGGATGACATTTCTATCATATGTATACGGTTATACAATGGAAGTAGTCCTGAATCTCTACGTAACCCTCTATATGCAAAACATCACTGTGCTCCACCTTCTTAAGTACCCCATGGGGAAAGAACCCCTTAAAAATGTTCAAATAAGTATATCCAACTTTAATGAAATTAAAACCATATGTATAATACATTAATTCGGATTAGGGTTTTCCAACATTTCAGCTTCTTCCAACTATATTCGGGAGTATAAATAAAGAAAGTTATATGGTGTTATTAGCATAGTGAAAAAGTACATAACAGTAATCCTAATTCAATCCCGAGCAACGTCAGGTCTTCCTGCTAATTACTTTCTAAATTTGTACTTCCACTAATTCTCTACCTGATGTAGTCACTGATTTTATAATTATTATATACCAGCAGGGGTACCTGGCGTTGCCTGTGAGAGTACGAATTTAATTGTATCAGTAACAATTGATGTTCATACTGTTGTCACAGACGAGGTAAATATTACAGTAAAAAACAAGAAAATCTAATCGAGGTAAAAACTACCTTCAATAACCGACAAATATGCGAGTTTAATCTCATTTAAAAAACTAATACGCGAGTAAAGTTTTACAAAAAATAAAACAATAAACGCAAGAAAATTTTACTTAGTAAAATAAACTAATCGTTTCTCTCTCCTGAATCTGTAAATGAAGCATGTATGTATGTATGTATGTATGTATGTATGTATGTATGTATGTATGTATGTATGTATGTATGCGCCCGTAGATTAATTCCTATTTCAGCCACTAAACAAAAGAAATAGTTTGAATGTCTATTAAAAGAGAGATAAATAGTTTATTATATGTTTTATTATCAGTTATTAAAATTAGGCTTTCTGATCTTTGATCATAAAAATAAATTTGCATACGTGATGATTGACGCGAGTCGGACACACATACGTTCACTTTTATTACATAGATTAATTTCGCCATGAATTTTAATATTATAGAGCAAGAAATGTTGTTGCTTTGTGATGAGACATATCTTACTGGTGTTAGAGAGGAGACATGAATTAACTTCGTTTTCTAAATAGACCGCAGTTCAAATGAAAATAAATAAGTCAATAAAATTCTGAAATCATTTTTCCCCGTTTATCAAGATACGTTAGGAAAATCTATCTACATTAAAAATGTGTGTTGTTTTTTTTAGTTTGTCTGTTCGTCATATGATTGTTTGACCAACAAAGAATAGGCAGAGTACACATAACTAAGCCAGTAGTTTTTACGATGAAAAATTGTCAAAACACTGACAATTAAATTCATGTTTTTACACTTCCCATACGCGAGTTAGGATCTTACTTAACTAAATTAAAAGAAATTAGCATAGCATAATGATATAGAGACCATTACATAAATATTTTTTATTAAACTAAGTAATTTTTTTTAATAATCTGACAAAGGGTAGTCGAATAGCCGTTCATCACTTAAATGCTGGTGTACCCCAGCGATCTATCCTTGGACCTTTATTGTTCCTGATCTATATAAACGATCTCCCTGATGACATAGAATCTGAGATTGGTTTATTTGCTGACGACACCACCCTTTACTCTCGCCATGTTGGCAAAACAGATGCGATCATATCAGAGGTAAAGCTGAATCCTTAGAAAATGACCTCTAGGCTGTAGTTGATTGGGGTCATAAATGGTTGGTAACTATTAATGCCGCAAAGACAAAGCTCCTTTTCTTTCAATAACTACAAGAAACCTCTCCAACCACCGATTGTCATGGCAAATAACACCGTACCTGAGAGTTCATCATTCAAACTCCTCAGCCTAACCTTCACAGGTAACATGACTTGGAACAAATACATTGAAGACATTGCCAAGGCTGCCGTAAAAAAGGTTGACTCCCTCTACCGTGCTAGTAAACTCCTCCACCTGACATCATCCTGTATCTCTACAAAGCCACCATCCGCCCATGCATGGAGTATTATTGCCACATCTGGGCTGGTGCATCATCTACTAGTCTCTTCCTCCTTGACAAGGTCCAAAAAAGAGTTGCCAACTTAATATGGTCCCTCACTGTCAACCAAGCTCCAGTCCCTGTCTTATCGCCGCAATCTAGCATCCTTGTGCTTGTTTTACAAATACTTCAATGGATTGTGCTCTGATGAATTGGCTACTCTAGTTCCCTCTCGACGTAAATTCACTAGACCAACTCGACAATCAACTAAATCCAATCCATTCACTGTGGAAGTCCCCAGATGACGGAGAGCTTTCTACTCAAATAGCTTCTTTCCTCGTGCTGATGGCCTCTGGAACTCACTTCATGTTCCCTGTTTCCCCGACAGTACTGAAATGCAGAAATTTAAAACTAATGTAAACAGACATCTCGCTGCGCAGATCCCAATTTTGCTAAATCCCCCAACCTTCTCCCTTTTCTTTTTTCTCAGTAGCCCCTTACGTCTACCTTGTTTGGAGTGAACTATGTTAAAAGAAATCGAAGCAATTTTGTTTTGCTTAAAAACATAATGCATAAAGCGATAGAAGCTAGGTAAAGATGGAAATTGAAATACCGAGGTACTATATCAAGACCGCTCAAAAAGATGCTATACACTAGTGGGGGGATTACAATTTACATTTTAACTCTAAAATAATACAAATATGCTATCTAATGGTCTACACCAATTCGTTATAATACAGCTTCTTATTCCAGTTGATTCTTTCCAAGAACTGCAGGCTTGTGGAACCCTCGTTCTGCTGTTTTCCTCTTACCTATAACCTTGGTCTTTTCGAGACTAAGATCAATAGGAATCTTCTATCTTTGCGATAATCAACTTTCGTTTTTTCATCTCCTTACACCAAGTGGCTGCCTGTCTTGTCTTCAGCGAATTCCATAAACAACAATGTAACTTCTTCTCGCTGAAAGTAAATAATAAGGATGTTGAAGCAATTTGTCCATGTAAAGTCCAACCTTTGGATTTAGATATTACGTATCTATTATTAGTGGAGATTTGATATATGTTTGTCTGAAGTCAAAACAATACTATTACTGATTTTCAATGCTCAATTCAGGCGGGAGTAGTGTAGTATCTATTCTGTTGTTATGAGCTCATCATCTCAGGCATTACCTCCTCTTTTGGGTGTCAGTGTAATATATGATCGTTTGTCATGATGCAATTATCCCACGCATTACCATATCCTTTTTGAGTATGTGTAGTATCTCATCTGTTGTCATGATACCATTCTTCCAGGGATTACCTTTTCTCTTTTTGAGCATTATAGTGTAGTATATGTTCGGTTGTCATGATACTATCTTCCGATGAATTACCTCCTCATTTTGGGGAGAAGGTGTAGTGTGGTATCTGTTCTGTTGTCCTGAGACCATCTTCACAGGCATTACCGCCTCCTTTGGGGGCAATGTAGTATATGTTTGTTCGTCATATATACAAGGTAGTATGAATACTCTACATTTAAATTGGATACATTATGATCTATAATTTGAAAATAACACCTACACTCATTTCTGAAGAAGTCTTTTGGGAATAAAGACAAAACTAACTATATGAGTTAATCATCATCAACATTATCATCAACATCACCATTATTAATAACTATAACAGCAATAGCCATTATACATAAAAAAGTAATATTCTGTGAAAATAAATTTTTATAAACTGTGTTCTTTTTCAATCTCACATTATACTTGGTGACTACATTTAAAGTGTATTTCTATTATTAAATATGCATATATGCTCTCTTTTATGGCATGGGATCAAGTATTAATACATTGTTGATTTGGAGCGAAGTCATCTTCTGATCGGAGAAAGTGTTGAACTTTACGATTTCTGAACGTCAAAATGAATTGAAGTTTACTCTTCAATTATACTTGTGTCGCTTCGTTGATTACAGAGGAGTTGAAAAAGATCACAATTGTTGCTAAATCCATTTATTTCTTCTGTGCGTATATAATTAAAACGGAATCAGTGAAATCGTTACTTTGAACAGCGAAACTTTACCGATTCACTAAGTTTAGAAAATACGAGGTTGCAATCCAATCACATTATATCAATCGTGTGTGTCAGTCTTGTATTGTTCTGATGCGGGGAAGTGAATAGCAGTCAATACAAAGGACACTTCATTCGATTATAGACAAAATAAATAGTAACAATTGATTACTTGTGTAATGATTCCTCTTATATCGGTCGCTTATACGGTTGTGGCTTGCGGGTTAATGTAATAAAATAACACTGAGTCTGCGAAGTATTTGGGTAGGTGACCATTTCGAAATACTATGTTTTGTAACAAAACATTCCAGGCATGTGTATACATTAGATCAGCCTTGCTGTGAAGTAACACTGGTGACAGACTAATGTCCTGTCTTAGGATGTTCTGCTTAACACTACAAGATCGGGGATAGAGCATCGGACACATGCTTATTCTAATACCATCTAATAATATATAGGAAAGTCGTTTGTGTCTGTGTGTTCAGCTAAAAGTAAAAACTACAGAAGACATACTCACAAAGCTAATCTATACTTCTTAAGCGTGGCCTTAGACAAATAATATTTCATAGAAAAAATTTATGAGGGTCAACTGGGGCAGAATTTGTCAGTGGTCGACACTTAGAATAACATTTAAATATTATCATGTAGTCATTTGAAAAAAAATTGCCGACTCATTTCTCAATAATTTGAGACACGCTAATTCCCCGGATGTTATTTAACGTTTCTCAGGGTTCTGTTCGTACTGTGTACTTATCAACATCATTTCTCTTCAGATTATTATAAGAGAGGGATGAAACAAGAAACTTGGAATTACTCCGGATCAACATGTTGTTATTGTGTTGTATACGAAACAACAAAAACAACAACAACAATAATAATAATAATAACGATAATAATTATAATTATAATTATAATACAGTATAACATTGAGTGAGTGATATATGTTAAGCCAAAGTACTTAATAACCTAAATAAAGGAGGTGTATATAAACGTCACGATGCCCGGAAGTGACAGCTTCGATGTGTTTTTATGGTGTTGTATACTAGATAAGAACCTTGGCGTTGTCCGGGAGTAATAATAGTAATATACATTATTACATTTTCTAAGTGATATATGTCAATCTAAAAGAACTAAATATCCTAGATAGAGTAGGTGTGTTTTAATGCCATGTTGCGTGCGGGCAAGATCTTGAATGTGTTTGTTCTGATGTTCTAAACTAGACAATAAACTCGGCGTTGTTTAGGGACAATTATATTAATAGTACAGCATTACATTTGGTAAGTGATATATGTTAATTTAAACACGCCCAATACCCTAGATAGAGAAGTGTGTTTGAACGCAACATTTTCTGGTAGCAAGACTTTACTGTGTTTTGTCATAGTGTTGTATATTAGACAAGAAACTTGGTGTTTCCCGAGTGGAATAATATTATTAATAAAAGCTTTTTTCTCTTGTTATAGCTAGACGTGTATGTCTTAGAGAAGGGACATGTATTTGTGCTCAGTTGAGCATCTACCATAAATATAACGATACATTAGAGAGAGGTTATTTAAAACAAAGATGTTAGACACACACATTTTAACTGTTCTATTTTATTATCCCGAGCAACGCTTAGTCTCCCTGCAAGATTATTATAAAAGCATTTATCATTTACATTTTTATTTTAATGCATTATCAAAAAGTCATATAGTCCGGATATATCACAACTGTCATAATTTTCATCGCAATTATATAATTCGTTTTATTGAACAACTTACAGAAAAACGTAATATATTTTTAATTTGAAAAATAGACAAAATGCTTTTAGAAAACCACGAATAAAGATTCAAACTTTGTTTTTCTTAAACATGATTTTTCGTTTTGATTTTCGTCTTAAATTTTTCGAATAAAATATCTTTCTCGGTGTTGTTTCATATTAGTAATAGTATTACGTTTTTAAAGTTAGTAAATTTTTTTTTGTTATTAAAGTCATGAAACGGTCTCATAAAAAAGATATCTTGTTTTTCATATACATAACATTAAGGCACGTGGATTGTCTGGAACATAATAATAATAATAATAATAATGCAAAAACGTTCTTTTTCGAACATCCGTTAGGATTTAAAATTGAAAAATAGGCAGAATTCCGGTCGAATACTAGGTAATACTTTTACTAATATAAAAAAGTCTCGTCCCCGAGGAAAGACATTCGGGTTTGTTTAAGCGGCGTTTTGCCTATTTTTCAAATTTAAATAATAGCAGATGTTTGAAAAAAAGTGTTTTCTATTTTCATTATATATATATATATATATATATATATATATAACATAGATAGAAAATGGTGCAGTTCCGCGAATATGACAAACGGTAACTGCGTAATTGATTATATTGGTGCACTATTGAGTTGATTATCTTCCCATGTTTCCGAGAAAAGAAAATGTCCCCTTTTTGATTACAACCCCGTGAAACACATAAAATGAAACATTGTTTTCGAAAGGTTGTCTCTTGTTGGTTTGTCTTAGATTTAAAAAAAATAAAGGCCTCATTTCAGTCTCTAGAAATAATGGCTACTCCCTGTAATGGCGATCTGCGCTGGCAATCTATAGCAAAACGAGGATTGTCCAATCTCCAACTGCATTTTTCCTGAACCGGCGTTGCTTAACTTCAGTGCTAAGATCTGCTACGCAGAGTCAAATATCGATTTTTCAGGTGCAATGCTATAGCGATCTACAGAAGAACTGGAAACATACCAGGATAAGCAGAGAAAGAATAGTTCAGTCTATCTTACTATGTAACCCATGGCTAGAAGAAGGATATATGCATTCTGTAGCGTTCTCAAAAGTGTTACTGAAAGTTATGCAGTAGCCCCGAGAGAACTCGAACCCGGCATCCTGAGCCAATAGTCCATGCCTTTAGTAACTACACCACAACACTTCTACATAGTAATACTGTACGGTACGATTAGTAAATGTATATCTGACCAGTTTCGTTAACTAGTGTAAACGCTCCGTCAAAAAGATAGGAAACACTTATACTTCCCCAGTGTTCGCACTACTCATATAATGACGTCAGTAATTTAATCTTTCATATATAAAGAATTATTATCATGTCTGATGACCTAAAAGTAGAAAAACGTTGACTGCTTATTTAGAATGTGAGATTTGTTTTCATTTCAAATCATTATTATCATTTCTGATGACAACTATTGACTTTTTATTTAGAGTGGACGATTTCTTTCCTATTCCAGAAAACGAGGATTGTCTGACTTGCTATTTGCTTTTTCGCTTCCCATCGACACTTGAAATGTTTTCGTTCGGGGCCTAGGAAAAATGCACGATTTTTACTCGCTAACTTTTATGTGATGGAACGGATTTGTATTTATTTATATGCAAATAAATACCTATTGATCTTTATAAGAAAGTAGAAGGTTGTCTTTTTCTTGATTCGTTCCTTTTCATTGCAATTTTTGCAATATATCAACATAAGTTTGGTCACTGTTTCGTTAGATAGCAGACGTAAGCTGGGGTGTTAACAATGCAGAGTCTCGTCTCCACTAACGATGACCTCTGTAAAAGCCATTTGTCACCAGGAAAATAAGAAAAGTCGAAAAAGCTTTTACGAAGAAAAAGTAACGGTACAGACTGAATAAATTTAACAGAAATTATCAATTTTTGTTTACAGATGAAAAAAATACCGGATAAATAGAAAAGTCAGCTTCAGAGGCCAACCAGATCATTTATAGACTGATCTATATTTCTAAAAACTACCTGGTCAAATATTGTGTTTCTTTGTTTTCATTGATGAACCACCACTTATGAAGGCCAAATGCTAATCGAGGACAAAGGCGAATGAGATGAAATGATTATCAGTTGAGAGATGAAGAACCTTATGAGAGTACCGAGAATGATTGATCGAAAGGACAAAGTTCGAATACATGTGTGTACGGTTCATGACAGGAATATGTTGATATTTAATTCGAAGACGACCATGTTGTAACAGCATGGAAGTAGACCCGTAGCAATGTGTTCCACAGACAGGAAGTTCTTTTCTGTTCGTGGAAATACGCCCTACTGTAAGGCATACAGAGGAAGAAAGTAAAGTTTTTCGTTGTGGTAAAAATGAGTTCTCGCTGTGAATGTCTTACAGCGAGGAATCATACATTGGTGCTTAGTGAAGAATCTTCCGTGGAAACAACGATAGAGTAGAAAGAGACTAGCAACGAATTATCGCTTTAAATGTTTTACAATGAGTACCGGAGATTGGAGCTCAGTCGAGCCTTAAAATCGATTAATTAATTAATAATTTATTTATTTTGAATAATTAATTTAAAAGAAAAATGTAATGAATATATGTAAATTTAAAAATCCTATTAAAAAGCAATTTGGGAAAATGTATAACTTATCTTATTAAAGGTAAGTGTTAAAGTAAGTCGAAAGTATTTATGGGATTTAAATTTCAACATTTTGTAAGACATCCGATTCGTTTAGAATACATATATTCCTTAATTTAATTTTCTTTACAGTTATTAATTTCAAAACATCTCTTAAAAATATACAATCTAAATGAATTACACTTTTAATATCACATTCCTGAAAACGAGATGCGTTTTATTGTATTTGTTTGCTTCAGAGAGACAAATGGAATATATTTCATCTTTACATTTAACCGTTCATTCGAGCTAAAAATGACTTCATTTCCTTCGGTTTCAAATCGAATTTCGAAGTATCACGATATACTAAAAAAGCCATTTCAATCTTTTGCTAATAGTTGAAAAGAGAATAAATTGCTTCGTGACCTTCAGAAATTTGACAGGAATTTGGAAGCATATAAACTGTCGAAGTGAAAGTCATTTATGAATTTAAATTTCTTAGCATAGCCTTCAGTGTAAAAAGATTCAAAATTCGGGGAGCTATTTACATCCAATGATTTTATAAATAGAAATTAAGGCAACATTACCTTCACAAAATTAATTATAGTTTCATAGGAATTGGGGTCAATTAATAATTTAATAACAAAACGATAACATAATAATCAAATTTACCTTCCAAGAACGTATTTCAAAAGAAAATTGATAAAACAGCTAAATAAAAGGATAACGTCTCAATTTATTATGGTATAATTGTCATCGCCGAAGCGAAAAACATCTTAATAGGAGCAAATTTTGTGGAACTCAGACAAAACCGAATCTCATTTTTTTCTGGATAAAATATATTAATAACAGTGACAGAATGGCCAAGTAAAAACTTTATAAAAAGTTCAGTTTTAAATTCCGTATAGATTCCCCAGTTCGACATAAAAATTGTTAAGGTTGAAACAATGTTGGAGGTCACATCTCCCGAAACGCTGTGAAAATGGTAATCAATATGAAAATAGTAGTCCGATTAATCTTAATAATACAAATCATCAATCTTCATCTAAAAAAATTCCGAAACAAATTAGAACTGATTTTGGGTTGCTGAATCTAAATCTGAGAGTAGATTCGCTCTATTGATCCACATTTTTCTGCTTTCTGCTATCAGTATAAGACATTTGAGTGCATTTTGCAGAAAACATTTGCAGCAAAGTCTGAAGACTTTTGCGCTGTACATTTTGGTAGAAGAACAAGTGTTTAATATTTTGAATGTAATTTTTGAAATAAATTACATTTCATCTTGTTATATAAACAAAATAGAAAAATAACCGTCGAAAGACGGAGAAAATAAATTCTATGATCACAACAGTTTTGCACCACTTTTATGTCCCTTACTAAGATTCAAATTAAGATAGAATGATACTAAAGTTTATGTCTATATATTCTTATTCCAAGTTTGATAAAAATCTATTACATAATTTTGTTCTAGAAAGAGTCTAAAATTAAAGGTTAAAGCTTAAGGGGCTTTAAGAACTTGAAACAGGAAATACTCCTTAATTCGTTTCTAATTACTATGGATACAATTTAATGCAATTTTGAAATATGTTAATGTTCAAATGAGAGGTTGTGCCTATATTATACCCTTAAACCCTTTTACAATCCTCCAAAACAACTTTAATTTGGGAAACATTTATATATTGATGTCTAAAACCTATTTTTTAAATTTTACAAAAATCAGAGGTATCAGGATTTTCACGAAGAGCTACCACACGTTACATTTGCATACAACTAAATTAAACTAAATATAGCCCATATTTAGACTCCTTACGTTTAGCATCTGTGTTCAAATATTCATAATGATCGGTTAATTAGATTAGGAGTTAATCCTGCACATACCAAACATATACACATATAAACACACCTAACTTTATATAAATAGAGATGTGCTGAGGCGAAGAAAATAAGGCATAACTTTGACTTATGATGAAAATAAGAACATCAAAAAAATTTCAAAATCACGCAACATTCGAAAACACGAGGTTACGGGAGAATTCTGTTGTGGTAAAGAATAATAAATGCAATTGTTATTAATGAGTGTTGATGACGTAGGTTGAGAAACGGGGGGGGGAATAAAATCCATTAGAATTTGTATTTTAAATGTGTAATCAATTGAGGCCAGTAAAAGTTCTTTGCCAAAAGAATGACAAATGCAATTCGCATTGAGGACTATTTATGACGTAAATTAATACGCAGACAAAGGATTCTATACAGTAAAATAAGATTTGGAAATAAGAAAACAAGAGATTAGGGATAAGGAAATGAGATAAGAAAGACCTAATGAAAAAACGGCTGGCGCAAATTAAGGTACGGACACACACTAGGCACAAATACTAGCCATAGTGTAACGAAATCCCTCGGATGATGACACTATAAGGAAGCTGACCTTAGAAAATAATGTCACTACAAACCAAACAACAGCATCTAACAGAGAGACAAAGAAAAGAAAAACACTTTGCATCTGGATTTGTAGAAATTGGATTTGCGACAAATTGCCGGTGTTTTCTTTTGTTTTGTTTTTTTGAAAATCGCTCCAGACAAAGAATGAAGCCACTTGATGTAAGAAAGTTTTAAAAAATCCTACGTCAAGGTAAAAATCTAGCCAACGATAAGTTTACAGTGATTGATTGTGATCCAGAAAATAGCAATTCTTCCCCATTTGTTAGAAATATCGCTCATGAAATGTGAAGATTAAAAGACAAAATAAGGAAAGCAAGAGTTACGAAGATGCCAAAAATAAATCCAAGGCCCACTTTCTACACTCCTTGCGACCTTTGCTTGGTAATATCAATACTAAGGTCTGACAACAATTTTGGAAGATGAGAGTAGTTGTTAAAGTAGTCAACGTGATGTAGATAGGGAAAGGAAAATCGCGAGAAGAACTACAACGTGATTCGTCAGAAAAAGAATAACAACAAAGGAACGAGCTTTTCTATTTTAGCTGAAAAGGTTTTATGTCACCATGTAGGCGAAAATAATGAAAAGGTTTTATGTCACCATGTAGGCGAAAATAATGAAAAGGTTTTATGTCACCATGTAGGCGAAAATAATGAAAAGGTTTAATGTCACCATGTAGGCGAAAATAATGAAAATATAAAGTAATCCAAACAAGGCAGGTGCTTTCTCATAACTCTGCCAGAAGCCGCTGATAGGTGAGTACCTAATTTTTCCTGACAACAGACACTGAATACAAATAGTAACAAACTAATGAAAGCCTTCTGTTTTTGTTTTGTTTCTGAATGTAAATTCAAAACAAATTTAAACACGGCAACAGTCGTATACCTTCATTTGTGTCTTGCATACTACAGGGTGGGCAAAAATAAGGGTCCTATTTTTAAAAATTCATAACTTTTTTATTTATTGATTTTTTTTTTTTTTTTTAGAATAAGTAAAGGACCCCTTCCGAAGCAAGCATGAGCCGTATTAGCCCTAAGGAACGTACCCTCATTCAGAAAACATTTTTGCTTAAAAAACTCAAAACAGTGTAAAAAACAATACTTTAGTTTTTGTAAGTTTTAAGAAGTGTTTTTCGGCTAAAATTTGTTTTGTTTATTTCAAAAAATCTCGGAAGGGTCAGTCTACACACACATAAAGTTTGGTGAGTTTAACTTTTATTTTGTGGAAGTTATTCAAATTCAAGTTATTCAAATTTAAAGATAGGACCCTTATTTTGGCCCACCCTGTACTATCAACAACGGAGACAAGAACAACGACGAAAACAACAATAACTAAGACGATGCGTGTCGTGTAGGATCGCTAGCGGGAAAAAAAACATCAACGGTGCTATAGAATCTGAGCATTACGTTACGGAATCCGCTGGTAACATTACAGATTGATGTCTTCTTTAATTATTTCTGATTGACTGAACAAATAACATAATAATGAAAACTTAAGTGAAAATCTAACAAGCAATTAATTCACAAAGAAACATCAGCTGATCAGTTAAAACACTGTACAGATAATATAATATATACAGAATTTTGAGATATGTTATTACATACAGTATTGATTTGTATTACTACATTTATTTCTTAGACTTTAATTAGTAATATCACGGATTAAAATTTTTCGTATAGACATCACTTCCTAGTTCTCACTAGGAAGCGAATTAGGTATAATACTTGATTCTAACTAGTTAACATGCTAGTTTTGTATAGACATTACCTCCTAATTCTAACCGGGAAATAATTTAAGATGATTTACTATTTAAATACAAATCAGAATTGTGCACAACATTTCTATAAAAAACTCTTGTCCTACTCCTAGTACTGATTTTATGTTGCTTTTTTTAACATTGCAGTGTACATCCTCTGCGGTCTAGCAGCTTTGGTTATAAATCTCAGAAGAGGAATTGCTCTAATAATCCAGATACTATATCTGTGAAAAGCTCACTTTGCAGCATCAAACACGTGACATTAATGACTTTGCTTAGACATTTTATTTTGCTTACGTTAAAGTACAACTTGGAGATCAGGAAAAACCTTAGGCCCCTTAAAATGTTTGAAAACCTTTGTAGAAACTTTGCGATCATGGTATCAAATGAACCCCAAGTTTGATTTGCCAATGCTTTTGCAGAGCATCAACACACCAGCTGGATAGCTGCTACTTCTGCATAATCAATGTAAATCCTTTAAATAAGAAAACTAAAAAGCTGTAAGTACCCAACTATTTTACGTGCGATTCGACCTTTTACAACTATTAAGTAATATATGTGTCCGTATTTATTAAATAGCCTTTTTTGAGAGATTGATGTTGTATGCCCCATTTCATTTACTTCTACAGACTGTTTTTAATCCATCTTATTAGGTTTTAATTATCTAAATAATTTGGTCAGAGATTTGAATTTACCAAAGAAGTACGTTTAGTTTCTGGCTTCTAGGTTACAAGAGAAGCTCGTAGAGTTGTCTTATTTTATCATAAATGACCTGTCTGTTTATAAATTACAATCTAGAACACTTTTTACCACAAATGTTTAGCATTTATGCATGATCGAACTGTCAGTAATAATAATACTCACTGAATAA
The DNA here is from genome assembly GCA_963556195.1 of Sepiola atlantica. Taxonomy (NCBI): domain Eukaryota; kingdom Metazoa; phylum Mollusca; class Cephalopoda; order Sepiida; family Sepiolidae; genus Sepiola; species Sepiola atlantica. Next base: position 43,080,817 of record OY744528.1, on the reverse strand, counting down.
AATACACAGAAAATAACGAATAGTTAATTAATGAGAGTTTGTTTCTTAAAATATGTAAATTGGTTAACATTTTTGACATTGCTTACACGACTGAGTATTTTATAGAAATGTTAAATGGCAAAGTGGTATTAAATAAGCGTGTGATAGATGACTCAACGTTATAAGTATAGATAGATTAAAAAGTGCAAACATATTGGGTTGGCCAAAAATTTCGTTCGCTTTTTTAGTTGATATTAATGCAATTAATTTTCCATTATCGTTTTGGAAATCTTGAGAATGTCTGCAGTTTGTCTGGTTGTCAAACGGCAATCTGGATTAACTACGGTTTTCACTTGATCACTGTCGATCATCTTTGGCCGACCAGAGCGTAGAGTATCAATGAGAAAAAATTCTTTTTCGGAATCGAGCAACCCATTTCTGGCACACCCGTTTTGTAGCAGCATTCCCTTCATACAGGTTTCTGTAGCATTGTTTTCTTTTTTCGTAGTAAAAAAGCATAAGATTTCGGTATTTCTTCACATTATTTTCCATTTCAAGGCCTTAAAACAAACAAAAATGTAAGAACCCCTCTGCTTGGAGGCTTATTACACACTGACGCCATCATACTCGCTACACCAAATACATGATTTGAAGAATATAGATATAAAACAATATTTAGTCTGCCGGAAAGATGACATTGAAAAAACGAACGAACTTTTCGGCCAACCCAATACTTCCATTCAGCTGGCCAATTTCTTTATTGTAATGATGGTAAAGGACGTCTTTTCACTTTTTTTATTGACTGCATATAAATAAAATGAGTGGAAATATTATATTGACAATAATAAGGAGAATATTTTTAATAAAAATCTGCGATGAATATGTCTCAATCAAGGAGGATTAAACAAAAAAAAAGAGAAAAAATATGCTCATACTTCTGACAAGAGTATATCGCACCGAAAGTACTCAAGTTTTTACAGTAAATAAATAATTTATTTATAAAAAAAAAAATAATTTGCGTTGTCTAGGTTTTCAAAATATTAAAAAAAATATTCTCCTTATTATTGCCATTTCAGCAACGCTTCAATATGTGACTTTTCAAACTACTATGTTATAAAGATTAAAAGAAGTTTGAAATATGTTTTCCTTCATAATGCAAATAAATATGGCTCGCTCCCAATACGATATTCTGTAAAGATGAGAGAAAAGTATACCAACATCACGATTCATCTGGAGAAGTGGGAACACACTTTACATGAATGACAATTTTATGTGGATTTAAAAATGATGGATTATATTTATTGGTCAGCATGGTGGTTACATAAAGTCACCCTGGTTCTTGTTTTAGTGAGATATTAGGGCTTGAGTAAATGACTGGGTTAAGCAGGAATGGTCATCAAGAAAGAGTTTGACGTCTGGTTATTAAAACATGATTAATGAGTTTCTGGTTGTTAAGGAAAATCTTGACTTTCGTCTGCTGCATATGTAATGAAGCGATGTGTGAAAGCTATTGATCATAGTGGAAAATGCTTTATCTATATACATGAAACTTTTCTAGCTTGCAATGATCAAACGAAACGTTTAGGAATATTTGATGAAACTCAAATACAAACACTTTTTAGAGATCCGGACTTTATGCAACAATGAATGTGGATGAAACTACTGCGTCGAATTTTATGATGCGGTTCATAATTTTCCTGGGAACATGAAAGCTGACAACGACAAACTATTATAAAGGAGCTACTATTGAGTTTGCAAACACTTGGATATAAAATGAACATCAGGATGCATTATTTACACAATCAGTTGAACAAGTTTCCACAGAACCTACGTAATGTGAGTGCAGGCGTTTTCATCAATCCTTAACATAATCGAAATATCATAAGAAAGATAGATAGGAATCAGGCATGATGACAAGTTATAATAAGTACCAGCGGACCCCGTGATAATTTTACGGTGCTTTCTACATCAATCTGTATAAGTTACTGTTAATAATAATATTCCTTTTGAAACAATAAAGGTCTGCCAGGTTCATTACTATTAAGAAAACTGACCCTTTCTTCTACCGTTAAAATAATTGTCATCGTCATTTAATATTATTTAAATATAAAATTAACATGTATTTTCTATATTTCCTCATTTATTTAAAATTGTAATTTAATTCTTTTCTAAACAATAAATATTATCTGTTTTTTTTCAGTAAGAAAATTGTCAGAAAAATATGTTTCAAATCAATAAAACAGATGTCACTTTTTTAAATGTATTTATTTAAAATTGTACTTTTTTAGTCGATAGGGCAACCTAATTCTATTTTAAAACAACTCATTTTAAAATAGGTAAAGTCGGAAAATGTTTACCTTAGCGACAGCAGATTAATCACCGATTATCAGACGACCAAATCTTTTAATGTGTGTAGAACAGTTTTTTAAAAAGTATGTACACACATAGAAATTCCTTAGCGTATTATTATTTAGATTGCTGGAGTTCAATGTCAGTACAGAGCAAGAGTAAAGTTCAAATTAAATACCTCAGAGCAATATGTCAGTCAGGCGTAATGATTAATTTTACTTACTTGGTAGGATCGTCAGACGTGGAACTGAACATTTAACAACCAAAATTAAGAGAACTGGAGATGTTCACATTTGGGGAGACTAGGGTTAGGAAATTGAGTTTTTAGATCCAATACAAGCTTGTGGCTCCGTTAGGTTTTATTAAGGTCAACCTGACTCACACGTACTTACTCCGCGTTTTCTAAGCACGGTGTAGCAAGGTTAATGGGGGTTAAAGCATGATAGCTTATTAGTGCTTGACTTAGTGAAAGATGATTCCTAAGCTGTACATCAAATGTTGTCGAGGAGGAGGGAATTTATGCCGTAGAGTATTGATTTACTCCTCTCCAGGAGTTAGGCACAAGGCCAGTTTTTATCTTACAAAGAAAGCTACAGTTACAAAGAAGCTGTAACTCAAGGTCGGGTCGGGGAAAGTGGGGTTTAAAAATTGCCGTGGCAGCCCCGTCAGCATTCCCCGGTAGGGGCGTCTCAGGCAGTAAGCAATAAACTTACTCCTCCCCAAACGGGGGAGGCAAAGCCTGGGAAGGTGGACCTCCCAGAACTGCACAGGACAGACCCATTGACCGGCGTAAATCAAGACCCGAAGGCCAAGACAACACCAGTATGGGGTGCAGTATCCATCGGAACAGATACTACACTTTGATCTTAGCCAAAAGGCCAAGCTGCTGAAATAAATGGACGTTTTGTGCTGATTTTCTCATCTTTATACTTAATTCTTATATACTTACGTGAATTAGATTTACTCTTATAAATCGTTAACAGCATAACAATTATGTTTTGTTTTTAATTACGAATACAATCTTAGTAACTTGAAAACAGCTGCAAAAATGTGACATGATAGGGACAAATGATGCCAGGTTTAGATTCACCACTTTAAAATAAGGTAAAATGCATTGGAATACAATTCGTTATCAAAATTGTCTTCACCAGTGTAATAAACCAATAATCTTTAAAAAATATCTGAATCCCAGATAATAATAATAATTATTAATCCATATAATAATAATTCCAAACATTCTAAATTTCAAATATTCCAAATATCTTAATTGCATACGTCAGTACAATGAAGTAAACACTTCTGCATTCATATTGAAACTCTAGTTCATGATTCTTTTCAAACAAGTGTACTCTTTCTGTCAACAATTACGGAAGAAACTTATGCCCTCTACCCTCGTAACACATTTATAATATTCTACCAAATAATAGTCAATGGTCTCGGTAGGATTGCCTATGAATGTTGGCGCATGGAGAATCCATGTTCAAAACTTCATACTCGGTCTCTAAGTGAGTAATTTTGAACTTGTGTAGACTTTTTCATCTGTTAAATTTTCCAGTAATACGTCATCAAACATGGCGGTCACGCAAGTACGTAACTTGAAACATCATTGTTCATATTTACTTGACTCCCCACGAAGGCAGAGTTCGGTACAAGGTCGGTTTACAATGTGGGGTAATCCAGCTCCCCTAACGTGGCACTCTTGATTGGAACCCAACTATACATTGTCTCAGTCTAGATGGACAGAAAAGATGAAGTGTAGTGTCAGCACAGATACTACATTTTGCTCTTAGCCAAAAAACGGCAAGGAGTTGCAAAGTTGAAACAGCATTGTTAATATTACTTTTATTTCCATAAACCTTTCAGTAACTCCACCCATATGGTCGGTAAGCTCAAAGCAAAAAGGCTTGTTCTAAAATATTCAAAATCAGTACCCATAAAAGCTCATAATAATAACGACCCTTCAATCAAGAAATAAACCGAAACTAAGTAAAATCCAACCCCTTCATTGTAGAGGTCGCCAGATGTCGAAAAAGTTTATAATCTAATAGCTTCTTTCCTCGAACAGCTTCCCTTTTGAATTCCTTCCCTGTGCCTTCTTTCCATGACTGTGCCAACATGGAGAAATTTAAATGTAATGTGCACAAACATCTCGTTGCACACATCTTTATTCCCATAGAAATCGTGCCTCTAATTCAGAATATCACTTTACGTCGCAATGGCAGTGTGTCTGGTTTGGAGCCAATATGTTTAGCAAAAATAAGTAATTTGCAATAAATCGTTTCAATTTCGGTTTTAAATCACAGACATGGGTGATATGCCGTAAAATCAAAAACAAAACTACACAAGGAAAATCTTTTGAACGCATTACCATTCATCAAAATTATTATAGAGAAAAGACCTACCATCCAAATTACACAGAGATTCGTGGCGTGTCGAATGGTAATCTAGTGGTAATAGTGGTGATGATGTTAGAACTGGTAGTAGAAGTAGTCGTAATAATAATAATAATAATAATAATAATAATAATAATAATAATAATAATAATTATAATAATAATAATAATAATAACACTAAAGAAATATCATAAACTGTCCCCACTCGCAAAAATACACAATTTGATGACACCAATTTCGGCTAATACCACACAAAATAGCCATGAAGGATCACGGAGGATGGAAAGACTGTGAAGGGAAAGCATTAACCAGACCTCGACTAGAAAGGTGCGGAGAGTACTAGGCCCTTCAGGAGAATTATTCCCACTCTAACCCCAGAGAAAACTAACGGTCGTTGCCAGCGAGTAATATATGGTAAGCGGCTGCTGTCATAACGCAATATAATTTGCAATGGTGATCGAAAGGGTTTGATATTACGAGACATCTGAGGAGATTTGTTGTCACTGACTCCATTGAACACCACCGGTTATGGTCATTGTTAGCAATCACTAATAATGATTTGTGTGAACATTCCTAGGGAGTAAATACTACTACTACTACTACTACTACTACTAATACTAATACTAATAATTATAATTTTATAAACTGTGCGCAGTAACAAAAAGGCATCAGACTCAGATGATATTACACAAAATAGTACGTGAGGCTTATTGCCACCCAAATTCCAGTGAAGACCTCTGGTCCTTCCCAGCGAGAAATCAAAGGTAAGCGGCTGTTGCGATAACACAAAGTCATTTGTAAAGGTTGTCGAAAGAGGTGGATAGTACAGAAAATCTGTGGCGACTTGTTATCACCCAAACTCCAGGGAACACCACCGGTTATTATCAGGGAGTAATCTCTGACGATTTCCTGTGTGAGAACTCTTAGTGAGTACAAATAATGATGATGATAATAATAATAATAATAATAATAATAATAATAATAATAATAATAATGATAATAATAGTGACGTTATACATGATGATGACCAATCTCGTGCATTCTGCAAAGGTGTTTGGGAAAAGGAAGTAAAACATAAACACGATGCAGAATGGATCAAACAATTCTTCACCCATTTCTTGCAGCAATGATGAACGGCTGTTTGACGACAGGTAGCTTTCCCGAGTGACTGACAAATTACACTACAGTATTGATCATAAAAGATAAAACAAAAGAGATAAAGTGATAAAATTTAGACCAATTACTTGCCTCTCAGTTATGTGGAAACTTTTCACTAGCAGATTGTCTGAAAGTGTTTATGATCATTAGGACCAAAGATGAGCTTCAGATCGATAAAATGATCCTGAGAAACTCTAAACGAAAAACTACTAATCTTGTCATGGGGGATAGATTATAAGAAATCATTTGACATGGTGCCCCATTCATTGATACATAAATGTTTGGAGATTTTCGAAATAGCCCTAACATTCAAACAGCTTTAAAGAACAGCATAGATAAATGGGAAACCAATTTAACTTCAGTAGGTGTTGCATTAGGTAAAGTAAAAATCAGGAGAGGGATTTTTCAGGAAAATAGTCTTTCCCTTTTGCTTTTTGTCATCAGTTTGATCCCGATTACACTTCTCTCACGTAATGTGAAGGCAGAGCATTAACTTACGAAAGGGCTTACTATAGCCAACCACTTACTATTCAGTGATGACCTGCAAGTTTTTGGAAACAATAAAACCCAACTTCATACCCTAATAAATACGGTTATTTTATTTAGTGACGACACACGAATGGAATTTGGCATCAGCAAATGTGCTATTCTTGTTGTAAAAAGAGGTAAACTTGTCAATTCAGATGACCTTGAACTCCCAACAAAAGATCTGATAAATAATCTTGACAGTGAGAGGGGCTACAATTACTTGTGAATCCTATAGGCAAATAAGATTATAAACAAGGAAATGAAAAACTAGGTCACAGCTGAGTACAACAGAAGAGTAAGGGTTATTCTTAAATCACACCTCCACAGTCGAAATACAATATATGTTATCAATGCCAGAGCAGTAGTTATCATTCGATATGGTATACTTGACTATAATGTAGATGAATTAGAATGTTAGGACACCAAAGCACAGAATATTCTTACGATTTATGGAGCTGTAGACCGATTGTATCTACATAGAAAGGAATGGTGGTCGAGGTTTACTTAGTGTTGAAGATGTCGTGAAGAAGGTTGTCTATATAAATATATTTCTGAAAGTAATGATATTCTTCTTCGTGAAGTGAAAACAGAAGAACTACTAAGAACTTGGGTGAAAAAGAATCTAGGGTTGCAAGAGAGAGAGAGAGAGAGGGAGAGAGAGAGAGAGTTAAATTATTTGAAAAGAAACTACACATTGTATTATTTAAGAACACCTTATTTAGAGATAATGGGATCTTGAGTTTGTTTATCAGCTGTGATCTCAAAAGATCTACTGAGAGCACTTTAATGGCAGCTCAGAAACAAGCTACTCGCACTAACTTCCTCAAACATTACATTGACAAAAAACTGCAGAATCACCGATGTGCTGATTGTATAATGAAAGGGAAGAAACCTTAGCGCATATTGTATCTGAATGCCTTATGCTAGCACAACATCGATACAAAAAAATGGAGACACGACATAGTCGCTCAGGTACTACACTGGAATATATGCAAACTTTATGAATTGAACTACAATGAGAAGTGGTATGAACATAAGCCAGAAGTGGTACAGGAGAATAACAATGTCAAACTTCTTTGGTGCATGTGCATACAACTGATAAAGTTCTTAAACATTCAAAACCCGACTTATTTTTTTCTAAATAAAAACAAGAAAACTTGCTTAATCATGAATATAGCCTGCCCCTTCGATACCAGAGTGCAGGAGAAAGAACACGAAAAAAAATATCAAGACCTAAAATGGGAATTAGTTAGACTATGAAAATGTAAAATAAATGTCACGATGATTCCCGTTGTAATTGGAGCGCTTGGCACCATAACGAAAAACAACCATAATTGGCTTAAACAGATTTACGAGGCAATTTCTTTTCCAATTCGACAACAGGTTTGTCTGTTATGTGCGGCGAAAGTGTTAATGCACAGCTTGAATGCCTAAAGTCAAGGGAATTGACTTGATGTTCAAAAAGAAAACTCCAATTAAAATCACCCATAAGTTGAGACTACTATTAAATAATAATAATAATAATAATAATAATAATAATAATGGTAAGGAGACGTTGATTTTGGATTATGCAGGAGCGATGTCTTAACATGTGTTACGGTGATGACATCAAAGTAGAACAAATATACAGTCATCCACAGAGGGGCTTTTTATTTGTATCACATCTCCTAAATGTATACAGGAAAACAGATACTTAAGGCTGAGTTTGAAACCGACAATATATATATATATATATATATATATATATATATATATATATATATATAAGATAAATGAAAGAAGAGAGATAAAGATGTACGAATGACAAATCTATTTCAACTTCGATTGTTCAATGCAAGGTGTACGCCGTAAAAACATGTTTATTTTTCTTTCCTTAAGCCAAGGCTTTTCAAATATTTGTTCCATCTTTAAATCCCCTTTCACAGGACACCTTATCAACGGACATGCACCAACTGGACAGACTCGCATACTTTTACTCTCCATTACTTTATATTTTTTAAATTGTGAATTTTGGCTTTTCCACTGCCAACTTATCCATCTATGTAATTCCTCTGATGCTAAAATTTTCATCTTTGAAAAGCCTTGGCTTAAGGAAAGAAAAATAAACATGTTTTTTTCCGAGTACATCTTGCATTGAACAATCGAAGTTGAAAAAAATTTGTCATTCGTACATCTTTATCTCTCTTTTTACATTTATCCTTCATAATTGCTCTATCTCGTATATTGAGCTTAAACAAGTTAACTATAAGTTCTATCCTCTAAACATATACATTTAGTTTCAAATATTTTATGTATATATATATATATATATATATATATATATATATATATATATATAACATAGTCATTGAAGTATTGTAAGATAATAAAGAGTGGTAAAATGAATCGTGGACGAGTCCATCGTAGGTGAGACGTCGGGAAAGAAAGAAAGATAGAAATCGACTAGATAACTGTTAAAAAGGAGAAGGTTCTGCAATGCAAGCGAGACTTGAAAGACGGTGGTTTCAGAAACGCTAAAAGCCAGAGCGCTTGGTGATCGGTGTATCGAAGTACCGGAAGAATGAGAGTTTACCGATGTTTATGACACCGATCAAGCTTTATTGGCTATGGTACGCAAGTCCGTCTTGCAGTTAGGTTTTCGTGTCCGTTGACTAAAAATGCGACTGATAAGCAAGTTGGTACCGTGAAGGAATCCCCTAACTTGTATCTCATCAAAGTGATTCTGGAACAATAGCTTCAGTTCCCGCTCGGATAGACAATGCAGAGCAAATTGCTTTCTAATCGGATGTATATATGAACGAGTTTCTAGCGGAAATCAAGTCTGTGACCTCATGAGACAAAAGTATGTCAAAAGATTGTTATATGTGGGTGCGTAGCCGGTGTAAACCATCCAGTGATGGGAAATAAAGAAAACCAAAGTTTTTCCATATACGTTCTGTTTTTTTGTCATTCTTGTTGGATCTTACCGGGTACCCCGAAAGAACGGGTAATGCAACAGTATGACCTTGATTAATGTTATTTTGAAGTTGTGTTGTGGGAGTAGTAAATCAACAATGGCCATCTTCGTCCCATGTGGGTACAACTACAATTAGAGTTAATCGAACGATTTTTAATAGCAGCTCTTAATATTATTTTAATATTTTATACTGTACTAGTGAGACGCGTATCTCGGCAGTGTCTTGGGGAATAGCTACGACGAACATCCCACCTCATAATCCCATATAATTTCTTCTTTTTCATGTGGGGGGCGTTTAATTAATAGTATCTATAAAGAAAACTAGAATGACAGTACTATTTATGGGATTATTTGTTTTGTAAATAAAATGATATTTTTAAGAAGTTAAGTGTTAGGTTTATTTAAAATCCTTCAAGACTTAAGGGCTATATAAATAGTGTTATTGTGTGCTTATACCAGTTACATCAAGTTCTCATCGTAACACTGGAATTTGTTTAAACTGCTTTTATATTGAGCGGTGGAACTACCTAAGAACGCGCGTGCGCCAAACAAAATACTGTTTTTTTTCACACGAATTCCTGATCAGAGTGCGATGCGTGTCTACTGTTACTATTTTCTGCACCGAGAAATGTTTTAGGCAATAAGTAAACTTCTTTAATTTCTTGGTAAGAAAAGTTTTAGGCAATAAGTGAACTTCCCTAATTTCTTGGTAAGACAAGTTGAATATTTTTGTACGGATAACTTTTCTAATTTATTTGATTATTGTGTATCCCAGCACAGTTTTTTTCTCCATATGCAACCAATGATCGTGAAAGTACTTATACTGAAAAAACCAGCAACAGACACGAAAAGTAGTGCATAATATTTATGAAATATTACTTGAAACAGAAAAGTAGAGATTGTTTTGTGAAAATGTTATGCCGAAGAGCAAGGTTGGTTTTATTTTGTTATAATAAAAACTTCAACCGTGTACATTTTTATTGGTTGTGTAATCGATGGCAGGCGGTGTGATTAATACGAGGAAAAAGTTACTAAAATTTGATTTATTCTGCATTCTCTATAATGTAATGGATCGAAGGATCAGTATTTATTACTATGAAGAGTTAGTCACTCTTACCCCGTTTCTGGAAATCAGTAAGCAAAGAGAAAAGTGCTGATCGGATAAAATATGTGAATCGATGAATTTGAATTAAAGATTTTTATGTAAACGCGGAGAAATAATGGGCGTAAATCGCAAACGAAGTTGATTTATGTAAGTATCTCACGATTAGGAAACTATACGGGCCAATGAAATGGGTGAAATTGTGCCTTTGCTTTATGTATAAAGTTGTATCTCTTCCCACTCAAGAGAGAGTGAGCGAAGAGCTTTCTGTTTTTACCAGATTTATTCTTAAATATAAAAAGTGGATTACTTGGTACGGAATTTACTTATATAATTTACTCGGGATTTGGCTGGAGGCAAACGGCATAAGTGTTGGCCCATTTCCTTATACATTTCCTGAACTGACAAAAGCCACGTGGAATCATCCACTCTATTGCCCAACCGCATTTCTTGCACGCCGAGTTGGAGAAGGGTAACGCAGTGGAACGAAACTTGCACCAATATATGAGGCACCGCGATCATTTTAAACATGTGTTGAGATGCATGTTTTGAATGAGTCACCATTCTAAATTCAGCTTCCTCTGCTGACAATTACTTTACGGATACTTGGATGCAGTTTTGCACATATGGACAATTAACACCACTTCGTTCATCAGAAAAAAATACACTACACGTGAAATTAGTTGTGCGTCGTATTTAAATAAGTCTTATATAAAATGCTAAGTAATGGACCCCCGTTCAGAAATGGAATGTACATATCATACTCTATAATAAAGAGAAATGTGTATTTATTTGTATATATATATATATATATATATATATATATATATATATATATATATATATATATATATATTTATTTATTTATTTTATAGATAAAATAGTTTTCTATAAAATAAATATATATATATATATATATATATATATATATATATATATATATATATATATATATACGTCCCTAACAATCGTGCGAAATTATGTAAACAAACGGAGAATAAACTCTACACGGCTTAAGAAAGCCAATATACTAGTAGCTGTAAAACAACTAGTCATCGTCAAAACAACAATATATATATATATATATATATATATATATATATATATATATATATATATATATATATATCCGTCTGGTCACATAAAAGTGATTAAAACTGGCTCGAAGAATCAATTTCAAGTATTATAATTTAGAAAGCAAATGACAAATAAGACAACTGTCCCGTTTTCAATCTATTTCCATAATGAGACGTTTTCTTTCTAATTTTCTTTTTGCTTTCTATACTGAGTTATACGTTTTTCTTTCCTATTTTAACTTCACCTATTAAGACCTTATTTTATATGAATATGAATATTAGTGCCAACACTAGCGAAGCATATTTTTCCGTCGTTTCTGACGGAGAATTCATGTATACTGCAGCAGTAATATTTCAGTTACGCTGATAACATTTTTATGTATGCGTTCAACATGTAAATAGAATTCATAAACTGAATTCACTTAAATAATTTCTATTTATTTTCATTCAATTTCGGAATGAATTCCTGATATTCACAAAATAAGAAGTTTCCGTTCCACAGATTGAAACGGTCCGAGACTTGAAACTTTGTCAGCAACGCAGTTTTTTGTGGTTTTCTCATAAACCCCTTTTAATGAAACCATTAATAATTGGCAGTAATAAACACGCACATATCGCGTTTACTAAACACAAGTGTATACCCTTCGTAAAAAATGGCAGAAGAAATATGCTTCGCCATTGTTCGCATTGATATTCATATTAAATCATAGAATTACGTCACTAATAAAAATGTTCATATATAAATCATTATTATCATATCTGATGACCTAAAAATAAACAACTATTGACTTTTTATTTAGAGTGGAGGATTTGTTTTTCAGTTTGGGACGACGTAAGATTTCCGACTTGTTATTTGTTTATTTCGCTTCCCCCTCATCACTTGAAATCGTTTATTCCTAGGGCAAGTAAAATAAACGTTTTAAATCGCTAACTTTTGTGTGACGGGACACATTTATATTTAATTATTTTATTCACATACAAATATATACACATTAGTCTTTATTATAGAATTGAGGATTTTCTCTTTCTTTGTACATTTTTTGTCAACATTTTAATATAATAGACTATATTTACATTCTCAGCATTTTCATGAACTTCCGTATCTTTTGATAAAATGTATCAGATTAGAAAGAAAGTAATGTCGTATTTTTTACTTCATCACTTTGCAGACTCCTAAGTTATACACAGTTCTAGATTTTTTGGTGAATTGGTGTCTTAATATATTGCTTGCTTTTCAGATATAGTAATTAATTGGAAAATATTAAGTTTAACGGTCTCAGCCGTCGAAACATGGATATTGGCGAGGAGCATCTGAGACATTGCATGCTCTATGAATTAAAAAAAAGGAAACTCGGCTACAGAAGCTACAAGAAATATTAAAACTGTCTATGGGATAAATGTTCTGAATGATCGAAAATGTCAACAGTGGTTTGCAAAATTTTTTTCTGGAGACTTTAATCTGTCAGATTGGCGACGTTCGGGAAGGCCAAAATCAATTGATAAAGACGCCATTAAAGATGCTGTGGAGGCCAATCCAAAGTTAACCAGCAAGGAATTAGCTCAACAATTCAATACAACCCATACCACAATTATTACATGCTTTCACGAGTTAGGAAAAGTTCCAAAACTTGGACTCTGGGTTCCCCACGATTTGACCGACACTCAACGAAATCAAAGATTGACTGTTTGCACATCTTTGCTTTCCAGGAATCATCGAGAACCATTTTTGCAAAGAATTGTGACTGGAGATGAAAAATGGGTTCTTTACAAGAATACTCAACGCAAATAGCAATGGTTAGACTGAAACCAAAGTCCACAGCCTGTTCCAAAACAAGGACTACACCCAAAAGAAGGTTATGCTCTCTTTATGGTGGGACATGAGAGGACTGATTCATTATGAGTTACTAGAGCCCAAGCAGTAAAATATTGTCCGCAGCTGGATGATCTAAGAATTGCTCTATCAAAAAAAAAACGACCAGCATTACTCAATAGGAAGTGTGTAGTGCTTTAGCATGATAACGCGAAACCTCACACAACAAAACTCACCCAGGAAAAGGTCATAAGTTTCAATTGGGAGGTTTTGCCTCACCCGCCTTGTTCACGTGACATTCCTCTATCCGATTACCATCTTTTCCGGTCGTTGCAATATCACTTAAACAATAAAATTTATGAAAATGACGACCAACTCAAAATTACCTAAATTTGTTTTTCTCTAAAAAATCAGCGAAATTTTTTGAAGAAGGCATCAAGAAGCTAGTTGATCGTTGGATAGAAGTCATAGAAAATGAGGGAAGTTATTGTAAATATTAAAAACGCCCTAATATGAATGTTTCAGAAAATAAATGCGTTGGACAAAAACGACATTACTTTCTTTCCATCCTGATATTATTTTAAATAATATTTATTTCATATATTTATTTATGAAGTCCGCCTAAGTGACGATTATATTTTCAGTCGAGTTTCTTTGTTTGTGTACAGCCTAGCGTCTACATCGCTTGACGAATCGTCACCAAACCTGCTCAAAGTATCGTACATAGTCTATGTCTACCATAGAACTGATTTAATGTTGGGATATATAATCAAAAAGGTGAAGGTAAAGGTCACGGAGAAGGTGAAAGTCACACTTTTGGCGAAAACTTCAGTTCTGTTTATCGTGGAGACTCGCTACTTGGCCCTTATTGTAACCAATGAAGACCTGCATCTTATATGATATTGATCTGAATTTTGAACCTTGAAAAGTTCAGTCAATGTCGTAATTCTGACGAGATTTCAAGTTCCAATTATTCATAATTTGATGTATGTAGCTGATGCTTTTTTATTACAATAGCCATTATGCAAAATTTTTGCCTGATTAAATTAATAGTTTTTAAGCTATTCACATTTCCATGACATAACTTCGGGAATACTTCATAGGGTATAGAGATGTAAAGCCCATCCTTATGTTGTCAGGCGGAGAGATGCAGTCCGACGGCTGAAATTATGTTCTTATCATGCATCTGTGATTATTTCTTGTTTTAATCAATAATCTAATGTCAACTTAAACAAAATCGAACACAACATATAATACAAATATACAGATGCCATTCTCCTAAATATTTCCTTAGATAGACCCCCAAAATAATCCTGCAGATTTATTTTTCACAATTGTCTTTTATACATACACTTAAAAAAATAATTTACATTATAGCAATTTTAGTATAATTTAGATTATTCAGATTACTTTTCTCATTTTGGGTGTTATTTTCAAAACGTTTTGGCCGATGTAACCTCCGACATTTATGCGTTTTGTTGAATTACAGAATCTGTAGGGAATTACGACTGAACCTTTTATATAATCAAGGGGTAAATTGTTCTCGCTTCGTCAGCCACAATTGAGTAGAAGTCTAATGTAATGTTTATTACATGTTTAGTCAATATCGCCTGTAGTAAGGATTGAAGTATTCTCTTCCAAATGACTGTCACTTAGAACTGATTATACTTAGCACTTTATCCGTTGTGGATACTTCTATTATAAATTAGGAGGCTTAAACAGAATTATATTTCGTGTATATATATATATATATATATATATATATATATTCCACGGGATTGATTCAAATCAACTATTTACTTGTCATTAATTTGGATGTACGTACATAAAAGTAATCCATGGGCACGTGTTTCTGGCACACAGCCGTCATTAGCATGGCTAACTAAGACAAAGATCGAACCTTCGATATTGATGTCTGTAGACTGGCGTTTACCTCCGGCCCATGACGCTTCGCCTGAAAATATGTACCGGTTTTATCACCTTAATATTTAATGTATTTTAGGCGATTGTTTTTATTGGTGATGTTGTATTGCTTTCTACTATTAAGATCGTTCACTTCTTAAGTGATGCAGAAGATTGCATTATTAGTCGCCCTTAATTTTATAAGACGTATTTTTCGTTAATACATATATTTTTATTATTTTTATATGTACATAACATATTTACATAACATATGTTACATAATATATATATATATATATATATATATATAAAGTAACTAGAAGAATACCCGCCCCATGACCCGAAAAGTAAATTACTAGGTCAGAACAGTTTTATACAAATGGTTTTATCCTCATACGAAGATTTAAATCAACATATAATGATACTAAACCTAATGTCTAGAATCCTTATTCCAATTTTGATTAAAATTCATCACAGGATTTTGTTCCAAAATTCTTAATGATCAGTGAATATGTTTAGGAATGAATCCTATACATACAAATATATAAATAGATACCCATACTTAAATGTATATTGATTGATTGTTTCCTATGTTATTTCCATAAAAGTTGCTCGACTGAACTTCACCCAATCTTTGGTTCCTCTTTGTAAGACATTAACAGCACGAAAGCGTCGTCTAAACAAGGGAAACATACTTTCTATTCTCCCTCCATGTGCCTTACGTCAGGTCGAATTTCCATGGGCAGAGCTTCTTTGCAATATCATGCCGTCCGTGGAGCACATTACCAAGAGGCTGCTTCCCCGCAGATAGCAACAGAGTCGTCTTCAAATCCACTATTTTCCTGTCATAAACTGCCTCATAAGTACTGTAACCTTTTTCATACAATTGATTTGTCTTTCGGTTAACTATCTTTCCATTTCATTAAGCCTTATACTTAAGTTACTTCTTGCTTTGATAAATGGTGACACAACTAATACAAAACGAATATCCCTCTGCGCCAACTTTCCGTATCGAAGCCACGCCGATGAGTTGTCGTAACAACGAAACGACCGTCTGTGGATGACCTATAATTGTATATATATGGTGTTGCATCAAAATCCGACACTTGACAAAAAGAAAACGGAATAGGCAATAAAAACAAAAGTTGTAAATAGAGAGACACGACAGTTTATTAAGAAACAGTTACATATTACATATTTTTCAATTGAACCGTCGCCGACGGAGACGACCATCTCAAGGCGGGTGCTAAATGAGTCACGCACTTTGGCGACTACGTTCTTGTCTATTGCGGTGAACCCCTCCAAGATGGCAGTCTTCAGAAGGTCGACCGTGTTGTGGGCGTGCTTGTTGGTCTTTACCTTGATCACGTCCAATGGAGAGTCAAGGGGTTGCAGTCGGGTGAAGATGGCGTCCACAAGTGCAGCGATCAGTGGTTAGTAACATTGTTGAGCAGCCACACCTAGGTTGTCTTGGCCTTGTGTACAGAAGTGAAGTCCCGCTAGAAGACGTAGGGGCGTCCAGTGGCGATCTCGTCTAGGGCTTCACTACGGTCCTCAGCACCACCTGGTATTTAATTTACGTTTGTTAAGTGTCAGATTTTGCTGCAACATATATACGCTTTTTACTTCTAGTAATCTAGCACTCTGAGTAGTTTTTTCCCGTTAATCCGTCGTTAGCATAGCCATGTAAAGAACAGTTAAGGAAAGCTTAAACCGCTGCATTTGAACTGGTCCTAAAAAATCAGCGTGTTAGAGCAGGGGAAATATACTATGATTTAAAAGATTTAAATTATATCAAAACAATATTTAAACCTGGTTTTGAAAATAAGAACTTCGAAAGAAAACATGATTTTATAAACATTTTAGAGAAACTATTTATTTAATGGGTTTGTATAAAAACAACCTGTTCTCAAACAGCGAGGCGAACTAAGAGAATATAAGTTCCTTCTCATTAGACAAAAACTCATTTAAACTATCTTTAAGACATACATCCAAAAGTTCAGCAATGGAATGTATACATTTGCTGGGATAACCATTAAAAACATAAATAAACAGCCAGCATATTTAAGGAGAGTCCAAAGTTATATATTTCTGAAAACACATTTCGGTTTATAGGCCGGCATGTTGCTCAGATATTTCCGAGTTCCTGTGTGTGTGTGGGGGGGGTCATTACGTCTACGTCTCATTGTTTAACTGCCACGAGGAAACAACGATCTTAAGGGGGTAAGTTCTATAATTTCTGAATAATAAAAGAAAAATTAGTTTAGGTAAAATTTCAGAAAAAGCATTTTCTGTGTAACGACATCGAGCTTACTTTCTCCATTGCTAATTCGAAACGAAACGTTAAGTAAACCTAAAGCAATATTTTCTCATAAGAATTTGATTATCTCTCTCGTATATATATATATACATACGCACACACACACACACACATATATATATATATATATATATATATATATATATATATATATATATATATATATATGAAGACTAATGGAAAGGAATTAGAGGAGCAAAAGCCAAATCAAAATTCAATTCAATTGCTCAGAGCAAGGTATAATCCGCAAAAAGGCAATTTATTCAAGTTAAATTTTCCCTAAGCCAGGCTTTTCAAAGATCAAAATCTTATCATCAGAGGAAGTCGCTGGGATAGATAAGTTGGCAATGGCCAAGCTTTAAAATTTGAAAAAATGAAATAAAAGTTGTAGGGAAAGAAACGCAGGGCAAAACTCTGCCCGAATGCAAGCAAATGTCCGATTGCTAAAAAGTCCGGTGTCGAAAAGTCCAGCGGAGAGAATAAGATGTAGATAGGTAGGTCGTTAAAGGCACGAGATGTAATGAGAGAGGTTTCAAAGTTAAATTCCAAGAAGCCACAACTTCAGGTACGGCGAAAATAGAAAATCCAAAAGGGTAAAAAGTCCAATAGGAGGTACGTTCGATGATGCAGGCAGGCTCAGAGAAGATTGAGGTGGAAAATATTCGCCATTAAAAATACTTCCTGGGCAGAGATAACAAAGGAAATAGGTTTTACCTTTCCTAAAAGTTCGCTTTTAGTACACCTCTTTATATATATATATATACATATATATATATATATATATATATATATATATATATATATATATATATATATAATGGCAGATCTAAGCCTAAAAGAAAGAAAAAAAGCGAAGACCGACACAATAACGGTTATTTTATATTTGTCTGTAGTTAAAGACAAAATCTCTATCGATGGCAAATGATAAAATCAATTATGCTGGACGGTTAAGGCACATTGTACGAAGATGCTACTTATTGTAGTACGGGTACAAACAAACTCAGCGAAGAAAAAATGTTTTAATGAAACAACATATAAAATGAATAGGGAATGCAACACAGTTTCTTCCTCTCACGATGGTTATCTCCTTTTTAGAAGTACTGATTATAACCTCATCAAAGAAAAATAAAGGCATCATACGTTTCGAACATGACATATATCTTGGTTGTTGGCCTAAACAATTGTATGAAAATAAACCAACCCCTGATTTTTTCGTAAATTTGTGAGAATGTGTTCACTACATTTTATGTGGTTTCTATAATATAGATGGTGGCTGTCTATTCGATTTTGAATATGACCACTTTTGGCGTATCGATTCGATATTAGTGCAAGAGTTCCTAGTGGGAGTCGCAAATAAAGCTCTTCAGGGCTGCCAGTGTTGTGATGAACTGAGGGGATGCCATAAATGAAGTCACTTCTTGCCTGTGCTTGATCTACAAAACATGCACTAGTTAGCGATTCAACAAACTTGCACATCACATAGTATACAACTTGCATCTTAAGTGTTTCACATTTCTTCCATCTGCTGGAGGTGTCACGGTTCGTCTCTTCCTCGCTGCTCTCTTCCGCTACTGACGTTTAATCTTATTCTTTTCAAAAAGCTTGCTGTCTTAGAAAATCGTTTTCCTCCACCTTGATCTATCTACAGTCACCCTTCTCCCATCTCCCGACGTCAATTCCAAAGCACTTTGAGACAATCTTTAAATTAATTACAAGATGTGTGCTTTAGGTGAGTATTCCCAGTTAGTTTCCCATAAACTACCTGCTTTTGGGAGTCTGTCATCAGAAACACAAATAAGATTACTAGCCCAACGAAGTCTGCGTTTACTTATACGAGACTCGATGCTTGGAACAGCAGCTTGTTTCAACACTTCGGTGTCAGGGGTAAAGCTATCCCAACGGATGTTAAGCAAGTGCCTAAGGCAATTCTGCTAGAAACGCTCTAGCAGGCGAATATGAGCTCGATAAGTGATCCATGCCTTACAAGCATATAACAAAGTTGATACCACACAAGCCTCATACACATAGATCTTAGTTTCCAGCCTGATATAACGTAGTGCCTATACCCGCTTTTTACAATGACCACAATATACATCACACCAGCCTGTTAAATACGTCTACTTATCTCAGCATCCAACGACACGCTCCTCGAAATAACACTACTCAGATACATAAAACAATATATTACAGACAGTCTGTTGCCTTCAATAAATATATCCGGTTCTTGATACGGGTTGCCAGGGGCTAGGGCAAATATTGCCTTTGTCTTGCCAAGACTTAGTGTGAGACCCATGCTTGTACATGTCCATGGAAAAGCGATCCATGATATCCTGCATACCATTCTGCGAGTGAGCATCACGAGATCCATATCATCTGCATAGAGCAAATCTCGAACAACAGTGTAGAATGTCCTTGACAAAATCTTAAAACGGTGTATGTTATACCGCCGACCCGATGTGCGAAATCGAAGATACAAACTTTTGTCACAGTTAGTTAAAGCCAATGGCAGAGTTACAGCAAAATAGATGGAAAACAAAAAAGGCACGGGTATATCACCCTGTTTAAAACATTGCAGTTGACACGTGCTTTCATGTTGTCGTGCAGCTTACGAAGCAGTCTAACAACGTTTAGATTACACCCGAACTGACCCAATACCTTCCAAAGTGCATCTCGAATAACTGTGTCGACCGCTTTCGGCAGATCAACAAAGACCTGATACAGGTCTAGACGATGTTCAATACACATTTCCTGCATTTGACGTGCCGTAAATATCATATCAGCGGTATCCCTATTTTTTACAGCCACACTGACTCTCAGGAAGCATTAGAAAGCAGATTTAAACATTTAGGTTATCTAACAGGATTATGGTAAATAGCTTTCCTGTTCTATTTAATAGAGAGATGCCTCGATGGTTGCTGCATTCATCTTTCTCCGTTTACCCTTGTACAAAGATACAACAATAGAGTGACGCTAACTTTGGTAAAGATGCCCATCAAACAGATGATGTTAATCAACCCTCTAATTTGCACTGTTAATGGTCTTACACCACAGCGAAGGATTAACAGATGTATATTATTTCCACCAGGTGCTCCGCATCTTCACTACCACACACCTTCCTCATTGAGGCAAGGACCAGATTCTATTTCGGCAATGATATCTCTCAAAGGCAAGCTATCTATAACATAAGTACTGACTATCTACGGATTAGGATACAGATCAGTATGATGCTCTGTCTGTCTATCAACTAGCTTGCTTAGATTCCTAATCAACTCTGTGACATTTTTGGATTTTAATGGGTTAACACTAGAATGACTAAGAGCATAGACTTCATCAGGTCATATATTGCTTCACTGTCAGCAGCATGCTGAACATCACAAACTTCTGTCGCCACCATTCATCCTTCATCCGTCTAAGTTCTTTCTGCAACTCTGATTTAATTACTATGAGTGTTCCACATACTTCAGATCATGAGGTGACAAGCCGCTATCAATCCACCTTTGCTGTAGTTCATGCTTTTTCTGCAGCAGTTGAGCGATGTGAGCATTATTGTCATCAAACCAGTCTTGATGCTTTCTATTCGTTAGCCCAAGAATATCTACTGCCTTTTCATACATACACTTCTTAAAACACTCCCACATACCATAAAACGATATCTGCTTAAGACTATTCTGTACGTCTAGAGCGGTGTTCTCACCATTCAGCTTCGTAACATTTATTGTACGAGGACACTTGACGTTGCCGAATCGCCTCTTCGGCCTAATCAGGAACCTCATGTCAGCACACACCAAGCGATGATTTTTCCAGAACTCGGCATGCCTTTTGACTCGAACCTTGCAGACGTCCTGTAGATCGCGTTCACGCGTGATGAAGTAATCGATCAAATGCCATTTGTTGTGATCGTGGATGCATCCATGCGTTCTTATACTTTTGTTTCAGGTGGAAACACGTGTTAGTTATCACTAAATCCAACTCAAAACACATTTGCAGTAAGCGCAACCCGCTCTTATTCATACTTCTAACTCCATAACATCTGAGTGGATGCCATGTTTTATATTCCCTACCCACCCCGCATTGAAATCCCCCAGCAAGACAATTTCATCATCTCGCGAAGCAGTCAAGATAACTCTTTTACGATCGTCATAAAAGGATTCTACTAACTTAGATAGGCTGTCCAACGTAAGAACATTAATAGAAATAAGAGTTGCGTATCGCTTACAAGATAGAATGAAATGGTAGGTCATAATACGCTCATTTAGATCACAAAAAGATTCTCGAGTGTAGGAATAGCCCATGTCGTAATAGAAAATCCTACGCTATGGACGTGCCGTTCGCTTTCCGGTTTGCCGATTCAGTAAAATACATATTAAGAGCACTCCTCTATAAAGCTACCCTCCTCTAAGAATCTTGTCTCTGACAACGCTGCTATATCAATTTTGAAACGTACCAGTTCTTGTCCAACAAGTGCTTTTCGTCTATCCGACTCATCAGAACCATTACAATCAAGTAAAGATCTGACGTTCCAACAAGCGATTTTCAAATCATATTTTGTATTACTCATTACATTCATCCCTCTAAACTAGACACATAGTTGATATCTACAAATGTATCACATACGCTAAAAGTACAAGCACAGCAACATGATTATAGTTACCAACGCTTGTGTGACACGATGACCACTTTCTGAGTATCGGCGACTATGACCCAAGTGAGAGACGAACAGTCCGATAGCCAGTAATAAATATATATATAGTAAGTTATGAAAATATATTTATGGCAGTTAAGCTACACAAAACCCTCAACGTTTCATCCCGTCGTGAATCGTCAAGCTAAAATGCATTTTATCCTGACAATTTTCTACAGAGATGAAACGCGGAAACCTCTGTCTAGCTTAATTGCCATAAATATATTTTAATAACTTACTACCTAGCTCTACTCACGTATTGAACACTGCTGAAGTAAATATTGAAAATTGATACATAAAAAAGTATATCGCTTCATAATATTTTATGTGTATACATGAAATAATAATGATAATAATAATAATAATAATATATATATATATATATATATTCAAATTATTTTCGTTTTTTTTTTTAAGCATTGAATTTGAATTTAACTCCCAGCATGCCCGATGCTTCAGTTCTTCGTACCTACAACCGCGAATTCCATCACACAGCGGATAAATACGTCAGACCAACAAGACGTTTCTTCAATGAACAAAACTATAAGTTTGTTTATTTAAAAAAAATATATCTTTGAAAATGGAGTGTTTCTCCGAAATATATAAGATAACAGTAAAAAAAAAATCTATCTTGCATTGTAAGGGCTTTCTATTGACACTTATTACCTATCACCAATGCTTAAAAAAAAAAGAACGAAAATAATTTGAATTTAACTCCCAGCATGCCCGATGCTTCAGTTCTTCGTACCTACAACCGCGAATTCCATCACACAGCGGATAAATACGTCAGACCAACAAGACGTTTCTTCAATGAACAAAACTATAAGTTTGTTTATTTAAAAAAAAAATATCTTTGAAAATGGAGTGTTTCTCCGAAATATATAAGATAACAGTAAAAAAAAAAAATCTATCTTGCATTGTAAGGGCTTTCTATTGACACTTATTATATATATATATATATATATATATATATATATATATATATATATATATATATATATATATATATATATATATATATATACTAGCTGGCTTTGATAGCTCGCTATCGCTTCCCAAATTTCTCGACATGAAATACTTGAAACCAAAATATTAAATAATAAACATTTCATTCATCTGTTTGCTTGTAAACATAGGATAAAAACTCTAGCATTTATTTATATACTTAGATAAACTGTGATTCTCCAGGTTAACTCTTATATGGAATATTGCTCTTAAAAAGAAAATGGAACAAAAAATGTATTATGTACTTACCTGTTAGGGTAAAATAACACAGTACACCAAATTTTACGGAAATTCATCCAGTTAAAAAAAAATCAATTCAAGTTTTATTAGTAAATACTTTCTAGCCGGCACTACTACGATGTTTAGGTAAATTAAGTCTGAATTATCTCCCTTGATCATGTCGAAAATAACGGCTAGAATGCGTTAACTTATAAAACTTGAATTTAAAAAAAACAAAACCACTGGAGGAATTTCCGTTAATTTGGATGCACTGTCTTTTTTAACCTAACAAGTAAGTACATAAGTAAGTTTTCGTGCTATTTTCATTTTAAGATCAATATTCCATGTCGAATTTTATATGGAGAATCATCAGATAAACATTAACTTTTATTCATATAAGTACATATTAACACATTGGTACTTTTTCACAAATTTATTTATATTATTTTGATTATTCGAACTACAGTTCTCATATTGCGTGTTATTCTTACTTCGTTTAGATCGAAACGTTGTAATTATAACACCCAAGAGAAAAACAGAAGTTTGAATAATTAATCCTCACCTAAAACAAATTAGAAACATCGATCTTTAATAAGATACCGCCAAGAAATTAAAAGAAAGAGGAAATTAATTCAAAGAAGATTGAGAGAGAGAGAGAGAGAGAGAGAGAGAGAGAGAGAGAGAGAGAGAGAGAGAAAGAGATAGAGAAGGAGATAGAGAAGAGGGATCAGTCAGTCAGTCAGTCAATCACACTTTTCTCTTGCCTCGTATATATTTCTTGGTAGTTTCATTTAAATTATCTGCCCTGAAAGTTAATCAGCAAATATTTTAAGAAAGTTTTAATTTATCCTCTTTTATTAAATCACCTGAATTAATTATTGTTAATAGCGAAAAAAAATTGCATAAATATGAAACAAAGGTAACGATAAAATTACGAATGAATAACATCAAACATTAATTAATTATAGGCTGTTTAAAAAAAGTAGTTATCTAATTAGACAGATCTATAATTGTTAATGGGTCTTTCCTCTGTACTGTATATACAGTATTCCAAAAGTATATGTTCTATAATTGATTTAAATAACATCAACCCGTTTTGATGGTTGTGTATGATTTATAAATGACAGTTTTTTGCATTTACTCATTTATATATATATATATATATATATATATATATATATATATATATATATATATATATATATACATATATATACTAGCTGTACCCGGCCACGCGTTGCTATGGCTGTTAGTTGAAATGAAGATGTGGCCTTTTGGAGTTCATTTTGATCCAGTTCCATAAGTTGCCATTTAATATGAATGGTTTAATTTTCCAATACTTGTGGATACACAATATTCTTAGTGGTTCCCGTTTCAGTGTAGATGAAGAGATTGTCCGGTTTGCCGACTCTAGAACATGCAACGTATACTTGCCCATGTGAGAAGCAATCAGTATGTAAATATAAGCCACAAAATTGTAAAGATTGTCCCTGTGCTTTGTTGATTGTGATAGCAAATGCCAATCGAATTGGGAATTGTAATCTCTTAAATTGAAAGGGCAGATCTGTTGGAATCATGGGAATGCGCGGAATTAGGACATCTTCACCTTTGAAAGGCCCTGTAAGAATTGTTGCTTCAATGATGTTGGTCATTAATTTTTTTACTGAAAGGCGTGTGCCATTACAAAGCTTAGGCTGGTTAATATTTCGCAGCATGATAATTGGTACACCAATTTTTAATTGCAGTACATGTGGTGGAATCCCTGGCAAATCTAGCGAATTCAAAAACTCTGAGAGATAATTGACTGCTTCATCTGCTTCAACAACAGTGTCGACTTACTTGTATGTGACTAACTCACCATGAATGTTCAACTGAATATTATTGTTGAGTTCGTGGATATCTTTGTTCTTCGGTGCAAGAATGGCTCGTTCACTCAGCCAACTGTGATTCTTAAAATGAATGTGGATGTCCAGGAATACTTTTGTAATTAATTCGTCTTTTTATGTAACTAAATTACAGAAGTTGTGTGGCAATGAAATTCGCCCTGAAGTGAGATTAGCCGGCACTTTTCCATTCCCAATTTCCAACAATTGTTTTGAAAAGAATTCTGGTGATAGATTATTTTGCTGCTGGACACGCATATTTATAGTCAAATTTAATGTCTTAACATGTCGCCAAAAAGTGGAGTATTTGAGGCAAGCATTTATTTCATCTGCTGGTGTTGATCGAGGAATTATAGGTAATGTTTGCCTGAAATCTCCAGCTAGCAATATCACTGCATTCCCAAATAATCTACCATTTCCACGCAAATCTTGCAATAACCGATCAAGAGCCTCCAGTGATTTTTTGTGTGCCATTGTGCATTCATCCCAAACAATAAGTTTACATTTTTGTAATACCTTTCCCATACCTGATGTTTTGGAAATATTGCACATGGGAGTTTCAATAAATTGCATGTTTAAAGGTAGTTTCAAAGCTGAATGAGCAGTTCGTCCACCTGGTAGCAATGTTGCAGCTATTCCTGAAGATGCAAGAGCTAAGGCTATGCCGTTTTGTGATCGAATGGCTGCCAAAATAAATTTAATTAATAAGGTTTTACCAGTTCCTCCTGGCGCATCTAAGAAAAATATATTTCCCACTCCATTATTTACAGTCTGCATTATTTTGTTGTAAATGGCTTTTTGCTCAGGTGTTATTTTGTGAATATCTTCTTGCACATACAACAAAAGATCATCTGTGTTGTAATTTTGCTCTCTATGTAATTCTACATCAAACAAAGCAGCAGCAGGTCGTGTCGGCGAGGTAATTCCTAATTGATTGAGAACTTTGTTTGCAATTTCTAAGCACAAATTTTCAATTCTTATCAATGCCTCATTATAGATTTCTGATGTAAAATCCAGGTAGGTATTTGGATTTTCATCGCGTATTTGATGGAAAATGTCTTCGGCCATGTGTGATTTATATTTCTCCCATAACTCTATTGGAGATGAAGGGGAGCAATTGGTCAAGATGATTGCAAACAATGCACGAATATTATAAGGATGGGATGTGTTGCACGCATCATTAATGCATTCATCCCAGTGTCTGTCATTTTCCAATAAATTCAAAGCTTGACATGCACTGCGAAAAGTGGCATGTATAATGCTTTTGACAATTTTTAATTGCTGGAATGATGTTGGACCAGGCACATTTACCAACAACATGCGAAGAAAGAAACATTCATCTTGTTTGGGATGGATAGTATACAGTCTGCCTATTGTGTTTTCTTTGAATATTCCAGGTTGTCCTTCAACTTGCTGTCCTCGTTTGCGTCGTTCAAATGAATGTCTACTCCTATTCCATGTGCAATACTGAGGCACTTCCGAATAGAGGAGTGTTTTTGCAAATGTGTCAGTTTGACATAACATGAAGAAAGCCGTTAATGTTGTAGCCGGTGGATTCAAAGCTATTTGTTCCACATTCGAAGCTGTAAAGTAAACACGTTGTCCATTTTCTAGATGTACCGCTAAGTGCACAATAGCCGGACTTCGTTCATGTATGGGAAAAGAAAGAATTCGCCATACCGCTTCATTGCTGCTTATGTATCTTCCAGCTTGATACTGTGTGATTTCATCAATATGTAGGCTTTCATTCAGATCATTTCTACGTGTTTGCACGGCAAAAACTGCCACATCGCTGCCTTTATTCACATACTTACAAATGTATTTGATGGACTTAACAGAGTTACAGTATTCCACATTGATGTGTGATTTGTAGGTTTTTGATAGCAAAGGTGAATATGGGACAACCCATCGGTTATCAACTTCTATATTGCCATTTCGCATTTGTAAAGTTGCTAATTTACCGCCATCTTCTACCGACCTTCTTTTGTATAAAGGGTATCCATTATTTCCGGTAACTGTGTTGGGTAGTAATGCTCGGGGATATCGCTTTGAGCATTTTCCATCAAGCATGCATGGTGAATTTGGATTAATTATACCGCAAGGTCCGTGTATCATATGTTTAATTACAATTTCATGCAAATCCTTGTCAATGTCAGCATCAGGTAATTCAGCAGATATTACATTGTCGATTTCGTTTGGACTGATTTTGTTGTAGAGCCAGATTAGGATATGAGAGTGTGGCAATCCTCTCTTTTGCCATTCCACTGTATACATCCAGCAGCACACAGAACCAAATACTTTATGTTTTACAATGAAATTTATTAGCGATTTAAGCTTTTGTCTGAATACACGCGCTGTAAAATCATGTCTATCTACTGATGATTGGCCAGGAAGTAAAAGTTGTTTCATATCATTCCAAGCTGGGTTGCATGTAAAAGTAATGAAGAGGTCAGGACGCCCATAGAGACGAACATATGCAAATGCATCTTGAGTGTACTCATGCATATGACGTGGACTGCCTAAATATGAAGATGGCAAAATTGTTAGTCTTCCAACATTAGTTGTATTACCATCATTTACAACTGCATCTCGCAAATGAACATATTCTTCAGAACGAAGTTTGGACTGATTCAAACGGATGAATAGCAGACGTTCAGTTTCAATTTTTGCATACATGTCTACAATGTATTGGTGGAACAATTGGCGGCATTTCAGAATATGATTGTTTTCGTTCTCTCGAATCATAATTCGGTATGAGTAATAATTCATTGCGCTGCATTTCTTATCCGTTTCTTCGCCACTAACTGGATTTATCATGGTAACATTGAAATGATATCCATCAGCACCATCCCAAAAAAGGAGTGGATATTGCAGGGCATCGTAGCATCGATGAGTTGCAGCAATGTTTGTTAATTGGTCATTCCTCCTATGAAGAACAATATCCCTAGGTTGAAATTGATCTCCAACTATAACAATTGCCACTTCATCTATACTTGGAGCATTGAATCTTCGCACATGTTCTCCAGCAGGCGTTTTGTCAGCATGAATAATAATTTTGTGTGTATCAGATGGCATCATTTCAATGGCAGTTTTGAATAAAAGAACTAAATTGTTTTTATTATGGAGCATATCTTGCAGTTGGGAAACAATGGACCTTTTTATACTGGTTGAAATTCCACAGCGTGCATTCAGTTTATCATTGTTATCACCGATGAAATACATTTGTAGAAATTTATGTTGAGCATCTGGATATGGAAGCAGAGATCCAACTTTATGGTAAATTTGTCCTTTTACT
Source organism: Sepiola atlantica (assembly GCA_963556195.1). Lineage (NCBI taxonomy): Eukaryota > Metazoa > Mollusca > Cephalopoda > Sepiida > Sepiolidae > Sepiola > Sepiola atlantica. The sequence goes on along the minus strand of OY744528.1, from coordinate 43,052,161 downwards.
TTAAAAGTTGGCATGAATTGAGCTGTAATAGTTTCTGCAGCGAACGACGTCATTTGGAAACATGAGTTGTAGTTCCTGATGTTTGATAAAAAAAATGCTTTGATTCAGCCGTATTACCAGCAAGCAAAGTTTTTAATGGTTCTGGTGGATCTGCCAGTTGAGGTAGTTTAATTTTCCCTGCGGCACAACACAATCCTTTAGTTTCTCCCTTAAATTTCAGAGCTTTGCAATAGGGACACACTTCAGTCATAGTTCCTATGTGAACATGGTGGCTTAAACTATAATCCTCATGAGGGTTGTAATGAAATGCTAGGCGATCCCAATCCAGGGATTGTTGAGCATGGAGCCTTGTTTGACGCCGATCTGCTAGTCTCAGCCTCTCGCGTTCGTTACGTTGTGAACGAAGCAGATCTGAAGATGCCTGACGGGATTGTTGTACCCGCAACCGTTCCTCTTCAAGTCTGGCTGCACGTCGCTGTGCTGATTCATTCGCACGTACTTGAATCATCCTTTGTCTAGCTTGTTGGTTTGCAGATGCCAGTTGTTCATGAGTTTGATTTGCAAGTAATCGACGCCTTGTTTCTGCACGGCGAGTATGACGACCTAAGTTTGATCTTCGGGGGGGCATGTTTGTTAGTTACGTATTAAATTTTACCTGTATAAATGTAACAGTAGGAAAGAATAATTGTATAAAGGTAAATGGATTAAAAAAAACAATCAATTATAACCCGCTTCAGTGTTGTCGAAGAAATGCAAGTATGGTTTTTTTATAGATGAAGCATGTTAAAAGTAAGAAAATGATGAAGAAGGCAGGTTTAAAAAACAACGAAGTAGATACGAAATGAAATTAAAGCACGTCTGTTAAGTATTAAATCGTACCTGAAGGATGGTTAAAGTCTAAAAAATGAGTAAATGCGAAATGAACTTAAAGCACGTGCGTTATGTATTAAATCTTACCTGTAAAAATAAAACAGTAGGAATGAATACTTTTATAAAGATAACTGGTTTTAAAATAAACAATCAATTATAACGCGCGAGTAAGGGTTGTGTAAGAAATGCAAGTAGTGTTGTTTTTTTTAAGAGATGAAGCATGATTAAAGGGAAGAAAATGAGGAAAGAAAGCAGGTTTTAAAAACATCGAAGTAGAGAGGAAATGAAATTAACGCACGTTGAGTTTTTTTTTTTTAGAGAGGAAGCATGGTTTAAGTCAAAAAAATGAGTAGATGCGAAATGAACTTAAAGCACGTGCGTTATGTATTAAATCTTACCTGTAAAAATAAAACAGTAGGAATGAATAATTTTATAAAGATAACTGGTTTTAAAATAAACAATCAATTATAACGCGCGAGTAAGGGTTGTGTAAGAAATGCAAGTAGTGTTGTTTTTTTTTTAGAGATGAAGCATGATTAAAGGGAAGAAAATGAGGAATGAAGCAGGTTTTAAAAACATCGAAGTAGAGAGGAAATGAAATTAACGCACGTTTGTTTAGTAAGTATTAGTGTAAACGTTTGTTTAGGGAAACAAACAACGAATAAGGAAAACACTTTTTACGTATGAAGTAGATACGTGACAGCGGAAGGAGGAAGGTCAATCCGCAAGTGAAGTTGGACATGCAGGTTCGCAGAAACGGATTGTAAACCGGAAGTGCAACTTAGTAGGAACGAATTGTAATAAAAAGTGTTTTTTTATGTGTAAAGTAAAAATTATGTTAATAACATAAAAACATAGCTCGGATGTAAGGATTTGCTATAAAAAAATTTCAGTGGTAATGGTATAGTGGAAGTATATTTCCATGGGAAACGAACAAACCAACTTTACATTTTTATGTATATATATATATATATATATATATATATATATATATATATATATATATATATATATATATATTATGTGATTGATTTTCTATCGAAATATCTATTACAGATTTGGTTAGAATGGGAATATAAATGTGTTCAATTAGGTAAAGCCAAACATTGCCTATTCACTTAGCGTTGGTATTCTTTTTGTATGATTTTCCTTTGGTAGTTTATGCAGATGACAATGTTGAGATATATAACGTCAGACATTAGATGCGTAGATGCGTACAGAGTTGAATTTAGCGTAATAAATGAAGGTATCGGAAATCGAACGAACTGTTTGTAGAATTACTGACAAATTCACTTTCCACCTTTAAAAAACTGACACTTAGAACTGAATGTTTCTTAACACATTTAACTGTTGCGCCATGTTTTCATATAATAATACAAATTATTAATCATCTCAAAAACTCTGAAATATGATACAATTTCTGTTTAAATCGTCGATGACATTATCGGTACCAACGATATTTTTATTATTCTATCTCTCAGAGTTGTTCAAATCATGGAGAAAATGGGTCTCAAAACAATATCGTTTATAACACGAGATTTGTTGGTATTCTTGCACCTCAATGTTGTTGAGAATCAGAAGCAGACTTTTCTCGTATTAGCGGAATTCTTACGAACCGGATGTAACTTTTCACGTTCATTAACCAAAGGACTCCAGCCGAAGAAATGTAAGTTTCTTGCGCCCTGTTACGCACGTGCCCTTTTTAAAAAAAAAACTCTTTTTAATGAATAACATGTAATTTTCATATTGTAATAGAAACAATAGTATTTTTCTATGTTAGGCATGTCTCTTCACTGTCATTTAATGTGTGTCCTAGACAAACCGGTAATAAATTAAATGTATTTGTAATCGCACAGTTTCTCGGCTTTGCAACACGTGTATCATATTTGTTGTCAAAACGATATAGTTTGCTAAACACAACAACAACAAAAAACACGACGAAATATCATTTCGAAGTAAATAACTTTGATTTATCCACACGTGCGTAGCTAAACTGATCAAATAGAATATCAAATATTTTAATTCTTGAACATAAATTGTTCATAATTTTTTATTTCGACTTGATTCGCAGTGAAGGCGCTGAACAACTTAGACAAGATTTGTAAATCAAAACCGAGAAGTGAACTTAAGATCAAGTTTATAGATCCACATTTCAAAGTGTTTAGCGGTTGAAACCTCGGCACTTACAAATGAAATGTGCAGAATGTTAGATGGTACCTATACCTAGCAGTCATATGTGTCGCTTGGGGGTATAAGATAAGTAATAACGATCTACATGAAGACGTAAGTAAAAACAGTAGTGCTTATAGCCAGAAGGTTAATATTTATTGGGCATATGTAGGCAAGAAGCAAGGGTTTGTATGCCAACTATTGATGTAGGAATCAAAACAGGTAAAAATTAAAAGAGGGACGCCAGCAATTAGATATTTGGACAAGTTAAGAAATTACACCAGTTCGTTGACGGAAGAACGAAAGCACACATTATAAGATCGTAAAATAGCGAACGTTCTAGTCAATACTGTGCCAGCGAGCTCGAACTAACTAACTTACGTTATTTTCATCTTGTTCCCTTGTGTTTTATTCTTATTCCAATATAATTATTCTATTATGTACAAATATGGCGGGGATTATAAAAACGTACTTCCGGTAATGAAAATTCACACATCTTAGATTATAACTTTTCGTAACAATCAACTTTATTTATAATACTGACAGTTAGTTATCAAATTCAACGACGCAACCATCTATTGTAGCAGTTCGAAGACCATTCGTGACAAGATTTTGCTGATTTTATATCTTCTAGCTTGGAGCACATGGTGCAATGGAGAAAATGTGGTTTTGTTACTAGTTAAGAAATGACACCGGTTTATCAACGGAAGAACTAAAGAACGCGATCGAAAATCGTGAAATATGGAAGATTCATGTCACTGATGTCCGAGCGAGATCGAAACAATACGAATTAATTTGTTATTATATTAAATGGGATTTACGTGCTCACTACAGCGTTGGAAGGTGGAGAAAACCAGCTACCCTCGAGGAAGAACTCTGGTCAAGTAGAATAATAGCCAAGAACTGACGGGTCGGCAATCCCCGTTAGGGACGCATTAGGTAATTGGCAAAAAAACAACCCTCCCCCGATGGAAGTGGTAATACCCAAGACGGTGAACTTCCTACGACCGATCCGAACCATATCTTATTCTGAGAAAATAAGAGTTCACTCACCAGCGAAGCAGTCCCTAGTTGCCAGAATGATGCAAAGCGAACCTCGACAGGCATGACAACAATCGACGGACCAACCATTCTAAATATTGGTAAACCGGTCACATCATAGTAAGAACAAGGATCAGTGGTGCAACGGATATAAGTGCTAAGTGATAATCAACTAAAAATGACAGTTTTCTAGAGGTTCAAGGTTCAATATGGGCGATACTAAGAATACAATTACGAATTACTTAAGACTTTTTCCCGGTCATGGCTGACGAAACAAGTGCATGCTATCACGTGGATTAAATAATGAGTTCCGTACAAAATTCCGTACAGATTCCCGAGTTCAACAGAAAGATTCCAGAGTTCAACAGAAAGATTCCCGAGTTCGACAAGACGCATCTGAATAAGTACGGAGTTTACATCGGCCGAAACGTTGTGGGAATAAAATCTAATATGAGAACAGTAGTCCGAATAATCAAAATAATACAATAAACACAAAAGTTTAAAGTATTTGTGAGCGACAATTATTAGATACAGTCAGAATTTCAAGAGAAAACGAGAAGAAAAAGAAAAACGGTATGCTTTAAAAAAAATTAACTTGACGTGACTTGAGTTATCCATCAATTGACAATGCCACTGTTTTATCTGATAGCTGATTGGATATTTATTTACTCCTCGCGGAGTTAGGCACAAGGCCAGTTTTATCTTACTCCCACAAGTAAGATGTGACCCAAGATCGGGTCGAGCAAGTGGGGTTAAAAGCCAGCGCTCGAGAGGTGAGCACTCTGGCCATTTAAAAATTGCCTGGGCAGCCCCGTCGGCATTTCCCGGTAGGGGCGCCTCAGACAGTAAGCAATAAACTTACTTCTCCCCAAAGAGGGGAGGCGAAGCCTGGGAGGGTGGACCTCCTAGAACTGCACAGGACAGGCGTGCAGTATCCATCGGAACAGATACTACACTTTGATTTTAGCCAAAAGGCCGAGAACTGATTGGATATTATTTACTCCTCTCCAGGAGTTAGGCACAAGGCCAGTTTTATCCTACTTCCACAAGTAAGATGTGACCCAAGATCGGATCGAGAAAGTGGGGTTTGAAAAGCCAGCGCTCGAGAGGTGAGCACTCTGGCCATTTAAAAATTGCCTGGGCAGCCCCGTCGGCATTCCCCGGTAGGGGCGCCTCAGAAGTAAGCAATAAACTTACTCCTCCCCAAAGAGGGGAGGCAAAGCCTGGGAGGGTGGACCTCCTAAAACTGCACAGGACAGGCGTGCAGTATCCATCGGAACAGATACTACACTTTGATCTTAGCCAAAATTGGATATTTATTTACTCCTCCCGGAGTTAGGCACAAGGCCAGTTTTATCTTACTCCCACAAGTAAGATATGACCACAGTTTGGGTCGAGTAAGTGGGGTTAAAAGCCAGCGCTCGAGAGGTGAGCACTCTGGCCATTTAAAAATTGCCTGGGCAGCCCCGTCGGCATTCCCCGGTAGGGGCGCCTCAGACAGTAAGCAATAAACTTACTCCTCCCCAAAGAGGGGAGGCGAAGCCTGGGAGGGTGGACCTCCTAGAACTGCACAGGACAGGCGTGCAGTATCCATCGGAACAGATACTACACTTTGATCTTAGCCAAAATTGGATATATTGGCACGCCAAACCTGCGTATAGTTATGGTATTCCACTAACTGAAGCGGTTATGGTTTCTCATTTACAATTATATATGGGAATCCATGTGTTTCTCAGAAGCAGATACTGAGTGTGCCGATGAGTGCAATTGGAACAACTGCTACCCGAGAAATAGCATGATGTGTGGTTAACGTTTACTCCTCTAGATTCGCCGTGCTCTGTCTATGCCAAAGTATATAAACAGTTAAGTATTTGGAAGCATGTAGACGAGTCGAGGCCACCCCTGAATGCCTATTCGGAAAGGTATTAAACATCTGCAAACCATTTTATGCTTTATAAAACATGAAACACCAACATTTGTGATTTCCGTATGTTCTGTGAGGCTAGCGACTTAAAAGAACTATGTATATTTGTAAAACTTCCAAAATAAACTTTAGAAGATGCACTAACGAGAGATAAAAAGAAAAAAATTAAATACGCGGATAAGAAAAGATTTACTTAATTCCTGAACTTTAAATTGTTATTAAATGCAAAGAAGTTTATGCACAGTGTTTATTTTAGCTGAACTAACTTTGTGAACGAACATTGAGTGATGTAGACGGGATACATGGTTCGCTAAAAACAAAAAAAACCTGGAATGTCTATTGGCATGATTTATTTTGATAAGAATTACGCTTAGTCTCTGCTGTTGTAACAGGAGACGAGCCAATAAAATCAGAAGAACCAGATTTAATTGATGTGAAAAATGTATGGCGTCAGTCTGTAGATATTGCTAGGTTTTGTAAATATCTCAATAAAATAAATAAGTAAAAAAAGAAAGGTAAATAATTAATGTTTGGTGCACGGAGAAACAACTGCTGCTACTTCTATGAAGGTGCCGCTAAGAGACCTTTTTCCTGCATTAACTGGTACAAAATCGACTATTAGATCTATGAATCTAGTGGAGAATTATCTCTCTCTTCTTACTGCCCCTCTTTCAGAGAGGAGACGTTGCTCTATGGAAATTATGATAGAATAGAATCGACTGAGCTCCAATCCTTGGTTCCTCCTTGTAAGACATTCACAGCAAGAACTCGTCTTCTACCACAAAAAAGCAAATATTTCTTACTTTTTAAAAACTTTGTGGAGAAAAGAAAGTGGACCTTGTGACAGGCTTCCATTCTGTGGAGCACGTTACCGCGGGACTCCTTGCATCATAATCATCTTCAAATCCAGTGTCAACAAATACTTGACATAAACCATCCCATAATCAAACTCAGTTTATTTTAATACTCCCATAATATTCTTCATCTTTCAACTGACAATTATTTCATCTTATTAACATCCTTATTCACGAGTGGCTTCTGGACTTGATAACTGGCGAGCCATAAGTAAAACAACTACTCCAAACGCTAAAAACGTAAATTTGAATGAATTGGCATGGGACAACTTTCGGGTGTCGATTTGGTTAGTTATCTACGTATCCTTACTCTGCTTTGTTACGATATCTACATTATGTGATGCGATATACACCTCATATTGCAGTCAATACGGCACAAGAGCAAAGAAAATACTTTTTTCGAATTGGTTTCAAAATAATATGCTGCTACCGAGCCTGTAACCCTAACCCTAACCCTAATAACTAATCCTAGCGACTAAACCCTAACCCCTAACTTTAACTAAGAAGAGACAGCCAACTATTCAGCGTGAAGTTGCTGAGATAATCTATTCCGGCGAATAGAGAGCGCATGCTAATTTTAACTAACTCAATTGTCCATCTGTTTTCATAAATCATCAGCAAAATTTCATCGATCCCAACACCGGAGCACATACACAAGAAATTGAAAGATCAGGACTTGAACTGAAGATTCGCACATAAAAAAAGATGAGGGGCGTGAGATGTAGATACCAAGTATAAGAGGTACCATTTTGTTCGCATTAGTGTTATATAATGGGCCGCATGTGATGATGGACGCACAGAGAGATCGCTTTACTTGCGCGATTTGTAACGAGTTATCTCGTGCAACTTTGGTGCGATGTTTTCTCACGATTCGCGGTGACAGTTAATGAGACTTCGGGTCGAGGGTCGGGTCGCACTTGTACGTTGATCACGAGATTTCGTGACGTCACAGTTTTCCCGGTGAGAAAACTGCAGTGAGATTTGAGTTCTTGACGGGAAGCCGACGAGTCAAGTCGCTTTAGCCATGTAGCGATTAAATAAGATAGGGGAATTCAGATCCCCAAAAATGAGAGCCAGACGATGCCCCCTCTTTCTTCCCTTGCAAGTGATTAGGTAATTAGTTAATTAACTAGCGTAAGCTTCTCTCTCTCTGTTTCAACGAACTTGCTTCGGTGTCGACAAACTGATAAATGAAAATAAATAGCTGGGAACTAAAAGAGAAGGCTTGTTATATTTTGTTATGTGTAGATTGATTTCAGTTACAGAGGGAAACCGCCGACACGAAATTGTGACAACAACAAAGCGTCTGCAGAGAGTGGTGGCGGCGACGGAAGAGACCGCAGGGAGGGAGGGAAATATTATTCCCGAATTAGGTTTACTGCTGTGTCAGCCGAAAGGGAGAGATTGAAGCCGGGACCGACTAGCAAGACCACTTGACGTCGCTCGGATCGAGAAACGACATATCGTCCCGTTAGCAGCGATGCCGTGCGCCGGATCAACAAATGAGCTGTTGTACTACGCCAGATTCCGACATACAAACGTATTATTATAAACGAAATATTTAACATTAGTTCACGCAGTTCGTTTTACAATTAAGTACTTACGACAAGGAAAAACCAAGGTTTTTAACATTCATAGTAAAATGGTGTTATGAAGCCAACAGGATTCGAACTTGACACGCCAGATCGTCAGTCCACGTACGTGTACACTTTATTACAGTCACCTCAACCTACGAAAGGCAAGAGTAATTTTGTAGAACTAGTCCTGTCTCCAATCGGGTAATTTTGGTGGCCGTAACAAAGAAAATAGGTGGAAAAAGAGACGAAAATATTTAAAAAAAAACTTGTAAACTAATAATTTACGATGGATGTAAACAACATTTTTAACAGCCTAAAATTTGTAGGGAAAAACAGTTGATACCTGCTTTGGAGATTGCAGTGATTCTATAAAAAATACTAACACAAATATCAAAGAATATATTTTTGACAAATTTCTACCGCAACATTAATTCTGACAAAAGACGCTAGGAGTTTGAGTTTTATTCGCGAATCTTTTTTTTTCAGTGAAATTCTTAAATGCATTTATAATAAGAATAACAATAAATAATCTATACTATTTACTGAGTCTGTGTTTTTAACTGGCAATGCAATTGAAAACACTAGCCAACGACCTGTATCAAGTAACATTATATAAAGGATCCAGTGGTTGTATTGTGTTAAGGTTTTTGACAACACACCTTGGGGTGCGAGTTCGCGCCTGTCATCCAGAAATAGGGAAATACGCCGTTTTACTTTAATTCATTTTGTTCATAACAAAGCCCTCTAACAAGAGTAAAGATTTAATGGGTGACGTTGGGAAATCCAATCATGTTAATTATTATTCAATCCGACTGGTGTCTTATTATCAAAGTTTGGTTAAATTCTATTAAAAAAATATAAATGTCTGAGTGTTAAGAATACTGGAGGAAACGGTGTTTTGAAGTTTTTCAAAAATAAATAGAAATTTATTTTAAAGTGTTCTGAAATTTGACGTTTTTGTTATATTTAAGCTGCCACCTTTTTCGACTAGTTTTCTCTGATTTTCCAATAGGTAACAAGGCAAATGAATCGACCGTATTCATTTGTTTGATTTTTTGCGGATTTCTTTTTAATAAAAACTGTTTGATTTACATATTTGTTTATTAAAACACATAATATACCCTCGCTTAACCCTACCACTAAACTTTAGTAATCATTTTTATGAAAGGCTGTTTGATTTTCTTATTTGTTAATTTATTAATATTTGCAAAATAATTTTTTTTTAATCCGCAAAACTCTGAAAACAAATTTGAGTTTACAAAATTAAAAAAAGAAATCCACAAAAATTAGACAACAAATTAATATGTTGGGTTAATTTGCTTGGAAAGTCAGACACAATTAGTAGACACAATATAGGAGCTCACCGCGAAGTTTCTGTTTCTGGAAAATATAAATGCTGTAAAACGTTACAACGAACCAATTATTTAATTTGATGTTCACTTGATATCACGATTTCAGTATTTTCGAGAATATTTTATTATTGGGATCGCAAGAGTACTTCTGAAGGTCGCCACATTGCTCTACAAAAATATATGCATCACAGTTGGTCACATTTTTATTACCTCTGCAAGCGAGGTTATATTTTCGATCTAGTTAATTTATTTGTCTGTTTGTGTACAGTTCACATCGCTTGACAAATCTCTACCAAACTTAGTCAAAATATCGTTCATGGTCTATCTTAGAACTGATTAAATTTTGAAATATCGAGGTCAAAGGGCAAGTAAAAGTCAGAGAAAAGGTGAAAGTCACACTTTTAGTGATAACTTCAGTTCTATTCAGCGTAGAGACTCGCCATTTTGTAGCAAATGTATTCAAGGTTGACTTTTGACGAAATTCCGACTTCCGACTTTTTCTAAATTTGATGTATGAATCTGAGTCTCTTTGGTAGCAGTAACCATCATGCAAACTTTTAGCCGGGTCAGATACATAATTTTTGAGTTATCAACGTCTCCATGGCATACCTTTCGGAATACTTCATACAATATGGAAAAGTACAGCGCAGATAAAACGTTGGCCCATCCTTACGTTTTTAGGTGAGGGTAGGCAATCTCACAACTCATTCATGTTCTTGTTTTGAGTAATTTAACTGATTTACTTATTCTGACAGATGGCAACATTTAAAAATAAATTCCGACGGTCTGTGTTCAAAATTTTGAAAATCTCCGGCGTTCAAAATTTTCCATGGTGGATATTGGCAAAACAAGCGTCTCCATAAAAAAGGTTTATCTCTAGAGAAGAAAATTGGTGAAAAATAAACTGCATCCCTAAAAATATTAAGTGCTATGTTGGAAGATCCATCAGATATATTCCTGCCTGTTAAAACTGCATTTCGGGTCGCAATTAAGATGAGTTATTGATTAAAGATAGATAAGTTACCATATTTTCTTTGTTGTTTTCCTTAATTTGAACCTTCTTCGACTTTGTGAGAGAAAAATCGTAAGCAAAATGAAAATGAAAATGGTTAAAATCGTTTCTGCGCATATGGCTCGACGCAGGCATTCGCAGAATTAATAATAAAAAAATACAAACATTTTAAGCCAATCAGATGCATTTATCTGAATCTATCAAATTTGATCTTATTATTCACCTCGAGTAAATAAAAAGCCAGATTTTTCCTTCAACAACATGTTCAACCGAAACGTACACACATACACAGAACATTAATCATTTCACTGTCGTCTGCTTATTGAAAACAAATCTATAAACCGTTTCATTTTAATACTCCTAACATTTGTCACTGAACTTTCTACAATGAAAACAAATGAACATTGACTCTTATTAATTTGCTTATTAACTTTTAATGAAATGTAATTTATGTAATTAAGTGAGAAAGTTTTGATTACGATTTTTCATACCAATGGATAATTCACGGCCGTTAAATTTTCGACTCAGACTACCTTGATATCTTAGCTAATGACTCACCCTTGTTCTGCAAGGACTCAAAATATGAACAACCATTCTGTGTTTTCCTATCTATGCAAACGTCCATTTTATACATATATAAATTATCTCTTTTGTGAACTTATGCTTTTGAATTCATTATTATGTTTAAGTTTATCATATAATATTTCTCTCGCTCTCTCATATTTGAGCATTACCTAAAACAGTTTCCTTAAAATTGCTTTTCTAAAACTGTTTCTCGTAAAAGATCGACCTCAAAACTGGGACCTTAAAAAGGGTCCTCCAAAAACGTATCGAAATAAATGTATTCAGCCCTCAGGCCATAATCGAACTGTAGTGATTTTCCGTAGCGTTCAGTAGAAATGAAACCCTTCTATTCTGAGGCAATTCTTATTTGTATTAATCAGACATCAGTTTTCATCTTGAATGTTATTATCATAACGTTTCAGCCAATGTAACGTCGAATGTACTTCAGGTGCGTCTTGTCGAACTCGGGAATTTTTACGGAATTTCGAACTGAAACCTTTATTTAATCCATTGTTTTCGTTTCGTCAGCAATGGCCTGGTAAGAATTATTAGACAATTTTTATTTTATTTTTAGTTAGTATCGCCTGTAGTGAGGATTGAACCTTCAGCCTACAGATGACTGTCACTTAAAACTGATTATGACTGCATAACTTTATCCGTTGCATCATGTATCTTTCACATTCCGAAGAAATTTTTTATTATTGTTTTAAGCCAGAGTAGCGCTTTAAAAGGGACTAGATTTTCGCACATTAACAACTAACCTTGTGTCTAACTTACCATCACGTGGAGGCAAATACATTAGGACTAACTGTATATCGTGCTTTTAATGCTGATTATCTAAACACATTGAATTAGGATGATTTCGGTCTAGTCTTCAAGTAAGCGAATTATATAATTCCGACGAAATTGTAAATTCGTTTAAAAGATTAGCTTGAACTTCTTCCACGAGGCGAAGGTATGTTTTTTTAATCTACTCTGGTTGGCCACGTGCTGTGGCTTTTAATCATGTGCATCGTCCTTCAACTCTTATCAGAAGGAACAAAATAACAGGGCAGGGCAATAACGAGAGAACATAGATACAATGATCGGTGATTAGCGTGTGAGTGTGTAATAAGAGACGGAAAAGTGGATGCACAGAATGAAAAAACAAGTTATACTTTTCCTTAGTATTTTGGCTAGGAGCAAAGTGTAGTATCTGTTCTGATACTACACTTTATCTTTCTGTCTTTGGTCAGTGAAGGAGAAATTCTTCTAGACCGAGGTATTTTTTACTTTTGTTCCAATCCAGAGTGCCTCTTGTTTTTTTTTGGGGGGGGGGACTTGAATTGTCCCGACATTAAAAACCGACTTTGTGTCCAACTCTGCCCTCGTAAGGGGGGGGGGGCAAGTAAATCGAAAAAAGTTCATAAAAGACGGGTAAAAGAGAAGAATTTGACGTAAATTTACATAAAATTTAGGACATTGTAATAAAAAAAAAGTTATTTGTGAGGAATTAAAACGAGAAAAAAAAAGCCATAAAGGAAAAAAATGTAAAAAGGAAGAACGTTGGTTAAGAGCAGGCACGTGAAATCGCATTAGGCAATGATAGAGGTTAAAGTTGGAAATACAACTAGCAATAAGTCATTAAAAAGCAGGGTTGCGAAGTCAGAGGACACCAGGTTTTTTTAAGGAGTCAGGGTCGGTCTCGTATGAATTCCAGGATTCGGAGTCAGATTTTTTAATCGATGCTCTGGTAGCAGAACGGTACTAAATTGTAAAGTGAATTTTGGACGCTAAAACCTACACAATCGAAAACTGGCATAAAATCCGCGGTTTATTTTTTTTCCTGCATATACAGTAAATATGTTTTGAGGCATTTCCGTCCGTCCGTCCGGATTTTTCTCCGCAACCATCCATTGAATTTCTCTGAAATTTTGCATGAGGCTGTAACTTTTGTCAGGTTAGAAAGTGACATTCTCCGATTTTTGAAAAACAAATCTGGTTAGCCCCCCAGGGGGTCAAAAAGCCCCAAAATGGCAAAAAAATGATATTTTTTGCCCCATAACTTTTCATCCATCCATTCAATTTCTCTGAAACTTGGCCAAAATGTGGAGACAATTGTTCCTAATAGAAAATAAGTATCGCTGACTTTGGAAAAAATCTGGTTCGCGCCCCCAGGTCGTCAAAAGCCCCCAAAATAGCAAAAAATGACCCTTTTCTTCCATAACGTTTGATCCATCTATTCAATCTTTCTGAAACTTGGCCAAAATGTAAGGGCAATTGTTCTGGATATAAAATGACCATCCTTGACCTCAGAAAAAGTATGGTTAGCGCCCCAGGGGGTCAAAGGGGAGTCAAAAATGTCCCAAATTGCCCAAATTTATTGCATTTTACACTCGCCACATCGAGTCAAATACAGAGGGGGACCATGCACGCGCGGCTTGTTATACTTAATTTTTAAGACAATTTTCTTTCTTAATTTTTATTCACGAGAATGGTTTTGTAGTTATTATTTAACTCCTAACCATTAGACTTAAGTTTAAGGTGATTATATGATTACAATAAAAGGATTTCAATTACTACAATACACAGATCTAACAAAAACAGATGAGATTGGTCTATTCGATTTTAATTGTAATTTTAATTAATTTGACAGTGTCAAATACACGGTCGACCTTTTCACTCATTGTAATATGATCATCTTTAACTTAAGTCTAATGTTAAGGAGCTAAATAATAACTAAAAATAACGGTTTTCCACTTACGTTGATATTAAATAAATTAAAAAAAATAAAAATAAAAATCATCTCATTAAATTATAATTAATAATATTGTACACGTAGAAAGAATTTGGTACTGTTCTGCTAGTAAGCACCATAGAATCACCAGACACTCTGAATATTGGAAGATTTTAAAATAAGGAGTCGGAGTCGCATATTCATAGTCATAGTCGGAATTTTTGTAATAGTTGGAGTCTAATTATGACCTTGTACCTTCCTACTCTGCAACACTGTTAACAAAAGAGCAATTAAATGGAACATTAAGTTATTAACCTAGTTCTAACTGCAGCAAGTTAACACGTGGCGTCAGTTTATAGTGGGGAGTACGGCTCCCCGAAAGGACATTCACGATGTTTATAAAATAGCTTAGATCTGACCCGTCTGCATTCGTCGTTACATGGGTGCTCAGGAAACCGACAATATACCAATCCCCTTCCAAATTAGAAAATAATGCCTGAGAGGACATCTTCCTATGGCCGAGTAGGACTATAACCTGGTTTATTTTTAGCTCGGAAGCTAAAGGATGAGGTGTAAATTAACCGAATAAAACTAAGGGCGATGCAAAAGATCCTTCCTTTTTTTTCTTTTTGAAACCCCTTGAGTGAACACACATAAGAAAACCGGATCTAATAAAAAGCGCATGTAGCGCTTGAAAATATCTAAGGATATAAAGAATTAAAACAAGCTTTTCCAAACTACGAAAAGTAAAATAAAAAATGAATGATGTACATTAGAGAGATGAAATAACGAATAAACTAAAAAACAAAACAATTAGAAAACAAATTTTACAATTAATAATAACATAACAAATAATACAATTAATTGGGGGGGAAATCAATAAATACAAAAAGGTGGAAGAGAAAAATAATAAAGACTGAGGTAATACAAAAAATGTGTTGAATTTAAATGAGACGTGTGTTGTGAGTAGTGAAAATAAACTGGAAACGGAGAGAATGATTAAGAAAGAAACAGAGAAAGTGCTATATATATATATATTTATGTATATATGTATATATATATATATATATATATATATATATAGAGAGAGAGAGAGAGAGAGAGAGAGAGAGAGAGAAAGAGAGAAAGAGAGAAATAGAGAGAGACGTGGAAGAGAAGAGGGGTATGAAAGAGAAGAAATGAGATAGTAAATAAATTAAATAACAAGGTTGAAAATATTAAGCAAAGAGTTAATGTGAGAAAGAGACAGATATATATATATATATATATATATATATATATATATATATATATATATATATATTAGGGAGAAAGAGAGAGATATATGAAAATTAAGGAGAGAAAACATAAGAAGGAAAACATGAGAAGGAAAACATGAGAAGGAAAGTCGAGTGAGGGGGGATAGTGAGTGGTTGGACGGGAAGTAGAGTAATTAGAATGAAGAAGAAAGTATATATAAATATATATATATATATATATATATATATATATATATATATATATATATATATATATGAATAAAAATACACATTGTTTCATCGTAGACGATTTGCTGCTGGGATGAAAAGCGGACGCCTCTGTGTAGATAATTGGCATAAATATATGTGTATATATTACTACTAAGCTCTGCTAACGCATTGAGAACCGAGAACTGTTTAAGTAAATACTGACAATCTATATACAATAAATTATACCAGCTTATAATATTATACGTGTATACATACACTAATAATAATAATAATAATAATAATAATAATAATAATAATTATATATATATATATATATATATAAGAGAGAGAGAGAGAGAGAGAGAGAAAGAGGGAGAGGGAGAGAAAGAGAGACAGAAAGAGAGAAAGGGTAGAAAAAGGTGGAGTAGAACAGAAAGAGAGAAAAAAGTAAAAATCGAAGGAGCATGTAAGAGAATACTTTTTTCGAGACAAAATCGCCCCCCCCCCCCTCCCGCAAAAAATGAAAGTAATAAACCGCGGTGAAGGAAATGAAACGAAACGAAACTTATCTTACTGTGTGCGATGTCCGTCGCCGGTTCTTTAGAATAAGCGAACTGCAGAAGAGTCACTTGTTATGACTTGTCGAATTGTGGACTGCCTCTCTAATCGACACGAGCCAGATGAAAACACGGATGAAAACAGAAGATGGAAGAGAAATTCTTCACCGGACGACTGTGCCCGTGTGTTCACGTGCGCGATCAGACATTGTGATTCACATTAAAAAATTTTTTAATTCTTTTTAGAATTTGCGTTTTACACCTACACACACCTTTTCGCCTACACCATTTATTAACAAACATAGTTGCACACATTTTCAGACGTTTTAGAAAGTTAAATAAAAATACATATATTGAAACATATACGACTCGTATTATCGATGTCTCACCTATTCTCTCTCTCTCTCTCTCTTCTCTTATCTCTCTCTATCTCTCTATATTTCTCTCTCTATCTATCTCTCTCTATATATATACATATATATATATATATATATATATATATATATATATATATATATATATACATACATACATACCGACACCCGACACTGTCTAACCTCCTGGAGAAGAGGTAAATAAAACATATATATATATATATATATATATATATATATATATATATATATATATATATATATATATGCATTTATATATATATACATACATATATATATACAGACACATATATATGCATATAAACATGTACATATATATATATATATACATATATATACACATTTATATGAACATATATATATATATACATATATATATACATATATACACACCTATTTATATATATATATACATATTCATATATATACACGTATGTATACATATATATACACATATATATACACACATATACACATATATATACACGCATATATATACACATATTATCAATATCTCATCTTTTCTCTATCTTTCTCGCTCTCTCTTTCTATTTCTCTTTCTCTCTCTATATATATATATATAAATATATATATATATTTATCCATATACACACACACACACACACACACACACACATATATATATATATATATATATATATATATATATATATATATATATATATATATATATATATTATTAAAAATAACCGACAACTCATGTCTGGATATTTTTGTATGAATCCCTTCCATTTTCCGGATTAAAGTCCTTATCTCGGGTGAGAATTGGGTGATGAATCTGCCTTAATTTTCTTTTAGGTCCAAAGTACTTTCTAACCCATCTGGGTCCATCTTCAGTGGAATAATGTCAATAGATAAAGACCTAGAGTGAGTTTATAGTTAATTTTGGCGGGAAAATTTAAATTTAAATGTCTATTGGGAGACTGTGTCTCTGACAACCAAGAAAAATCGTATACATTGGCTCGACTACCACGACTCTGTCCAGGAGGTTGATCATGCATCTATCGGATAATAGTGGCATAGGCAGACACCTCATTAACGAACATTCCTGTCCCCGCACGCAAATCCGAAAATTTCTCGTAGACAACACTAAACTTCTAGAACACAATACTAATATACAAAAACTCCATATACTAGAAGCTTTACACATTAAAACAAAAACAAAAAACGGTTATTAACAGGATTTATCTTAATACTAGTACTAATATATTTAAATGTTTATAATACTAAATAAATATAGTTTCGTATTTAAATTTTCCCGCCAAAATTAACTATAAACTCACTCCAGGTCTTTACCTGATTGAGCTTATTCCACTGAAGATGGAGTGTCTGTATATATTAGCTAGTTCAATCTGTCATTAACTTGTGTTAATTAACGACTTCGGAATGGGGTAAGATGATACCAGTCAATGTTTTCGTTTTCGACAATCAGTCCAGCATCAACTGGACAATTTCGATGGCTTTTTATCTGTTGGGCGGAGGTATTCGGTCCTGGGGTTTCCTATGAGGTTCCCTCTCCAAAGCCTTGCACTAGCTCTGGAGTAAGTTTATTGCTTACAACCTGAAGCGGTATGAACGGGAATGCCGACAGGGCTGCCCAATCTATTTCTGCTAAGCCAGAGAGCTCTTCCTTTAGAAGCGCTGGCTTGATTCTTCCCCCAGCTTCCGACCTTGTGTCATATATTGTTGCAGTGTGGAAGCAATTACATACTTGTTACCAAAAATCCAGCCGTTCAGTCTCTCATTAACTTCGGTTGATTAACGTTTTCGGGATGGGGTAAGATAATACTTGTCGAGGATACATTATCGACAATCAGTTCGGCAGGAACTGGGCCATTTCAGTGGACTTTTATTTTTGGGGATTCAATCTTGGTTGTCCGAAGATGTTGCTAGACGAGAGTACCCTTCTTTTAGGAAGGCTAGCTTTATTCTACCCTCCACCTTCCGACCTTGTGTCACATATTTCTGCGGTAGCAAACAAATAAATACCGTTGATTAAATCTTAGCCAGTTCAGTCTTTCATTAACTTCGGCTGACTTCGGACTTCGGAATGGGGTATGGTTCTACTAGATGACGGTTCCTTACTGACAATCAGTTCGTCAGGAACTGAGCCATTTCGGTGGCTTTTTATCTGTCGGCCTGAGATATTCGGTCCTGAATATTCTTTAGAGGTGCCTCCTCCGAGGCCTTACCTCCTCTCTTTGGGATAGAGTAAGTTGATTTCTGACTACTTAAGGCGCCTTGACCAAAGAAATGCTGATGGAGCTGCTAAAGCTATTATTGCTAGGCCAGAGTGCTTCTTCTTTAGGGGCGTTGGCTTGATTCTGCTCCAACATTCCGACTTGTGTCACATATTGCTGCGGTGGAAAGCAATTAAATACCGTTGATTCATCACCAGCCAGTGCAGACTTTCATTGACTTCAGTTGATTAAGGACTTCGGGATTGGGTAATGTGATAACAGTCGACAATTCGTTCTCGACAATCAGTCTGACAAGAACTAGACTATTTCGGTGAGTTATTCGGTCTAGGGTTGCCTCCAAGACCCTGGCTATCCTTTTTTAGGTGGAGTAAGTTTATTGCTTATTGCCTAAGTCGCTCTGACCGGGTAATGCCGACGGGGTGCCCAGGCTATTTTTCCTAGGCCAAAGTGCTCTTCCTTTAGGGCCGGTGGCTTGATTCTTCCCCCACCTTCCGACCTTTTGTCACATATTGCTGCGGTGGGAAGCAACTGAATATTGTTGATTCAACCGTAGCCCGTTCAGTCTCTCATAAACATCAGTTGGTTGAGGACTTCGGGATAGGGTAAGGTGATATCCGTCAAGGATTCGTTCTTGACAATCAGTCTGACAGGAACTAGGTCATTTCGATGACCTTTTATCTGTCGGGCTGAGATGTTCGGCCCTGAGTTATCCTTAAAAGAACACTCTCTTAGGCCTTGCCTCCTCTTTTTGGGGTTAGGTAAGTTTATTGTTTACTACCGGAGGCACACTGACCGGAGAATGCCGACGGGGTTGTTCAGGTTTTTTTCTGGGTCAGGAGGCTCCTCCTTTAGGGGCGCTGGCTTGATTCTTCGCCCACCTTCAAACCTTGTGTCACATATTGCTGCGGTAGGTAGCAATTAAATACTGTTAATTTAATTCTAGCTAGTTCAGTTTGTCATTAACTTGTGTTGATTAACGACTTCTGGGTGTGGTAAGGTGATACCAGTCGAAGATTCGTTCTTGACAATCAGCACGGCATGAACTGGACAAATTCGATGACCTTTTAAGTTCCGAGCTGAAGTATTCGATCCTGGCTTGTCCTAAGAGGTGCACCCTTCTACGCTTTTCCTCAACTTTTTTGGGTTTAGTAAGTTCAATGCTAACAACCTGAAGCACCATGACCGGGGAATGCTGACGCGCTAGTAAAGCCATTTTATGCTCGGCCAGAGTGATCCACCTCTTATTGCGCTGGCTTGATTCATCCCCCACTTATTCGGTCCTGGCTTGTCCTAGGATTTGCACCCTCCCAGCCCTTTTTTAAGAGTTGAGTAAGTTTATTGCTTACTGTGTGAGACACTCTGACTGGGGAATGCCAACGGGGCTGCCTAGGCTATTTTAGCTAGGCTTGATTGCCCCCACTTTTCAACCTTGTGTCACATATTGCTGCAGTGCGAAACAATTAAAATCCTGTTGATTCAACCCCAGGCCGTTTAGTCTTTCATTAACTTCTGTGTATTGAGGACTTCGAAATAGGGTAAGGTGATACCAGTCGAAGATTTGTTCTCGACAATCAATCCTACAGGAACTAGCCCATTTCGGTGGCCTTGTACTAGGAGGTGCACACTCCCAGGCATTACCTCCGCTCTTTATGGTGGAGTATGTTTATTGCTTACTGCCTGAGGTGCTTTGGACGGGAACTTCTGACTAGATTCCCCAGGCTATTTTTGATAGGCGAGAGTGCTCCCTTTTTAAGGGTGCTGACTTGACTTTTCCCCACCTTCCGGCCTTGTGTCACACATTCCTGCGGTCGGAAGGAATTTAATACGTCTAGGTCAACCCCAGTCTTCGAACTAGGTGACACCTGTCGAGGATTCGTACTCGACAGTTAGTCCGGCAGAAACTTGGCCATTTCGGTGGCTTTTTATCTGTCGGGCTGAACGGTTGGGTTTTGTGTGGTTCTAAGAGGTTCACCCTCCCAGGCTTTGCCTATCCTCTTTTTGTTAAAGTAAGTTTATTGCTAATTGCCTGAGGCGCCCGGGCCTGGGAGTGCCGACGGCGCTCTCTAGGCATGTTGTATAGGCCAGAGTGCTCCTCCTTTAACGTCACTGGCTAGACACCACCCATCTTCCGACCGTGTGTCACATATTCTTACGTTGGGAAGAAATTAAATACCTGTAGCACAACCCCAGATAGAGCAATCCTAAACAGAGCAGGTGTTTTAAACGCTTCGTTACTTGAGAGAAAGATTTTCACAGTATTTTGTTATACTATTGTATACCAGAAAATGTACTCTGAGTAGCTCGGGAGTCAGTCTTTAATATCCTAGATAGAAATGATGTGTGCAATAATGCAGTAGTACATTTTAAATATTGTATATGCTTGATGGAGAAAGAATAGAAAAAAACTCGGCGTTGCCCGGGAATACACTAAAATAAATATAGATTCCATTATATTATTAAAGTGGAGGTGGAAGATAGAACATAACTTTCATTATATTTTCGAGGAAGTGGGTGACAAAGAAACTCAGTGGTGCCCGGGATCAATAACTTTAAAACTGCATGACTTACATTATAGTTATTTTCAATACATTAAAACAAGAAAGAGGAATGGGCTGGGAAGAGGTGAAAGAGAGTTATGGTATAGGGATGTGGAAAAACGGAGAAGGGGAAAGAGAGAAAGATAGAGAGACAGATTGAGATAGGTAGAATGATAGGTGTTTTAATATAAAGATGTTACGCACACTTTCTAACCTTGCTAGTATATATATATATATATATATATATATATATATATAGAGAGAGAGAGAGAGAGAGAGAGAGAGAGAAAGAGAGAGAGAGAGAGGGAGAGCAGAGAAATTGGTTGCATATTCCATGTATACTTCAAAATATATTTTGATGATGATGAAGAGTTAGTGGTGAGTGAAGCATAAAACAATGTTGTTTTCATAATATTGGATAATGATGATTCAACATTTCTAACGCCCTGCGGTATTTATCATGAATGATTATTGATAAATTAGCGTTGTGGTTAAAACACGTCAAAACACCGGTTATTTTTCACCGCCACACACCTCCATCAATAACCATTTCCGATGAAGAACGCAAAGCGTTTAAAAAATGTTCATTCTTCAAACAGACACACACACACATACACACACACACACACATACACACACACACACACACACACACACATATATATATATATATATATATATATATATAAAATTGAATTATGAATTGATCATGTACATGCTATAGAGAGCTTCGCAACATGCTTATCACAATGTTGAGCCAATACGCATAAAACTGTCAGGAGTGGCATACCAGTATCAACCCTTATCTGATCAGACATCTCTTTGGTAGTTTTTATCTTGATATATCTTCAATACCATCGTATATGCTTTTTTTTACGTAGCTTGAGTATTGTAACCGAGAAACATGTCTAAACTACATTACTATCTTTTTTTCAAATAACGTTGTTGGTGTATCTGTTATTATTGAGTCGCTTTCTAACATCTGCATTTCTTTGTGTATCTTGCAAAGTTACTACAAAGAAACGTCTTAATCATTTCACGTCAAAAACTTTGAACTTCCTCTCATGCTCTACAAGTATTGTCTATATTCTACGTGCATATACAGCATTAGAAACTATCGATGTATTGTGAGTCTATATTCACTTTCCTTCCCACGATACCATAGTTACACAATATGTTGCTTTTTTATGTGGGAATATCGAACATATGAAACGGATCTCTTTGTATAGGACAAAAATAGAAAAAAATCCTGAGGAAAAAATTTGTTCTCTTTACGACAGAACCGAAAACACACTTTGACTTATTCGCAAATAAAATAAAAGATTTAATTTATAAATTTATAAATAAGTCACAGTCAATCAAAACCAAGCAAGAGTATTGTAAAGTCTGAACCTCAGAGGTATCAATATGTACTTCTTGTTCCATAGCTTTTCTTCTAGGCAACCAAATGCAGAAGTTACAATTCATATTCTTCTATTAACGTCAGAATATGATATACAGCCGTGTTCAGATGTCTGGTAATGCACTATGGAAGCCCGGGCCAATTCCTTGATTGTATGCTCCAAATACTCAAGTCCTAGTACTGAGAAATGTTACCAGAAAGATAAATAGTTTGAATATGATTGGATGTCCAGGACCACCGCCTCGTCGGCCTTCCATCAACTCGCCAGTGTGTCAGATCAGGATCCTGCAAACACTGTGCCAAGAAACACAAAATCGTCGGTTTTTTGCAAACAGTTTCCGTCATGTCAGTATTTTTGGTGTAATAAAATATTATTTAAGACAGACCTCTGCCACTTATTAAAGGGATAATTGAGGGAGAAAATTTGCCCATTAAAGACCCTCTAACGAGAGATATAAGTCAATAACTTCAGTTGTGTAAGATTTATTTTAAGAATTATACTATAGCTTATAAGCGATGTAGGCTATAGTGTGGGTAGGGGTCACGATTGGAAAGCAATTGTAGTTGTTTTGACAATGTCAAGGTTTGGAATGAAAATAGAAATACAAACATTTATTGTTTGATTGTTTAAGTGATTTCGGATTGAGAAATGTGTGAAGAAAAACACTTTTCAGAATTACAATCACCGATTACGAGAGAATTCGGGAAAAGCTACAGAGCTAGAGGTGGGGGGGGGCGTTCCGCATTTTGTTCTCTCCAACGGTCACTGGGGAGCCCACAGTATATATAATGCTGAGTGTATCCAATAAGATGTCGGCATTCCACCACAAAAAAAAAATGTAAGCCATGAAAACCTTTCCTGTTCCGACTTTCATTTGGTGATGGAGAACGGATGCCCTCAAACAGCTTTTGCATTTTTGGGATCAGTAAAAGAACGCGGCATAACGCTGCATTATTAGACTCTCTTATTTCTTTTGCTTATTAAAATTTTCAAGTATGATTGGTAATGTTGAAACCTCGTATTGTACCATGGCGGCCGTATGTGATGTCAATGCAACGTCAGCACTTTGACGCCGGTGATAAGCTGAAAAAGTAATCTGCGAATAGTAATCTGTTTTCCGCTTTCTGTTTTCTAAATGAAACAACTCGAAATAATTAGTTTTTATTAACTTTTAAAACAAATTAATTTTAAAAAATTATTTCAGGTTCCGTGCGATTATAGTCTCGAACCGAAATAATTTTGAAAGCCACTAATAAATTTATGGCGTGGTATAAAATACAATCTATTGATAACATATTCTATTGGATACGGCATTATTATGAGGTGTACATTTGTAAAAGCACTGATTTTATTTTTTGTAAAATTAAAATAAAATAGAACACAACTCTATTTGTGTGTTAAATTGTAAATTTATAATATATTTCAAACCAAGTTATAAAATGCACTGCATTGAGTTTATTATTAGTTAATTAATTACTATTTTAACCAAAAAGTCACCCACCTCCAAATTACTGTTTATTATATTTCAAATTCATTTATGAAAAACACTGAAAAATTAAAACGAAAAATGTTCTAATATATTATTTTATCGCAATAATCAGAAAACAAATGACAATTTTCCGGCCTTACTAAGCTCGGGTACTTTTTCAGATTATCACCGGTGTCAAAGTACTGACATCACATGATGTCACATTCCGTCGCCATGGTTAGATACGAAGTTTCAACATTACCGTATGATTTATGATTATGAACCCACCCACAGACAGGTAGAGCAGCTAGTAGCATCGATAAGTAAATTTGATTTAGCATGGACATTTTAGCGTATTTATGTATGCTTATCTTCAAGTAAGGGGACATATTAAAAATAGAAAATGACAAGGTAGAAGTTAACAGTTTCTTCATGTTTCTTGTCGGATGCAATTCAACACACGCAGTCAGATAATTCTTGGTTACAGACGAATACAATAGACGAGACGCATTAACTAGTTTACCTTTAGGCATATTTAAAAATAGAAGATCACATATGAATGAAGTCTCTGATTATCTACCTTTGGGGTACTACTTTTGGTTGGCCTCATACTCTTATACCCATCGCCATGATGTCAAGATGCAATATGTTAGTGTATCCGTTGGGGGAATATAAACTATTTATCAACTTTTAGATAAGCATATCAAATTATGTATGCACACATATATTTATTTGCACACTTTTAAGTTAGTTTTGTCATCCTCCTCAGTATGACTATATCGGATTTTTTTTTCTGATTGCAAACGTCTGCTTTTATTACCATAACTATTATGAGTTTAATTCCTACATACCTTTGCACCTACTCTGTCTTCTTTCGTCGAGGCTATCTGAAAAGTGTGTGTCCGCCATCTTTAAATGTATCACCGCGTTATCACAGTCAATCGTCGTTGTAAAACCCTAACCCAACATGAATTTAATGCTTAGTTCTTTATCTAATCATGGTCAGGGGAATATTTTTTAAACGTTGGCATTAAAACGCTATTAAGACGTACCCAAATGTTTTCCTCGGTTTTCGTATGTGTGCATTTTAATCTTATAGGCATCTGCTCTCTTTTAATGTAGTAATATGTTATATCATATAAACATTTCCACTAGGAATTAGATTGCGTAGGTATGTAAAATGACTACCAGAAATTAAGTTGACGTGTTCGAAGAAAGTTATGCCACGAATAGAAAGTCAGCGTGGCAGAATGAGCAAGCCTGATCTTTCTCTTAGCTTTTATCTTTAGACCAGGACAGACGTTGTTTTTATTCATGTAACCTTTTTCATTACGTATTAGTTTTTGTTTTTTCAATACAGACAGACATATATATATATATATATATATAGTCAGTTCATATTATATTGCAATAACCATGGTTTTATTTTATTATTTTTATTTTTTCACATTTCCAAAAAGCATAACATTTCTGTGAGATATATTTTTTACGGTCCGTTTTTATATTTGCTCTGTTATAACTAATTGACAATCATCGAGCTGAATCTTTTAAGGAGACTGCAAAGTAAAAGGAACTGATAGTATATGCTAATACATATATTGTCATTAATAGTTATATATATATATATATATATATATATATATATATATATATATATATATATATATATATATGTATATATACATGGGCGTGTATACTTTTCAATATATGTACGTGTATTTAGAGATTTTATCATGTGTTTATTTATAATGTTACAGAATCCAGATCAACATAATACCTCAGGTTTCAAGCCGTGGGAGCGGACCTAGTTATGTAAGAAACCCTGCATATCTAAATATGACTGTGAGTGGTTCATAATTAAATTAGTATTTTCAGCCTAGGACCGCTCCCCAAGTGTTAAAGTATCATGTGGATCTGAAGTTCTGTAACACTATAAATAAATAAGTTTTACGCTTTTATAAAAAAATGGATTACTCTATTTGATTTATTTTTACAGAAAAATACAAAGAATAATATATATATATATATATATATATATATATATATTTATATATATATGTGTGTGTGTGTAATTGTTTTAAATTTTACATTAAATATTTAGATGATAAAAATCGTACATATTTCCAGGCATCGCGTCATGGTCCGAAGGTAAAACGCCAGACTATAGCCATCAATATCGAACATTCGATCCATATCCAAGTTAGCAATGCTGATGATAGTTGTGAGCCAGAAACACGTGTCCATGGATTACTTTTACGTATGTATGAAATTAATATATATATATATATATATATATATATATATATATATATATATATATATACATAATAAAATGCTATTCAAACGGGTCATGGGTTGTGTACTTAATTAATGAAATATATTTGTTCTCATCTCATGTGCAATGTATTATAGCAATAAAACTTATAGAAATATAAGTGAGTTTTCATTAATTCATTAGTTATTATTGAACACTGTCTTCGGTTCACTCGGACAAAATAGGCTTTTGACTCGTTTATTGCTGATAAGGTCAAATTCACTGACTTCTAAATGCCTGATGTAATTGTATGCCGACTTATCATGTGTCCGGACTGATGAAAAAGCAATTCACTTGCATTCTTTTGTACACTTAAACGTATCGCTCTAGAAAGTGCGTGTTTATAAGCAGACGCGAGGAACCACGTGTTGCTGCGTGTGCGACCGTGGGTGTTTATGTGTATTCCGGTAGACCCTTCGTTGTGTGGGCGGCCTTGACGTGATAACGAGTATCAAGATTTAACGATATTTCTCTCCTTTTCTATATGTACGTACGTATCCTCCCCTTCGCACTGCTTTCCTACTCTCGTCTACATTTTTGTAACGCACAATGCCAAGTAATTTCCTGAATCAAATCCACTGATACATTTACAGATAAAATTAACTTGCAAACATCCTGATTTACGCATGCATACATACACACACAAATATATATATATATGATTAATTTTAGAGGAAGCATTATTATAATCAATAAAACAGACGAGTGGAAAAAAAAGGAAAATTGTTAAAATTACCTTAAGGCCTTATCGTCTGACCCTCTGAGAGGAAACGTCAGAATGGTAAATTAAAAACTAAAAGTCGAATGAGATATGGAGAGAAAAAAACTTATTTCAGTTGGAGGAAACGATTCCCCCATATCTCATTCGACTTTTAGTTTTTAATTTACCATTCTGACGTTTCCTCTCAGAGGGTCAGACGATAAGGCCTTAAGGTAATTTTAACAATTTTCCTTTTTTTTCCACTCGTCTGTTCATTGATTATAATAATGCTTCCTCTAAAATTAATCCTACGATTCTGTTGTACACGAAATTTACTTATATATATATATATATATATATATATATATATATATATATATATATATATATATATATATGAAAAAAGGAAAACAAAAAATATTATTTTTGTATTCATGAACGTTTCGTCTTTATTTCATAACTTCCCGGGATGATTGGTTTAGAAAAATAACACACAAGTACAAATATTTGAAATAGTTTGGTCCGTCTCAAATATTTGTATTTGTGTGTTATTTCTTCAACCCAATCATCCCGAAGAAGTCTACTAATAAAGAAGAAACGTTGATAATACATAATATTTTTTGGTTTTCCGTTTTTCATTTTCCATTTCATTTCCATTTTTTATTATATTTATATATATTACGCTCTTATTTTAAAAGTTTCTCCAAAATCATGATCTCTACTGGGGTTCTTTCCGACTAATGTTACAAAAATCTATGAACGATTGAAAGGAAAATCAATTAAACACAATTAAATCAAATTTATGAAGTTGTTCGTTGATCCGGTAAAATCTCCCGTTTGACTCTCATTTTTACCTGTGTTTAATTGTATTTCATTTCTGTCTTTCATAAATTCTGTCTATTTCATTTTATAATATATCGTGTATTTTATTTTCATATATATATATATATATATATATATATATATATATATATATATATATATATATATAAGCTTAGTGAGAGAGAAACCTAGTAACTGTTTATCCTAAACAGAAGTTGAAAAGAGTCCGGCATAAAAGACCAACTATACGTCCACTTTGTTTGGATTTGAAACCGACGGTACCGATGTTGTTGTGATCTTCTGTAATATATATATATATATATATATATATATATATATATATATATATATATATATATATATATTAATTATGACAATATATGTATTAGCATATACTATTAGTGCCTTTTAATCAGCAGTCTCCTTTAAAAAATCACCTCGCTGATTGTCAATCAGTAACAACAGAGAATATATAAGTCAGGTTCATTTTTTATTCCAACGAGCGGAACCCGTCGCCCGGCGTTGCACGGGAGAAAGTACTACCTATTGCATGACGTCGAATAAAAAAAGAAACGGCCTATTGTTTATTCCCCCCGCCTTCTACCGTGTTTGCGAATGCTATAAATTAAAGAAAAAGATAAAAGTGGTATAGTAGAATGGAATCGACGCAGAAACTGGCGATCATGAAACCTGCCTTCCTTACTACTCGGCTACCGTTTCGAGTTAAAAATAGATGTGAAAATAGGGCAATTAACCTAAGCTTGATTATTGGGCATGCGTATTATGTTAAGATTTAGCAATGACACGGTTTATGTCATTTGTAGATGATGAAAATGACTGGATATGGGCTAGTTTTCTATAATATGCGTGTTAAAGGTGTATGATTTTGAAAATGTAAATGTATCGGGGTCTACCAATATCTTGGTGTTTATTGAATTAAATAGGAAGTCGATTCGATCAAGAAATTGTAGCCGCCATGTTGAATCAATAAATGCTGCAGGAACTGTGTTCGTTAATTTCATTCGCTTAATTCCGGAATGAATATAAATATAGAAGTCATAGGTAGAAATAACGTAATCTGATATTCGCGGAAAATCATCGTAGTGAACGGGAGCGGTCATTAAGTATTCGCGTATTACTTTATATTATGTAGTAAATTAATACCAGGCAAATAATAAATAAGAACTGGGTGTTTTGTAGAAAATTAAACTGTGCTTATTAGTTCCCGGTGTCGATGAGTAGAGTGACAGTACATAACTGTTCAGGATAAAAGTTTTTGCTACCACCTATATGGAGTTGGTTTTTCGGAGAGACGTGAATGGCGGGCCAAATGTAATATTTAGTGTTATGTCGAAAAAAATAATGACAAATTTACTAAATCACACTCGATGGAATTAGTGTAGTATAGTGGATAGTTTAGTAGCCTGTGATGCATGTGGTTATTTTCCTATACTCCGAGAAGGTACAGGGGGAAAAACGTCTCTACTTCATATATTAGATAACCATGTTTTTTTAAATTTTTAAATTTTAATTTTAATTTTTATTCTTTCACATTTTCAAAAAAAATAACATTTCTGTGAGATGTATTTTTTTACGGTCCGTTTCTTTTGCCGTGAGCCAACCAACATTTTTATGACAATATCGTTTCCACATAGAATAAAAAGTTCTTGGATTGAAATGTCCTGAAAAAAGGTACAATATACAGTAGGTCAAATAAAAAAACAAAGAAAAGAAAAAACTTTCATGTGGGGAAACTCACTGGTATGCCATTCTTAATTTTTCAGTTCAGAGCTAGTATATCTTAAAAGTTGTGCGGACATTTATACATTTTAAGTCAGTAATATTCCTTACAATAGTTAATAAATTCTATCATTTATTTATAAAAATTCGAATTCACTTAAGGGTAATTTCTTACTTGCCTAAAGTTACATGAATTTGTTTGCAAATTCCTATTCAATCCAATAAGTTTATATACTATGTCAATTTTCTGATGATTTTGTAGTGTTTCAGAGACGATATTGACATACACAGGTTGTTTGGCTCACGGCAAAAGAAACGAACCGTAAAAAACATCTCACATAAATATGATGTTTTTTGGAAATGTGAAACAATGAAAAGAAAAATAATAAAATAAAAAAACATTGGTGTTGGAATATAAAATAAACCTGATATGTATATGTCTGCATATGTATGTATATGTATATATGTATGTATATATAATTGTATGCACGTGTATGTGTGGGTGTATGTAGTTATATGTATGTATATATGCATATATAGAGATGTGTGTATGTATGGGTAATAGGTGATTGTGCATGTGTGTGTATGTATGCATGGATATGTAATGACTATATATTTCTCATATGTATATATTTTATGGCTGATATATATATATATATATATATA
The DNA here is from genome assembly GCA_963556195.1 of Sepiola atlantica. Classification (NCBI taxonomy): domain Eukaryota; kingdom Metazoa; phylum Mollusca; class Cephalopoda; order Sepiida; family Sepiolidae; genus Sepiola; species Sepiola atlantica. The sequence continues at coordinate 43,021,810 of OY744528.1, read as the reverse complement.
TATGCATATATTTTTGTGGCTGATATATATATATATATATATATATATATATATATATATATATATATATATATAGTTATATATATAGTTATATATATATATGTATTATAAATGTATATATATATATATATATATGCGTATTGTATTGTAGCTTTTATGGATAGTATTAGTATTGCCGATACCTTCTTAGATGTTATTGTGATTACTATTAATGGTGGTATTATTATTGTTGTGATGTTATGGCCTTGTGATTTATCTTAGGTGATCCAGTGCGCTATCATATCATATGGTATTATTAAGATTAGTATTAATATTAATATTGCTATTATTATATAATCTGATGATTTATTTTAATGGGTAATTTGGCATATTGTTGATAATGTTGATTCCTTAGAGTATATTATTTTCATATAATCAGATAATTTACTTAACATAATATGGTTTTACAGTTGTTTTTTTTCAGAAAATACGTTAAAAACACGTGAATTAAATTGCTTTATTTGTGGATGGATGTTGCTGCATATATATATATACGCGTGCGTGTGTTTCTGTAGATGTATATATATATATATATGTATGTGTGTGTATATTGGTAGGTGTGTGTGTGTGCGTGTATATATATGTATATATATATGTGTATGTATATGTGTATGTGTATGTACGTGTGTATACATGCCTGTGTATGTGTATATATGTGACATGGTCTCTGACTTTGGATGTCTGATGTCTATTTTCAAATCTATCCTTTTCTTTATGTCACTCCCCACCCCAATATACTTCTTTAGTCACCAATCATTTTCTAAGGGGCAGAGGTGGGTTTTAGAGCTGATGATTTTTTGACACGCTGACCTTATTTCTTGAAAGACATTGAATACCCTTCCTGTCCCTTGAAAATTTCCCAATTTATTTTTATACATATGGCTTTTTCTTCCCTCTCAGTCATAAATCATGTAATCACCCCTTATAAAACCATAGATTAAATATGCTTTAAATTTCCCCTCTCTTTAAATACGTATTAGATATGTTATCACTCCCTCTCTCTCTAATTATATTTGAATTGTCGAGTGTTAATTTCCCTTTTCAAAAAATGTAATCATCAAAATTGGATGCTTGAGAATACCACAAGGTTGAAATAAAGTATTGCATCGATGATTATGTAATTTCGTGTTACTATATTTTATTTTATTCTTACTCTTATTACATAGACCCGGATTTCCTGCTGGAATTTATTTCATTATAACACAATGCATGTATATATATATATATATATATATATATATATATATATATTAAATATTGAGCTTTATATTTGTAGGTGTGTTAATATGTTTATGTATGTACAGGATTCCAATGAAATAAGATTCTCTGAATTTCATTTTTTTCTGAAGATTTTATGAAAGTTTTAAATTTTAGACATTTACTAATATAAAAATCATATAATGGATTTTAATAAAAATAAAAATAAGCATTCTATACATAAAGTTTGTGCAAAAGAGGGTATAAAGCGGATAGAAGCTCTTCGCGAAAATTCAAGTACCTCTTATTTTTTTGAAATTTAAACAGTAAGTATTCAGTACCAATGAATAAATATTCCCCAAATTTCAGCTTTTTTGGAGTAATTCAAAAGGGTGTTAGGGCGTATAATATAATGAACCAGCTTCATTTGAATGAAAAAAAAATTCAGGTTTGTTTAAAATCTGACCCTTAGTCATGAGAGTCCAATGAAACAAGACTTTCTGAATTTCAATTGTTTCTTACGACAATTATAGCTTAAGTTTTAAACTTTAGACATGTTCTTATACAAAAATCATATAATAGATTTTATTAAAAATAACAAATAACCATAGACATGAAGTTTGACTAAACTTTATGTATAGAATGCTTATTTTTATTTTTATTAAAATCCATTATATGATTTTTATATTAGTAAATGTCTAAAATTTAAAACTTTCATAAAATCTTCAGAAAAAAATGAAATTCAGAGAATCTTATTTCATTGGACTCTGAATTGTTTATTCATTGTATCTGATTTTAATGCATTATATCTTGATTTTAATCTATGTAAGGTGACATAAAAGTGGGGCAAAACTTTCCTGTCTATAGAAATGATTTTAGCCGTCCTGGGAACGGGTATTTTTCTAGTAAATGTATATATATATATGTATATATATATATATATATATATATATTTATATATATATCATATAATATTATAAAGTGATATAGTATATTGGTTAAAGCTTTTTAGTTTTTACTTCAACAGGTCTAAATACGTGAGTAGAACTTACTAGTAGTATAATATATATCTACAGCAAGTAAGCTACACAGAGGCGTCCATGTTCATCCCCGACTGATGACTCCCTGCGGAGATAAAACATGGACGCCTCGATATATCTTACTGCCATATACTGTTATACTATATATATATATATATATATATATATATATATATATATATATATAGCTAGAGATAGAGAGAGAGAGAGAAAGAGAGAGAGAGAGAGAGAGAGAGAGAGAGAGAGAGAGAGAGAGAGAGAGAGAGTTCATAGAAGGCTATCACAATGCAAGCAATAGAAATATTCCGGTGTTGAGAAATACAAAAACGAAGTGATTTTTAAAATTCTTACTTGCTTTGTCAAAATTTCTAGGCAGTGAAAACTGTTCTTATCTCTCTTTCTCTCTCTCTCTCTCTCTCTCTCTCTCTCTCTCTCTCTATATATATATATATATATATATATATATATATATAAATTATAAAAGAAAAGCCAAAACCTATAATAGTTATGTGTTCATCAACGTTTCGTTTTTATTGTAAGAATTTCTCAGTATGAAGAAGAATGAAGAAAAAATCATACAACATTAATTTTGACTTGCCTAGGAGCGGCGAGACGAGGCTGGTCTGTTAGCAGAAGGTTTGATGATTTGATTTTTATTTTAAATCATATATATATATATATATATATATATATTGCTGTATCGCGTATATTGAGCTTAAATCCATTCACGATAGGTTCAAACTTCTAAAGGTATACATCTTACTTCTAGTTTAATACCTTATATATTTATATATATATATATATATATATATATATATATATATATATATATATATATATATATGCATCACGTCTATCTGAAAAGTAAGGGGACTGATGTCACAAACAATTTAGTGCTACTTACTTACTGACTTGTTCTACAAAGTCATCCAGCTTTTGTAAAAGCTCGAATGTGGAAAACATGCAATTTGGGGTTCGGAATCGAAGTAAATTGTTTTTACGATATGTCCCATTATTTTCCAGACACACAGGGATATGTCATAGTACGAACGTAATAACGTAAACTAATTTTGTTTGCCATTGAAGTGTGATGGCGGAAAATTATAATCATTTAATGCGATAAAATTAAATATTTGGAGGCATATTTGGACAGCAAAGAGAAGCTAACCCCTACCTCATCTCGCAGCAAATATTATTAAAGGTTTTTATATTCTTGAATGTCTCTATATACTTTCCTTCCCATTGAGTAGAGATTGACACAAAGTCGAACTTTTCATGTGAGGGGAAATTCATCTCCCTCCTCCAAAAAAAGTTTAGAATGACCTGTCTTGCACTGACTTGGAAGAAAACAGATACCACACTTTGCCAAATGTCCGGATGGTGGGTGCGTGCCTCTATTTACTTGCCTTACGACGAGAGAGAGTTAGACATAAGTTTGGTTTTTAATGTTTAGAAAGTCCAGCTCCCCCCCAAAAGGGTACTCTGGATTGAAACAAAAATAAAAATTGTCTCGGTCTAGAATTGTTTTTCTGTCGCTGTTCGAGGATAGCACAGATAACGTGTAGTGTCAGAACAGATACTAGACTTAGCTTCCAGTAGAAAGACGAAGGTAGCGGAAAGGTAGAATGCCTGTCAACCATTTTTTTAATGTAAAAGAAAATATTAAAAAAATAAAAATGTTTAATGACTGTGTTTATATGACAGGATGTAAAAGAAAGAATTTAGAAACCTCCCCAAACCTTAATAAAATAAATGAGTAAAACAAATACACATTTTGATTGAGTTTTATTTTATTTATCAGTAACTTTAAAATGAAAAATGTCGGAAAAATGTTTTCAGTTGTTTGTTAGCGTTGAAATTTCTGTTAATGAGATTGTAATCTTTACTTTCATTTGGTTTGTTGCAGAGGTATAATGCAGTAGCAACACGATGCTAGACATGAAATGAAAAGAAAACGCAAAAACGCGAAAATGTATTACTTCATTTTGCTTTCAAGTTTTTAAATGTGATCTAAAAAGTACAGCAAAAATTGTCTCTTTTATAAGAGTTGGTTTTGCAAGGAATCGTATAATATTCGATGATTTCTTCGTTGAAGGAACTGAATGAATCTCTACATTTCTAAATGAATTAACACTTGCGTTAATTATGACAAAGTCACCGGCGATCCACCCGACTAGCAGAATAATATTACTCCTTTACTGTAGAGGTCACTTGAATCCGAAAGAGTTTTTACTTTGATAGCTGTTTTACTCAGACTGCTTGCCTTTGAAATTCCGCGATCGTATTAACAGGCAGAAATTTAAATGCAATGCGAGCAAACATCTGCGCAACTTAAACGTTTAAAACTATGTAATATCTGACTTTCTTCAAGTGCGTATTGTGGAACTTCATAATATATATGTCGAACTCGGGAATTTGTACGGAATTTCGAACTGATTTTTTAAATTTAATCCATGAGTCTATATCGTTCCATCACTAATGCCAGGTTTAATATCTTAAGTAATTCTTAATTATATTCTTAGCATCGCCTGTACAGAGGCTTGAACCGTCATCTTCTAGAAGACCGTCACTGTAAACATATTAATGCAACGTAGCACTTTATACGTTGCACCAAGATCAATGTGGACACTTCTAGTAGGAATTTAAGAGCCATAAATCTATTTTTATTTGAGATGTGTTGTGTTACTATATATATATATATATATATATGTATATATATATATATATATATATATATATATATATATATATATATATATATATATATATATATATATATATATATATTTGAAAATTTCACACATTAGGAGCGTTGGCGAAATGGCAGAGATAAAGAGAATATTTTTTAATAAAATATTTAGAAAACCTTCACAACGCAGATTATTGTTTTTAAAAATAAATTATTTATTTATCTTAAAAACATATATATTTTTTTTTTTTTGAACTTGAGCGCTTTCGGTAATAAAATCACCATCTTCAGAAGAATAAGCATATTTTTTTTTCTTTTCTTCATTTTTTTTTTTCCACCCCGACTGAGACAAGCAGTAAGGATGAATTCGTCTCGATGTTATGGACGAAATGTTTATAAGTCGTGTGTATCACGTGATACGTGGAAAGTTATTTGAAAATTTCACACATTAGGAGCGTTGGCGAAATGGCAGAGATAAAGAGAATATTTTTTTATAAAATATTTAGAAAACCTTCACAACGCAGATTATTGTTTTTAAAAATAAATTATTTATTTATCTTAAAAACATATATATATTTTTTTTTTTTGAACTTGAGCGATTTCGGTAATAAAATCACCATCTTCAGAAGAATAAGCATATTTTTTTTTCTTTTCTTCATTTTTTTTTTTTTCCACCCCGACTGAGACAAGCAGTAAGGATGAATTCGTCTCGATGTTATGGACGAAATGTTTATAAGTCGTGTGTATCACGTGGTACGTGGAAAGTTATTTGAAAATTTCACACATTAGGAGCGTTGGCGAAATGGCAGAGATAAAGAGGATATTTTTTTATAAAATATTTAGAAAACCTTCACAACGCAGATTATTGTTTTTAAAAATTATTTATTTATCTTAAAAACATATATATTTTTTTTTTTTTTTGAACTTGAGCGCTTTCGGTAATAAAATCACCATCTTCAGAAGAATAAGCATATTTTTTTTTCTTTTCTTCATTTTTTTTTTTTCCACCCCGACTGAGACAAGCAGTAAGGATGAATTCGTCTCGATGTTATGGACGAAATGTTTATAAGTCGTGTGTATCACGTGATACGTGGAAAGTTATTTGAAAATTTCACACATTAGGAGCGTTGGCGAAATGGCAGAGATAAAGAGAATATTTTTTTATAAAATATTTAGAAAACCTTCACAACGCAGATTATTGTTTTTAAAAATAAATTATTTATTTATCTTAAAAACATATATATATTTTTTTTTTTTGAACTTGAGCGATTTCGGTAATAAAATCACCATCTTCAGAAGAATAAGCATATTTTTTTTTCTTTTCTTCATTTTTTGTGGAAAAAAAAAAAAATGAAGAAAAGAAAAAAAAATATGCTTATTCTTCTGAAGATGGTGATTTTATTACCGAAAGCGCTCAAGTTCAAAAAAAAAAAAATATATATGTTTTTAAGATAAATAAATAATTTATTTTTAAAAACAATAATCTGCGTTGTGAAGGTTTTCTAAATATTTTATAAAAAAATATTCTCTTTATCTCTGCCATTTCGCCAACGCTCCTAATGTGTGAAATTTTCAAATAACTTTCCACGTACCACGTGATACACACGACTTATAAACATTTCGTCCATAACATCGAGACGAATTCATCCTTACTGCTTGTCTCAGTCGGGGTGGAAAAAAAAAAAAAATGAAGAAAAGAAAAAAAAATATGCTTATTCTTCTGAAGATGGTGATTTTATTACCGAAAGCGCTCAAGTTCAAAAAAAAATATATATATATGTTTTTAAGATAAATAAATAATTTATTTTTAAAAACAATAATCTGCGTTGTGAAGGTTTTCTAAATATTTTATAAAAAAATATTCTCTTTATCTCTGCCATTTCGCCAACGCTCCTAATGTGTGAAATTTTCAAATAACTTTCCACGTACCACGTGATACACACGACTTATAAACATTTCGTCCATAACATCGAGACGAATTCATCCTTACTGCTTGTCTCAGTCGGGGTGGAAAAAAAAAAAATGAAGAAAAGAAAAAAAAATATGCTTATTCTTCTGAAGATGGTGATTTTATTACCGAAAGCGCTCAAGTTCAAAAAAAAAAAAAAAATATATGTTTTTAAGATAAATAAATAATTTATTTTTAAAAACAATAATCTGCGTTGTGAAGGTTTTCTAAATATTTTATAAAAAAATATTCTCTTTATCTCTGCCATTTCGCCAACGCTCCTAATGTGTGAAATTTTCAAATAACTTTCCACGTACCACGTGATACACACGACTTATAAACATTTCGTCCATAACATCGAGACGAATTCATCCTTACTGCTTGTCTCAGTCGGGGTGGAAAAAAAAAAAAAATGAAGAAAAGAAAAAAAAATATGCTTATTCTTCTGAAGATGGTGATTTTATTACCGAAAGCGCTCAAGTTCAAAAAAAAAAAAATATATATGTTTTTAAGATAAATAAATAATTTATTTTTAAAAACAATAATCTGCGTTGTGAAGGTTTTCTAAATATTTTATAAAAAAATATTCTCTTTATCTCTGCCATTTCGCCAACGCTCCTAATGTGTGAAATTTTCAAATAACTTTCCACGTACCACGTGATACACACGACTTATAAACATTTCGTCCATAACATCGAAACGAATTCATCCTTACTGCTTGTCTCAGTCGGGGTGGAAAAAAAAAAAATGAAGAAAAGAAAAAAAAATATGCTTATTCTTCTGAAGATGGTGATTTTATTACCGAAAGCGCTCAAGTTCAAAAAAAAAAAATATATATATGTTTTTAAGATAAATAAATAATTTATTTTTAAAAACAATAATCTGCGTTGTGAAGGTTTTCTAAATATTTTATAAAAAAATATTCTCTTTATATATATATATATATATATATAGTTATGTATATATATATATATAGTTATGTATATATATATATATATAGTAATCCACATATTGTTTCATTGCATAACAGTTCTTCAGTGTGGCAGGACAGACAAGTGCCCCAAGCCAAAATCAAATTTCTACAATCGATGCTTTTAACTACTCGACAGTATATATATATATATATATATATATATATATATATATATATATATATATATATATATATATATATAACGATTTCTGGGAATTTTGAGTGAGTTTATTGAACTTTTTATTTGATTTGATTTATTTATCAGACTAACATAAACATTGGATACTCTTCACTTCATCGTTTGCTGACGCATCTTACGGTTGGACTATTTTTTCAATTTTCTCAATTTTTAGTTTTTGGACTTTCACTCATTGCCTGCATTAATTTTCTTTCAGCCTTCTGAACTTCTGGATATATTTCCTAATTATGTCTTTTAAACTCTATGACCTTGATGGATTGTATAGACTCAACAAAAAGTATGTTTTTGGGTTGATATATTTGATGTTATATATTTTTATGTATTGTTGTATATATTTTTATATATTTTCAAAGTGTAAATTTATTGCCTGTAGTGATGTCACTATGGTAATGGTCCTCTGAGGAGGAGATTTATCTCTGAAAACTCATGAGCTAAGGACGTTAAGATACTTTGCTTGAATTTTGAATTTTAATAAAATTTGATTGACACCTTATTTTATTATTTCATTTTATATTATAATATATATATATATATATATATATATATATATATATATATATATATATATATATGATAGATAGATAGATAGATATCAATATATATATATATATATATTATAATATAAAATGAGGTAATAAAATAAGGTGTCAATCAGATTTTATTAGAATTCAAAGTTCAAGCAAAGTATTCTTGAATTCTAATAAAATTTGATTGACACCTTATTTTATTACCTCATTTTATATTATAATATTAATGCTCTATCCAGTATATTGAGCTTCAGGTTTTATCCGGATGTTTCACTAATTATAAGATATTAGTTGACGCTTATATCTTTTGTGGGATTACTTATATATATATATATATATATATATATATATATATATATATATATATATATATATATATATATATATATATATACTGGAAAATATATGCTCTCTTCGGTTACATATTTTTGTTGGGCTGAGAGGATGTTATAGTGAACAAACTACATACACTGACCCGTAAAGGTGGAGGTAATGCCTGTTCTGATGGCACCATTACAATACCGCTTCTATAATAGAGGAGGAATGACTTGTGAGGATTGTTCACCATAAAAGGATAATGAACAACATAAAAGATAGTACACTACCCACTCCCCCAAAAAGGAGAAGGTAGTACCTAGGCAGATGGCCCTATGACAACCGAACAGATACTACATTTACCCTACTTCGAAGGCGGATGTAATTTCTGGGAAAATTCCTTCTCATAAAAACATCATTTTATTATAACTCTTTGGTCTTTTTGCTAAGATCAAATTAACTGGAGAGAAAAAAAGTGAAGACTATGAGAGGGGTAGAGGCAAACAAATTAGCCAGCCATAAAAAAATAGATGAAACCAGTCAGTAGCAAGCTAACCACGCTCTTCCTCCATTTTTCTTTCTCGCATTTGCTGAGTCGGTAAAGATTCTCGCGAGATCAGTTATCCATTTTTTATCAAATCATTTTAATTAATTACTATTAACATTGACGAAACTATTGCACATATATAGATAATATGGTAAAATGAAGATAGAAATAAATAACATCAACTATTAATTAATTATGAAGTTCTTGAAATATATATGCAAATTAGACTATCTAATAACTGTCCTTCGATCGGCTGTCTCTACTATATATAGAGTAATTCAAATTTCTATATAGTATTATCGATTTAAATGAGATAAACCCGTTTTGAGTGTAATATAAGAGTAATACATAAAAAAGTTTCACATTTATTCATATATATATATATATATATATATATATATATATATATATATATATATATATATATGGAGAGAGAGAGAGAGAAGGAAAGAAAGATATATACGATTCATGGAAAAGATGAAAATACATGTGTATGTGGATAATAAGTAAAAGTATTTATTATAATATAAAATATATATATAATATTATGTTACATATTTTTAATTCCTATTCACACACATGCATATATATATATATATATATATATATATATATATATATATATATGTACACCTATTCATACTTTATAGTTGCATTCCAATGACCATAGGAAAAATGAATCCAAAAGAATAATTTTCATATCCATTTCAAGTTCCTTATATTTTCGTATCTCGATGAATATCTTCATTTCTTCTGCTTAATATAAACAACACTTTTTAAAAAAATTTTGTAATAAATCTTTTTTCCAAAATCAAAACATTTTCTTACGTACATTCTACAACAAGTTAAGAAAAAACTTTGCTGATCATCAGAGCAAGGAGTTCATTGACAAGTAATAGAAAACATATTATTCCCAAAACAGGAAGAAGAAAGATAAGAAGAATTTAAGAATACTTGACAAAAAAATAGCAAGCCGAAATACATTAAAAAACACTCCCATGAAGAACCGAGATACGAAAATAATAGAAAATTGGAATGGATATAAAAATTATTGTTTTGTTTGATTTTTCCTATGGTTATTGAAATGCAACTAATAAAGTAGATATGCTCTGAATCTTGTAATACCAATTCATTGGGCCTTCAATTTGAAATATTGCGGAAATTATAATGAGTATATGCATAAATATATATTTTTTAATAAAAACTTGCGTACATATATATATATATATATATATATATATATATATATATATATATATATATATATATATGCAAGTTTTTCATGGTAAACAACTGATGATCCCTTAAATAATTTTAGAAGCAAACTAATATAATAACTGTAAAAAATAAATTACATGAGTGATTTTCCACTGAACGACTTGGGACTAAAAGTTTTTTATTTTTTATTTTTATTTTTATTTTTTTATATATAGTTTTACTGGTTGAGAAACTTCCGAGACTATATATATATATATATATATATATATATATATATATATATATATATATATATATATGTGTGTGTGTGTGTGTGTGTGTGTGAAAAATGACCAGCGGAAAACAAGTTAAAGTGCAGGAGAAAAACAAAAACAAGAGAGTTTGCCCGGTTTCGTTCTGTTGGCGAACGTCTTAAGAAATGAGGATTTGGAAATAATTTTATTTTGAAGGCACACACATGGTATGAGGGAAGAATAATCTGATAGGACCATATGAGAAGACATTAAGTTATGTTGAAATATATATATATATAAATTTCAATTACCGTTTGTTCGGATTGCCAGTAGCTTTGTGGTCCTGAGCGTTTGTCTCGTTATTATAGCTTGAATCTACGAACTACGTTCGATTTTATGCGATTACCTGAAACAACTACTGTTGCACTGATGAGGGCAAACATAAATATTTAATAAACAATATCTATAGTTAAAAAAGCCCCTATGAAGATGTAATAGTCTTGTAAGTAGAACACCATGAAATTAAGAATAGTTTGTTGTTATTTGCAACAAAGCGATTTCCGCTCGAGCGTTAAAAACTGTGGACAGCAACTACGCCCCCGTTGCCTTCCCGGGTAAGTGTATCTTAAGTTCAATTACTGTCTGCGCTAATTCCCGGTAGCTGTGTCGTCCTGAACGTTTGTCTCGTGATCCAAGCCTTAATCTCCGAACTGCGTTCGATCCCATGCGATTGTGTGCAGCCACCACTCATGCCCTGATGAGGGAAAAGCCAGAAATATATATATATATATATATATATATATATATATATATATATATATATATATATATATATTCACATCTATATCTATCTATCTATCTCTCTCTAAATATGTATATATATATTTATATATATATGGGTTAAATCTAGGTTTCAACTCAAAATGATGTGCTGATTACCGAGTTCGACAAAAAATATTCCCGAGTTCGATAAGACGAACCTGAAGAAGTTTGGAGAGTACATCGGCAAAAACGTTGTTAAAATAACATCCATGATGAGAAGAGTTGTCCGAATAATAAAACAAAATGCAACTCAGTTATCAAAGTCTTTTCAGATTGGATAACATTTATGAGGGACAAATTATATATTATTGGCTGCAATCCATTGACGAAAATAAATATACATGAATCACCTATTATCAGATATAAATAAAAATAGTCTACCTTCACTGGAATGGTTCCAGCTCAGAATGTGTCATGGTTTCTTAAAATAAAACAGAAAAAAAAGAAAATAGCCAGGACCTATTCTTTTAGGAAAATGCTGATCAACCATTACAAGTCCTCCGCCATATTATTTTCATGAGCGCATTCATCTACGCTGTATACTTTTTTATGACAATAATTAAATAAGGTATGTTCACCAAAATTTGTTTTCAAATATATTTCCCATTTATTCTCTTGGTATTTTAATAAGAATACTATGGGTGGAAGCAGATCAACGTTTTTGACAAAAATACCCCTGATTCAGTAGACTAGAAGCAAAATCAAACCTCTATACTGGAGATATCCTTAGATGCCAGAAGATTTCCTACTATGATAGATTATTTTCTTTCTAACTGTTTATCTTTTTAATTCCCTTCCTGATTACTTTTTTCCCGACTGTACCAATATTCAAAGATTTTAATTAAATGTGAACAAACCTTTTCCTACCCAACTCCACACCCAAGTTTCCCTTATAGATGTTCCCCCTATTATAGAAGCCGCTTACGTATCTGTGGCAATATGCCTTGTAAGGGGTGAATAAAAGTTTTAAAAATAATGAATAAAACCATTTTATTATTAAATAAGAGAACAAATTAGGACCGACTAGGATCCGGTACCTGGGGGCGCACTAGTATGCATCTTGGTGATGATGCTAGACCCTACGTAGAAATAAGATGGAGATCTAAGACTAGTACATATTATCAGCGCTGGGCGATTATCTAAAGAAGGAAGAAGAAGGTCGTCGGTCCGTCTGGAAAAGTGGTGTATATTGTCAAATCTAATTATGGCATGGAAGATTAGAGTTTTGGTTAAAAATCTCTTAATCACTGATGAATGTCAGCACTTTGGAGGTCGCGCGCGAACGCCCTCCCAATAGAGACAGAGAAAGAGAATAAGTGTTTTGTGATAACAATAATATCTAAATGGGGGGAATTTCAATTGTCCGTATCGCGCGTACCACCCAACACCACCAAACTCAGAGAGAGGAAGAAAGACAGGGAAAGGGATGGGAGAGAGAAAGAGAGTAAGTCCGTATCGCGCACACCACTCACTCCCGAGAGAGGAAGAAGGATGTTTGAGAAAGAATCAATACACCCTTTCGGTAAAGGAAAGGATTTTTGGGTTAGAACGAGAAAAACATGACAGAGACAGACTTTAACGGCTACCGGACGAGGAATGTCGTGCGTTCGGGCTCTCGTTTGGATGGCGGAGCGCGTTTGCTATAGTATTCTCTCCATCGTTTTAAGTAGACAAGATAGTTCAACTTATGACTTAATTAAGAACTTGCAATCGTAAATGGATCCGCACACGCGCAGAGAGACGACGAAATAGTTTAACACAAAAGACATTTTATCAAAAGATAGATTTTCAATTCAACGTTAACCAATTTCTTTCTTTAATTGTTTGATAATTATTTCATACCAAAAAGACCCCGCCGATGTTTGATGAATTATTTCTATTGTTGATTTATTCTATTTGAATAACCTTGCCTTCACAGAGACGAGATCGATAAAGCCATCATCATCATCATCATCATCATCATCATCATCATCATCATCATCATCATCACCATCATCATCATCATCATCGTCATCGTCATCATCATCATCATCATCATCATCATCATCATCATCATCATCATCATCATCATCATCATCATCATCATCATCATCATCCCGACCTAGAGGAGATTCGACCGACATCTTTTTTTTATTGCCACTACGACGATTATCGGCCAAAAGAGTGTTCACGGTCTGGCAAGATCTCTGCGTAGAGTACTAGAAGCGTGAGCACAGATACACAGACGACACAGGCTCCGTGACGCGGAACAGAGTGGGGTACCTATTGTTATAATGGTGCCGTTACCAGGATATCTAACACCTGTGCGTGAGTGGCCGACAACGATCCCCACGGGGTCAGAGAAGAGTGTGGGGGTCCTTTCTTATACCATTAGAAGATAAGATTAGAATTAGGGAACGTTTCATGGACAGGAAGTCCAAAGTAGGACGTGGCAAATAAGATAGAACACTTTTTCTTTTTGGCAGGTGAGCTGATTAAAGTCGGGCGCTTTTGTTTAAGTTCTGTCTTCATTTGCATCCCTTCCCCCAAAAGAAGACGATGTGAAGCTTACATAATGCGTAACTTCACAGTTCTGAAAAATTATAAGCCCTCAAACAGCATTACGTTATTGAGAAAGTATGGTGTTAGCATTTTTTAATTTGTTAATTCATTACAGAACCGAAGAAATTGGAAAATATTGTTAAACAGTATTTTTCACATCATGTTAGATTCAAGGAAGAGGAAAATTCCACCAGAAGTTAAATTTTAGAATTATGGCTACGTGCCAGGATATTACGTCATAGACAAGAAGTCCGCAGTGACACGTGGTGAAGAAGATAGAAATATGATCTGATTCGTTTCGAACACCTTTGTTGAAACTCTGTCTTAGCACGCTCCGAGAGTAGGCGATCTGAAGCTTACGTAATGCGTGACTTGACAGTTCTCTGATAAAATAAACTGACGCTATTGAGTGAGTATGTTGTTTACGGTTTTCTTATTTGTTAACTCATTAGAGAACCAAAGAGAAGAGGGAACCACCGAAAATCCCCACACACAGAAGTTACAACTGATTTTTTTAGTGTTCCTATCTACTTGCCTTCCCCACAAGGTCGGTTTTTAATGTAGGGAAAAGCCAACTCCCACAAAAATTCGTACTCTAGATTGGAACATAAAATTAAATAGTCTCTATCTTGAAAGATTTCTATTTTACTGACCGAGGACAGAAAAGATGAAATGTAGTATCAGAACAGGTACTATACGTTGCTCGTAGCCAAAAAGTCAACGTTAAAAAGCAATTATTAGAAAGTAATTGAAATTTATATTAATTTTTTCACTCTAAAAAAATATTATCACTTGACACTACGTATACGGCATAATCACGTTGACACACAGGTTCTCATTAGATCAGCGACGTTAAGTGGAGTTGAGCCTGTCAAGTAAAGACAGAGTGCTTTGAGCTGACTCAACCCACACGTGGCAGCATTACTTCACCTTAGGACGTATCAAGCCGGTTGAATTGCCATCACAAGCTCTGGAATTGAGTCTTTTGCATTTTTCTCAAAGCAATATCTTAAATCAGTATTTGTTTTCTAGTAACCAAGAAATTTACAAATACTAGAATGAAACATCACAAAAAAAATGAAAAACGTAAGAAATTAAAAGTCTACTAAATTTCGAAAATAATAAAACATGAGCAATTTAAACTCTATGGTCGAAAATATGCAAAGATTATGTTTCCCAAGTAAGAAAGTGTCTGCCAGTCGAACCTTATTTGTAAATTGTATGCTGTTATAAACAGTATAACAGAAGTAGAGCACATTCTCAGTCTTTATATCTGCTGAACCATGAATGGTAGTACGAATGAAACTAGTATTATTTTAAAACTGAATTCATTAAATCTGCCTTTGCGCTTCACTAGAATAGAAATATGTCGTTTTACTTTTATTTTATTTATCACCAACAATTATAGAAATTAATGAGGAAGAAAAGAATAGAAGCGTTAATAAGACATTGTTGAACCAAGAGTGTACAGAGGCTCAGCTTGATTCCCAAGAAACGACGGTTGTATCAAAAGTGTCCAAGACATAACTTGATCTTTAATGTCACTGTATCTACAACCACCCTTACCAAATCAATGCTAAGTATATTTTTGCGCCTTTTTCCCAACAGTAAATTGTATAAAATGTACAAGAAACATAAAATATATGTTGTTATGTGCTTGGCGTAATAGCAAATAGGGTTCCACCTTCGATCCCCACCAACCCCCAGATCTACCTATTAGTTATTATATAATATAAACAAATGCATCAACGTAGAAATCTACAAGGAAATATAAAGAAACCATAAGGGAAATGATCGCACGGAAAAATTATTGGGTAGAAATATATGAAGTACCACAGGCGTAACAACATCACGAGTTTATACGAACGGAATGTTTTGTTTCGGTTGATTATTGAAGAGGATGGAAAGGCCACGTGCATTTTGAGGCATTATTGATTTAACTGATCATCTGCAAAGAGACACGAGGTCTTCCTGAATAAAGGGTTTTATGAATAAAAAAAGCCGTTCTCATTTAAGAAGGTCGTATGAAAGATTGGCAAATACCGAGTAACAATAAACGAATTCTTGTGTTTCATTTAGTTAATCGATAATGAACCAATGGCAGGATAATGATATTTCAAAGAAACGGTTCCATTATTGAAACGAAAAACGCCAATTATAAACGAGAAAAGTAATAAAAAAAGTAATCAAATGAGAATCGTAATGTAAATTTATTCAGGCTCAAAACGAAAATAAAAGAAAAAATCTTCGAAATAAATATAATAGTTCATGTTCTGCAATACGAGAAACAGAAAGCACATCATGGGTGCATAGGATTAAAACAATTTCGCCCCAAAACGAATATAGGGGAAAACACACTTCTAAAATGTTTATTAACCAATTAAAAACACAAGCCACGCCATACAATTTTATGTAATAATCTAGTATCTGTTTTGCAAACATCATCTCCAATGTAAAATAACAAGTCACGTGGTGTTTCTAATAATTACGTCCGAGGGCCAAAAATAAATGATGTACCCCCCTTCAAATAAAAACCTGAAATATCTTCTTTGAGCCGGTCATAAATTCTTAAAGAACTCGCAGAACCCCGTGGAAATTCAACAGTGATTTCTACATCAATCTGCATAATTTACTGTTAATAATAATATTTCTTTGGAAATAATACATATCTGCTAGTGTGAATACTATTAAGAAACATTACTCTTTCTTCTGCCGTAAAAAATAATTGCCATTGTCAGATAAATATTATTTAAATAAATAAAACGAATCTCTCTCTTATTACATTTGAAATTATGCTAATTTAAAATTTAATTATTTTTAAAACAGTAAATATTCTGTCTTCTTACTGTAAAACCAATTTTCATCTAAATATTTTTCTAATCAATAAAGCGAATGTCACTTTTTGAAATGTGTTTATTTACCCCTACAATGAGTTTTGTTTCCAATATGACACGTTCCAACAAAATGCTTATTTAATATAATATTGAACGAATTTTTTTACAAATCTGCAACGAGCCTGTTGGCAAGTGTGAGTAGGTATTATTATGCTGTTGCATAATCAGACCCGCTAAATATGTAGTCAGTACTTCGATGTAAAGGGCGAGTGTCATGAGTGTGCTATCTGTCTAATTCAAAGGACTAACCATGCAAATCTGGTCATTACAATCGTAAGTAAAACTAATTGAATGATTCTCTACTGTATTATGATTTAGATGCATATATTGTAATGTTTTGTTATACATGTAAAATGTAATGCCATTTGTTGCACATTTGCAACATCATTTATTTTTTGTCCAATAAATGTATTTTTTACCCAAATAATTTATACTACTTTATATTATCTTCATGAAATGTTTTTCTACTTGATAATTTTTTTGAAGCCAATATAATTCATAAAGCATTTAAGGGTTCAATGTGTACTCTTTTAGTCGAAAGGACGAAATATTTTGATTTTGGAACAATTCATTTAAAATTTTAAAAAGTTGTAATTGTGTACCTTAGCGACATCAGATTAATCACCAAACATCAACTTTGTTTATCGCACGATCCATTTATTTAAGTGGGAGTATGATAACGTACGTACGAACATGGAATAGCATTATCGTATGATTTTGTAGATCTCGCAGAGGCAACAAAAATCATTCACTCACTTGAAAAAGAATAAACGTGTCCGCAGAACATGCAACCAGGCATGCCAGGTTCAAATCCCATCGGATGTATTGTGGTCACTTATGCTAAAATACGTTTTTCAAAAGTATACTCCTACAATATATCCGGTATATGGATAGAAAAACAACTTGTATTCAATTTATTGTATACAATGAAGCGTTTATATTAGTTATTGATTATTTCGGCAGCTTTGTAACTCTCTGTTTTCCACCGAGTTTGTTACATTTTTTATTTTGAGTAGAATAGTTCTCTTACAAATTCATTTCAGGCAGCGGGGGTCGTCTGACTTGCTATTGTCTTTTTTTCCCTCCCCTTACCGCTGGAAATCGTTTCGTCCAAGAGGTTTTTTATTCGCTACATTTTGTGTGACGGGATGTAAGTAAACACATTTATTTATATACAATTCAATACGCATCAGTCTTTATTATAAAGTACCGTGTTTGTGGCGTCTCTGTATCAATGTCTGCCCGCCTCTTCCGCGATTTAATTGGAAAAAAATGTAATATAAAATGACGAATTCAGTGTTGGGATTTATAGTTATTCGTCATATTTTGACTAGTAAATCTATGTCCTATTTGTAAGTTTCTTGATAAGGTGCAGAAACGTATTAGTAATTTGATCGGCTCCACCTTTTCTTCTTCTCTGCACCATCTCTATCACTGTTGCTAGTCTCAGTCTTTTCTATAAATATTATTATAGCATGTGTTTTTCAGAATTGTCTCATCTACTTCCTGCTTCCTTTGTTCTAGCTCATTTGACTCGTTGGTCTAGTAGTCGCCATCAATTCGCTGTTTTGATATCTCAGTGTAGTACAACGTCATATTCCAGTAGATTCTTTCCTAGAACTACATACTTGTGGAATGCTTTTAATGCTTTCTGTTTTCCTCCTATCTATAGCCTTAGTCTTTTCAAGACTAAGGCCAATAGACATCTCCTGTCTTTCCGATAATCATCTTTTGTTCTTTTTAACTCCTTACATCAAGTCGTTTCATGCCTTCTCTTGAGCGAGTTCCATGAAAAATGCCACTCTCTGCCTTGTGTGAATATGTTTTGCTT
Organism: Sepiola atlantica; assembly: GCA_963556195.1. Lineage (NCBI taxonomy): Eukaryota > Metazoa > Mollusca > Cephalopoda > Sepiida > Sepiolidae > Sepiola > Sepiola atlantica. The sequence continues at coordinate 43,002,797 of OY744528.1, read as the reverse complement.
TGTATTTCTGATATATGAGAACGGCTTGTATTCCCAGACAACGGCGAGTGACTCTGCGAGTTTTATGCAGATGGAAATAATTGAAGTATTTTTACAGTACTTGTGAACTAGCTTGTTATCGTCTTTACCGATATGCGACACGTTTATTTTGAAAGTGAATTGAATGCTGAAAAAAATCTTTATAACACTTTAATGGAGACCGGATGACAAATTATCATGAATTATTACGTATTCTGGGCTAAATAAAAGAACAAATGTTCATAAAATTATAAAATACACGAAAAATCCCTACCAGATTCAATTCAATATAAAAATGTAAAAAAAGGCATCTAAATTCAACACGTTTTAGTTGTAATCAAATAACTCCCACGCTCTAGTTGTTGGCTTTCTCTGAGCATACTGACTCGTTAGTAAAGAGGTCGAAAACGACACCCAAGTTAAACAGTTACATTTGTGAGCACAGTTTCGAATCCTGCATAAGCTTCATTTTTCATTTCGTAGTAGTCATTAATTATGTCCAGTCTCGCGGATTAAATAAACTATTCGGTTAGTGATATTACTACGCAAACAATAGTATCCACGCAAAGCAACATGATATATATATATATATACATATATATATATATATATATATATATATATATATATATATATATATATATATACAAGAAGATTTAATGAATTATAAGATTCTAATTGTTCAAAGAATTAGAACAACAAGTCTATTATGGCGTACGGTCGTTTCCAAAACATTCCGGAAATACTTTATTTCATTTTTTTATTTTTTAAAAAATCAGCAAAAGCTACTCCAAAACGGGTCTTCATCAGTGCCTTTAGCACAACATCTTACAGAAATTCAAGGAAGAAATAACAAGCTCGTCTTAGAGGAACATCTATTTACAGGAGGGCTCACAGAGACCAATATTGGAAAAAAGAATAAGTTACAGATATAAAATAAAAGTATAAAGATAAACTGATAATAATTAAAATAAAACCTTATAAGCATTGTAAAGATTATTAAGATAAAATGAAAATAAAATAAGAACAAAAATAAAATAAAAATACAAAATCAAAATCAAATATAATATAAAAAATAATAGAATATATAAAGGAAAAATAAAATAAAAGGATAAGAAATAAGAAATAAAAAATAAAAAATAAAATAATAAATAATAAATAATAAAAATAAAAGTAAAAATAAAAATAAAAATAAAAATAAAAAATATAAAAAATATAAAAGTATAAAAAATATAAGAAAATATAAAAAAATTTAAAAATTTAAAAAATTAAAAATATATAAGAAATATATATAAAATAACGAATGAAGTATAATATAGTAAAATAAAATTAATAAAATATAAAATATAAAAAAATATTAAAAAAAAGAATTTTTAAATAAAAAATAAAAATAAAAAATAAAATAAAGTAAAAAATGAAAAAGAAAGTATGATAATAGAAATATAAAGGAATACGAATATATGCACAATATAAAAATCCATACATATACACACACACACACACACATATATATATATATATGTATATATATATATTCATATACAAAAATACATATATACACATACATAAAAATATATAAGAAAATAATAAAATTATAAATAAGTAAATAAAAATTGTAAACTTATAATATAGAATAACGGTAAATTAAGAAATAACAGAGGTAAAATTAATAATAAAATAAAAGATAAAAACCAAAGGTACCAATAAGGAGATGATATTCCAGAGGAAATCACCAGGATAAATGTGTGTATTTATTAAGCATTTAGTTTGCGGTAATGAAACCTTTTATAATACTACTGAGCTCCACTCACAAATTAAGAACTGTTCAATTAAAAAGTGAACATATATATATATATATATATATATATATATATATATATATATATATATATATATATATATATATATATTATATCACCTTATGAAATTGTATATATACATACATATATATATTTATATATATATATATATATATAAATACATACGGAATTTTTTCATCTATCTTTACTATATTAACATCAAAACAAGCTGTTTATTTAATTCCATGATACAACCTGATATTTTTTAATACCATGTATATCGAACACTGCAACATCCACAACCACAGTTATGTTTTCTTATTTTGCATATTTATTTTATAAACGCCTTCTAATAAATTAGTATTCTATAATATACAATTGTAATTTTTCATTGTCATCTTTTCTTATACGTACGCAATGTTTTCGTCAATGGTTAAACGTCTGATGTTGTTGCGATATCGAGAACACATACTACACTTTGATCTTGGCCAAGGAATCATAAAAAGGATGTTTTTATAGCAAGACATGTTTAAATTGAAAAAGAAAAAAACTGATTCAATATATTATTGTACTATCTTTTAATGGGAGTAGATAGTGTAGTATCAGTTCTGCTGTCATAAGATCGTCCTCCTAGGAATTATCTAATTATAATGCTCCCTGGTATTACATCCTCCTTTAGAGAAAATGGGGTAATGTAGCATCTGTTTTTGCTGTTATGAAACAATCTTCACAGAGTCTATCTTCTAATTTTCTGGGGTTGGGGTGGGAGATAGTGAAGTATCAGTTATATTCCAATGATACCATACTCACAGGCATTACATTACCTTCTCCTTTTATGGAGCGATCCTCCCAGGCATTACTTCTTTTTTTTAGGGATGCAGTATAGTATATATTCATCCATCATAATACCACCCTTCTATGATTATCTTTTCAGTATTTGTGGTGGTGGAGGGTAGTGTACTATCTGTTCTGTTGTCATGATATCACCCTTCCAGGCATTAACTCCTCTTTTGGCGGTAGGTGGTCGGGGGTGGTTTCGGTGGAACACCACCTAAATGATAATGTTTACAAATAATAATAATAATGTACCCACGTTACTCACTGTGTAGCGTAGACTACGTATCCTACAATTCGTAATGATGAATTCATTACTTCAGGAGTATACCATGCACTTACTTATAATTGACGCACATGCATATGCGCACCGTTCGGGTTAAAATTTGATAACATAATATAACGTAAAATTTAATTTTATTCTGTATTAATTTTTATGTAACTCGCTTATCTTAAATGTTATTTTAGGGGTGAAAGTTTAGAGAGGGTCAGCCCCTAGAGTTTAAAGTTTACAAAAAATAATAAGTCCACTTTACTCACCGTGTTACTTAGAATATATATTTCATATTTCATAATGATCGGCTCATTAGTTTAGAAGTGAATCCTCTAACATTTAATAAAGATGTCACGATTTAATAATGCTCTCATAAAGAGTAGTTATCAAAATTCACTTCAAGTCGAGCACTTTGAGAGATGTACGACAATTTATTATGATGCATTGTTGTGAAAGTTCTTCCTCTTTATAACAGATCAAACTGTCTCTGAGACTATGTTCGTAAAAAACATAGGTTTATTTCTCTCACAGTTTATATGGCTACCACAGTGGCCGAATGTTTAAGGATGTTAGGGTCAGAATTATTCGCTCAAGGGTTTGAATCGTTCGACCGACGGTACAGTTATATATATAGACTAAATGATGATTGTCAGTGAAGGTAAGACGTATATGTAAGTGGATAATAAATGTTCATTCATAAAGAATATAGACTGACTGTTTCGCTGTATTAAATCCCCCCCCCCCTCAGTGCGGCTAGACTAGCCAGGGATCGAGCATTCAAACATCTAGTTAACAGTCGGCAGGTCTTCCCATTAGGCTACGGGAAGCGCTCGTAAATTATATCTACAATGTCTATTTATATAAACACTGACCGCCGTTCCTACCGTGTTAAATTTGTTTATTTACAAACAGCTCTGCATTACGATAAAAAAAGTAGCAGGGGACAACACTCATCGACAGTGCTCAACCTGAGAAGGAGGGCTTATATAGTCAGCCACAGACAGACTGTTTCGCTGCATCACAGCTCTTCAGTTCGACTAGACTAGCACCGCTAATAGGCCTAGACAGGTATGAATAAAAACACGCTCTGCGTGAAGCTGTTAAGTATATCAGAATTGACATCAATATATTGAACAAACAGTATGAAGAAAAAAGATCAATCCTGGAGGGGCAAAGCTAATTATAACTCTTATAATACTACTTAGTGGAACTAACAAGATGAAAGACGTTATACTTGGATAGGCAACAAGCGGAAATCGATATTCACGTCGGAAACTCCGATCTAAGGATTTTATAAACCACTTCATTTTAATTTAAGGAAAAATGGGCAGGTCTCTTTGAATGGCTGATTTGAAATCGTTTTATTTTTTACAGAGAACGAACATATTAGTTTTGCTGTCACTGTCCATGCCTATCCCCAAACGTGTCATTGTACGGTACTATATACTAGCGAATGTAATATGCAATAGAGCATACAATTAAAAAAAAAACTCTTAATAAATACAATAGCCTACCTGTAAAATAATATGCATTATCACCATCCGCTCAGCAATTATATTGATATGTGATTAATCTGATATCGCTAATGTAAGAATTTCGACTTTACTTATATTAAAATGAATCGTTCCAAAATCAAATTATGTCGCTTCGTCAACTAAAACCGTACAATTTTGAATAGAAAACATTTGAAAATGTGACATTCGTTCGATCTTATTAGTTTTAAGAATATTTAGATGATAATCATTTTTATAGTAATAAAACGGATATGACATTTATTGTTTTAAACATAATTAAATTGCTACAATTTTAAATAAGTAAATAAAGGAGAAATGAATGGCTCCCAAATCAGATTATGTCGTCCTAAATTGTACAATTTTCAATAAATACATTGTACAATTTTCAATAAATACCTTTCCAAAAGTGATATTTGTTGAATTTATTAAATAATATTTAGCTGACAATAGCAATTATTTTTACGGAAATAGAACGAGCGGTTTTCTTCTTATAGTATTGACTCTGATAGTCATTTACTATTAATAAATATATATTATTAACAATAAATTATTCAGATTGATCTAGAAACATCGTAGAATGCTATACTAAGGAATATCATGTTCATACGTACATTATCATTCTTCACTGATTTTCTAAATGATGGGATCGCCCAATCCCCACAATGCAATGCGATAAAGGTAATTTTTTATTATATTTCTATTGTCGCTGTTGTGTCGTACATAAAACCCGAACTAAAGTACACATTTTTGGTTTTGGGGATCTGCTCTATCAAAAGATGGTACAATAATATCGTGGGATCTGCATTCGCGGCGAACATCAATAAATTGCACAGTAACAATATACGACAGATCCACGTAGATGATGCTTGAACAAGAAGTTTGAATTTTTTATATCCGAAAATAATTTCTAATTTCTAGAGGCGAAAGTGCAAGACACAGAAAAAACTTGACTTCAGGATTAAAAAATAAAAAAATTAAGAACTATACAAAAAATCTACAAAAACGACGGATAACAAAATAAATAGAAACGAGAAATTATTTTAGTCCACACGTGTTAGAAGAAAGCAATTCATTAATTAGACCCACTTAAAAATGGGGTCAACAAAAACGATCCGCAAACAAAATAGGGTGTCAAACAAAAGGGAGCCAGGCTTTTGTTTAAGAGGACTTCAGCCATTGGCGAATGAAATAATATCCGGAGACGGAGTAATAATAACAAAGAATCCAATTCATTAATTAGCTTAAAAAACTGTACTTAGATATAAACGCAATCGCAAGATGTTCTATACCGAAATTTAATTTGACAAAAAGAAAGGCTTTTCAAAACCACAGCACCCAATCTGCCGTTGATTTTAAATATATCACATTACCAACGAGATGATGAATACGTATCCTATGTAAGAATTGCATGGTGCCCATTTAACACTTCAATTATTACACCCGTATATATATATATATATATATATATATATATATATATATATATATATATATATATGATACCTGAACACTTACATCTTGATATCTGCTGATGACTTTTCCATCCAAAGATCAATGTGGATCTCGGATTAGTATGACTTTTGACATTCATGAATAACAGAACTTTTTAATACGCGTAGGGAGTCTATTAACTAACCTCCACATTCTGTGAGTGGGTAACTTTTTTACGTGATTTGTTTTGGACATTTTTTGTTCATTGATTTTACTCGCCATTACAAAACGTTAAACAGTTTCCCTCTCGTTTAGAATATTACTTTGTTTTTCTTCTTGTTGTTTACACGTTAATTGGTGTTGTAGTTGTCTTGTACTTGCTCGTTATTCTTCTTTATTTTCTATGTGATTTATTGTACTAGAGAATCCCGTTCTTCCTGTATTCCTTTGATAATATTAAGACATAAGGGCATACGAGCCACTTCATGACATATTTATCATAATTACGCGCTCGCCGTCATGGTCCCGACAAAATGGCAAGATGAAATAGTAACTTATATATATTTTTATGGACACTGAAAAAGGAAACCACAAAAAAATGAAGTAAAATTTCATTTAACGATGACTGATTTGAAGAAATATATACAAGTGAATGAAGTAAAATTCCATTTTACGATGACTTATTTGAAGAAAAATATAAAAGTGAATGAAGTAAAATTTCATTTAACGATGACTGATTTCAAGAAAATATAGAAGTGAATCTAGTAAAATTTCATTTAACGATGACTGATTTGAAGAAATATATAAAAGTGAATGAAGTAAAATTTTATTTACAGACATGGAAACTCAAAATCAAAGAAGAGCTGACGCCAAAGTGTGGACTTCTCACAGATAGACGTGGACATCTTTTAATTCCACTAATTCATTGATACCCAAATTAACTCCACACTAAGCCTATTATTAAAACTATTATTAAAACCATTTGCACACATTTTGTAAGGTTTTCTAATGCTGGCGTATCGAACAGAAGCCCACCATATAATTAAAACAAATGTGACACAATTCCAACACATAAAATCAATGAATTTAAAAAATTAAAACATGTTTTCATATTTAATTTTTTTAAATTCAATTATCAATAATTTTTTCAGTATTTTTTTTAACAGAATTATTTTACATAAGTTTTAAACATTTCTGGGAATTTTGAAAATGCAATTGTATTCTTTTAAAGATCACCTAGGGAATTTATGCAGTTTCATTTTTTACACGATAAAAATTAAATTTCCATCGTCTTTTGATGTTTATATAATAACAATGCGCGGTAAATATGGCACAAATAAATAAATAAATAGCGAAAAAATTCGACATAATAGTTCCTGAGTTTCACAAGACGCCTTCAAGGAGGTCGAAGGTTACATCGACCGAAATATTGTCAGAAGAAAAATAAAAAATGAGAACAGTAATCCGAATAATCCAAATAATACACGTATTTAGACTGTTGCTTCCAACCAATTAAAATCGATTCTTTTAAGTTTCTTTGAAGGGGGAGAGGCATTCCTATAGATTTAAATATAAGCCAAGTTTACCCCCAATATTCTAGAACAAATATTTTAAAATGTATCTAATTGTTTTCAAGTAACTAAACTCGATTTTTTAACAGTTTAGGTGTTGGGCTAGGTCTCATCGCCTTTAGTTGTAAATATAATGTAAGATAAATATTTTAAATAATTATTTGCTCTGGTATTTTCAAACAAATAACGTCAGTTTGTCTAAGTTATCGAGTGGGTCTAGGTTCGCTCCCTTATAGTTTTAAATATTAGATACCCCCACGCACTCAATATTCAACCCAAAAGATTGACGTATTTTTTAGTTTTTGTGTTAAATCATAAATGTTACCATGTATTTGTTTTTTATGGCGCCGGGAGATGTTGTTGCCACCCTGAATTAAGGTTAATGGTAGAGTTAGGGTAAGGTTGTAGTTTAGAGCGGGGGCTGTTTTCACCACATTTAGGGTTAGTGTTATTTTACTCCTTCCTTACCCCCTAAAACACAAAATATTTTTCTCATTTTATATTCAAAAATCAGGTTAAGTGCCTGTCTACGAAATGTATGATAATTATACTCTAAATTTATATACAAAATTGATCCGCCATTCTAAATTCTAAATTAATTGTTTTTTTTGTTGTTCCCCCAACTTATTCAGGATGTTTACATGTAATAGCATGAAAAAGTAGAATCTCATTTTTTTGTTGGGGGCGGGGTAGCTGAGCGTATCATCTACTATTAAATTTAGATATAATTTCGTTTCTAATTTAAACAAAAACTTTTAAATGTTTTCCCTTTATGTATTGTATCCAGGATTTTCATAAACTAATTGTAGGATTTGAATCTATATTTTAACTTGTGCCATATTTTACTATTTATCCACTCGTGCCAGTTTTACCTGTGCCATTTTACCGTTGCTATTTAATCTATATTCGTTGTTATGATCTATAGATTTCAGTTTTACTTGTAGTTTTAAATCAAAAAATATTTATCATTTCAGCATTTGTATAAATAATGGAAAATACTGTTTAAACCAAAATACAAAAAAAATACAAGAATCGCTTTTAGGGTAGAAAATTTGGCTCAAATTTGATCGATTCTTATATCGATTCCGATAAACCCCAAAAGTTCCAATTTAGCGTCCCAATGAAAACATCCAAATCTTTGAAATACATATAATTGGAAAGTGTAAAATGAATAATTTGTTTGTTTCGTTCTTTTTGAGTTTGTGCCGGTGTTCGTTAAGTCATTGAAGTCAACCGATATTAATACTGACCAGTACCAGATAAAAAAACAGGCTTTGTGTGTGAGAGTACGACGACACCTCCAGGCAAAACACTGCAAACACTAAAATCGTCATCTCCATTGGTGCAATTATAGATAAATAAAAAAAACATTAGTAGTCACAATGCTTACCAAAAATATCCATTATACATTCCCTATGATGTCTCCAGTGTAAACGAATACATTTACCAGATATTTCTGGAGAAAAGACTAACTTTTCAATATGACTTCAGAACAGATTAGCATATGAAGGTTTTTGTTATTAAACTATAATGTCTGAATGTACAGGGGAAAATCGACTTTACTTTATTGTATAGATATTTCTAGAGAAAAAATAACTTTTAAGGTAACTTCATCTTAAAATAATTTATTCATGAACATCTGATTTCTATAGTTACGAATACCCTAGATAGAAAATAATTCTCCTTTACAGTTTTTGAACACAAGACAAATCTAGCACGGGCAATGAAGATGTAAGCAAGGACCCTTCCACTCTATAATAAACACCAATGTGTATTTATTTATTAATAAATTATGTACTTCCATCTCGTTACGCAATAGTTAGCGTGTAAATCACGTGCCTTTTTTTACCCTCCGGATGAAATGACTTCAAGTGGGGAAGGAGAGCGTTAAAGAAAATAGCCAATTTATTCACGGATGGGTGTAAACTAGTATTCATATAATTTAACAAGGGTACGACAGGCGATGTACATGCAAAGGCCAGCTACAGAAGAAATGATGAAGCAAGACTGTATGAAAAGGTAAAACTATTAAAAAAAACGAGATATAACACTGAGACTATACGTATATATTCCGTCGTCACTGTTAGTTTAGTATAATTACACTTGATTAGTATTTAGAAGAGTTGGAAAAACGTGTACGATTTTAGGTTATGATAACCTACCATAACTAACACGTACTATTAGTATTATTCCAACTGGTCTCGTTTTTGATATTATTTTCAAAATGTTTCGGCAAGTGTAACTCTCGATCAGGTGCATCTCGGGAATCTTTATTTCAAACTCGGGAATATGTACGGAACTTTGACCGGAACGTTATATTAAATCCAGGGGAAGGCTTGATCTCGTTCCGTCAATCAAGACCGGGCAGAAGTATATACCCGTAAATTATTTTTTATTCAAATATGCTTCATTACAACAAAATGTCTATTTAATATAATATTCAACGAAAATGTGTCAAACTGCAAGTTGTTCTACATCTGCAACGAGTTTATTCGCAAGTGTGAGTAGGTATTAGTATGATGTTGCATTAGCAAACACGCTACATATATAATCAGTATCGTCGATGTCACGGGCGGGTGTCATAGGTGTGTAATCTGCCTAATTCAAGAACCTACACTTTAAAATCTTGTAATTATAATGGTAAGTAAAAATAATTGTATGATTCTCCAGTGTATTATGATTATTTAGATGCATATATTATAGTGTTTTGTTATACATGTAAAATGTTATGCCATTTGTTGTACATTTGCAACACAATTTATTTTTGTTCAACACATGTATATCTTTTTTTCGAAAAATTATTTACAGTACTTTATATTACCCATGTTGTTCACTTTTTTCAAAGCAATATAAAAAATAAAACATTCAAAAGTTCAGTAATTCGTCATTGTATTTTCAGTATCGCCCGTATTGAGGATTGAACCTTCAACCTCGAGAAGACAGTCACTTAAGCCTAATTATTACTTTCGAAATTCCGTAAAGATTCCCGACTTCTCCAAGACGCACCTGAAGAATGTCGGAGGTTACATCGGCCGAAACGTTGTGAGAATAACATCTAAGTACGAATAATCTAAATAATACAAATTATCAATTGTAATAAAAAAAATCCTTAACGTAACAAATATTATTTCTATAAATAAATTCCTGTCGGATCTTTGTAGATTTCCAGACGAACATCTAACACGGCAATAATATAACGCCTGTATCTGGCGACGCTTGGTCTCCTCTTGCCTCCTTTGAATCCACTTCGAATCATCAGGAAGTAAACACAGAAGCTTCAAGTTACAAAAACTACTTTACAATTTTGTCTGGAATTATTTAGCAAACTTTTAACGTTCACGAAGAATAATAAATTTTATTTTTTTGTTGATGAACTCATTTGTAAAATATATATTTGGACTACCCCCATTTGAATAATCTAATATACAATTATGATTTATTTGATAAATTAATTTTAAACGAGTCAAAATATTTCAAACCAGACACACACTTTTAATTGACACTTTCTGCCCTTCAGGCTGAGATCAAAGTGTAGAATCTGTTCCGTTTTCGGTAAGTGAGAAGACATTATTATAGACACAGGCAATTTTTTTTGTCCCAATCCAAAGTGCCCCTTTCTGGGGAGACTGGATTCCCCCCTCCCACGTTAAAAATCGAGCTTGTGTCTAATTCTGTTATTTAATATCGGGCCTGATGTACTGAAAATCACTTTGCAGAAATAAACAAAACGCACTTGATACAGATATGAACCTGGCCAGAAAAAACACACGCGCCTGATCGATACGGGGAGATTTACATAACTCTTTGGAAATAAAATAATTGTTGATTGATTCAAAACCACCTGCACATATAATCTGTAAACGGTTACCTGCAGACGGGAATCACCCGTCGCTAAATAAATGCCAGTGGGCACATTGACAGCGAAAGCGAAATCCCAGTATTCACGTTTACAAGTGGATGCATGGGTGTTCGAAATCATTATATAAACTAACCCAAAATTGAGATTGAGAGTTGACTGACGAGGAAGTTCGAGAGAACCACTTCAATCAATACCTATTCGTCCTCCATCCTTCTATCTCTTACCCAACTTGTTCACCACTATCGGCAAGAAAAATATGTTATTATATTTTAATACAGCATTGTTTGTCGTCATTATTTAAGCACAGCAGAAATACATACCCTCGTGGTAGCTAAAGAAAATTTAGACATACATTTTAAATTGCAAAATGTATCCCAATTTTTAAACATTACGGTAGAGAATTCCCTAACGTATACAATTATCATCTCAGGCTTGAGTTTCCTAAATTAATAAAAAGCAATACATCGATGGATCGATGACAATCAGCTTGAATACGAGGTTGAATAATTAACACTTATAATACACGAGTTTCTATTTTAATGAATTGAAATTCAATATCATTAATCACGTTCATAACAATACGTAACTTGTGTTTCTGTGAAAACATACACTTACACGTAACACATAATTCAATAAAGCTCGGATCTAATTAATAAGAAAAAACAACGTTTAGGCAAAATTCGACTTTATTCAGCAACATAGTCTCCTTCTAGGGTTATACACTGATTTCAACACTTCTTAACACCTTGATATCTTTTTTGTAAAACAATTTGTCTTTGGCTTCAAAATACTTTTTCATGTGAGCCGAATTGCTTTCCCTGGATCATTCTTTTTAAATCTGCAAACAGCCAGTTGAGTCTAGGGGCCAAATCGGAAGAATTTGCTGGACAATTCGAAGTGTAATTCATCTGGATTTTCCATCTTGTTATACAGTGCATTGCCTTGGTGGAAGAGCGGTTATTTCTTCTTTATTTGTGGACGTTTCGAAGAGATTTTCTTCTGACAAGCGCACCAATAATGCTACACAAAATTCGTAATGATGCTGATTCTTTTCTCAATGTAATCTATGAACAAAACACCTTGTGCATAATAAGTACCGAGGGTCAAAACCTGGCCTGCTGATGTTTGCCTCTTTGGTAGCTTTGTACGGCTTTCACCTGCATGTGTCTACTTAGCTGACTGCCGATTTGACTTCGGAGTGAAGTGGTAGATCCATGTTTCATCCGTTGTCAGATATTGATGGTGAAACAATTGCTAGGAACCTTCTTAATCGTTAACGTGTTGTTATGTTTGATAAACTCTAGGAAAATGTGTCGCACACATTGAACACAGCTTTCTCATTGACAAATGTTCATGCAAAATGGCTAATACACTGCCTTCTGATATATTCACCTCTTCTGCAATCTCATACTACTAGAATTTAAGATCGGCCAAAACGATTTTGTGGACTTTAATCTTTTTCCGGATAAATGCCTAAGTTGAGAATTCTGAGCCGGAAGTATCATTTGTATCTGCACGACGGCATTTAAAATCAGCATACCGACTCTTTTTTTCTTTTTTATTTGTGGCCGTTGTTTACGATTTTTCCTTTAACGCAAATATAATAATTTTCTATTGATGATTCTTTCTATTCTTAATGAACAAGTTACCTTCTGCATCCCAAAATACGGAGGCTAAAACCTTGCTTGCTGATGTTTACGTCTTTGGTAACTTTGGACAGCTTTCATCTGTTGATGTGAATTTATCTGGCTGCTGATTTGACTCCGATGTAGAGTGGTGAATCCATATTTTATCCATTGTCACATATTTATGCAAAATCTTTTTTTTGTTGGGTTGAAACAGTCTGTAACAAGATTCTTAATCGTCGACACACTGTTGGTTTTAATCGACTGTGAGCAAACCCCGTCACCCACTATTAACGCAGCTTTCTCATTGACAACTATTCATGCGAAATGGCGAATACACTGCCTTCTGGTATCTTCAATTTCCTTGCAATCTCATGTTATTAGAATTTACGATCGACCACAACATGTTTCTGCACTTTTTTTTCTGTTTTCCGGGACAACTGCCGAATTTGGTCGACTTGAAAGTTCAGCATTATTTGTGTCTGTACAACCGAGTTTAAAGTTTACATACCACATATTACCGATTGTTTACATACCACATATTACCCATTGTTTACATACCACATATTACCCATTGTTTACATACAACATATTACCCATTGTTTACATACCACATATTACCGATTGTTTACATACCACATATTACCCATTGTTTACATACCACATATTACCCATTGTTTACATACAACATATTACCCATTGTTTACACATCACATATTACCCATTGGTTGCATACCACATATTACCCATTGTTTACATACCACATATTACCCATTGTTTACATACTACATATTACCCATTGTTTACATACCACATATTACCCATTGTTTACATACCACATATTACCCATTGTTTACATACAACATATTACCCATTGTTTACATATCCCATATTACCTATTGGTTACATACCCCATATTACCCATTGTTTACATACAACATATGACCCATTGTTTACATACCACATATTACCCATTGTTTACATACCACATATTACCCATTGTTTACATACCACATATCACCACTTGTTTACATACCACATATTACCCGTTGTTTACATATCATATATTACCCATTGGTTACATACCACATATTACCCATTGTTTACATACCACATATTACCCATTGTTTACATACCACATATTACCCATTGTTTACATACCACATATTACCACTTGTTTACATACCACATATTACCCGTTGTTTACATATCATATATTACCCATTGGTTACATACCACATATTACCCATTGTTTACATGCCTCATATTACCTATTGTTTCCGACGAAGCAGAGCCTGAATAACACTTATAAAGTCATTGCTTTGTTTGAACAGTATTTTTCTTCTCATAAAGCAACGCTTTATCAACACACGCAATTCAAATTTTTAAATGGTTTTGAAAATTTACTAGACTAGCTTCACTTAAATAACTGTAATTTGTAAACTAATAATTCGATTGGGCTCAAATTTTTACACGTGCTTATAAGAAAAAATATAGTTTCTTTATTAGACACATTATCTATAAGTCAGACCCGGGATATATTGAGTGATGTGTTATATACAGAGCAGCAAAACTACCTGGGGAATATACCAGGTGAACCAAGTGTAAGAAAAAAACAAAAAAAACAATTGCATTCAACGTGACGGTTAGGATTCTAAAAAGATTTTTCGGTTGGAGTCTCTGAAATAGCGAGTAAATGCATGAAATTCGGTAAGATAATCCACCACCAGCAATAGCAAAGAGAAACGAAAAGTGAAAAAAGAGAGGTTAGACAAAATAATGAAAACCTCTTTAAAATTAAAAAATATATATTTTAATACGTTAATAGGTTAATTACAGCTTCAATTTGTCGAAATATTGACTCGTACAACGTTTGAATTGTTAAAAAAAAAAAATTCTGTCCGTTTCACAGGTAAAATAGTCTCCATTTCTTGTAGTGATGATGGTGAATAATGTCGATTCTTTATTTGTTTTTCTAGAATGTCCAATAATATTGAGAACTTAGAACCGTGGTGGTTAGATAATATGGTCAACTTCACTAGAATGCACCTCCTGTCATTCAAGTAACAACGTAAGTTGTATGAATTGATGCATTATCATTCTGAACGATTCTGTCTCACCCGGAAACAGTTGCGTAATCATAGGATGAATTGTATCAGATAACGTGCTTAAATAGTCTTAAGTATTAATTCTGTTATCAATGGACACCATTAGGTCCGTTGATATCCAAGATATCCAAGCTCCCAAATCATCACAGATCTTCTTCCATGTTTAACAGTTGGAAGAAAGAGGTATGTGTCAAATGCTTTTTATTGTTTGTCTCCATGCGTATACTCTACTCGGCCGGTGGTCGGACATAAAGTAAAATATGACTCGTCGAAGAAAACAACATTCTTCCGTTACTCTGCAACCAAATAGGGATGTTTCTAACCCTACTTTAAACACTTTACAACGCTTGTTTTTGTAAGTAATGAGTTTCTGATTACACCTCTACCGTGAAATCCAGTTTTATGTGAAACCATGTCCGCGCCTCCGACTGATCGCCTTATCCTTAAGCGCTGTTGGTTCTTCTTCCTTGTATTCCTCTTTTTCTTCTTTACATTATTCTCTTCTTCTTCTTCTTCTTCTTCATCTTCTTCTTCTTAATTGTGTTTTTTGTTTTGTTTTAATAGTTGCCGGGCGCGAAACCACAGTTCACAGATTACATTCATAATTAAACTAAGACACAGACATTGTATATTTATTTTTGGTTTAGCGAGGGAGAATCAGCAATAATAAATTTACCTGACTAAATTCTTGTTTAGATGTATTCCGATCACTGCTTACAATTTTTTTTCAAGGATTTCTTCTTTCTGCGCGTGTCTATGTAAGGTTGGTTTCTTCTTATTTTACTCAATCACTTCATTTTTTCTGTGTGTCCGTATTCTTTTCTTTCTTGGGGTCAATCCCTGGATAACCTAGAACTTTTTGTAGACTAATGCCCGCCTCCCCGACTGACCGTCTCACCCCAAGCGCGTGTGCCGTGGTTCTTTTATTTCATCTTGTTATGAGTCGTGTCTAGATTTTTAGTCTTGACGCACACGAAACCACAGTCATCAATTTACATGCATAATAAAACAACACAGATACCGAAATCATTTACAAGTGACTGCTGGGCACGTGTGTGTGTGTCGTAAGGGTCTTGTAGCTAGTGTCTCCATGACTGAGCTAACTGTTTATCTCTCGCCTTCTAAATCTTAGCTAAGACTGACTCTGTCATCTCTCACCGCTAACTTTCTCAATCGAGCTCCGTCATAGTTCTTATTCAATGTTAAGTCTTTCCTCGAATAAATTTACTTTCCACCACAAATCAGCTTACCGCCCGAAACTGGCGCGGGACAGTTTTTTGCTTAGCTTACTTTCGCTGAAAACTAGAGATGTTTGCTTTCTTGCTCATCCTTCCGAATTCTATATCTTAAACCTCCGACTATAATCGTTAACTGTTCATGGCGTCGTTTTGTCTTTTGGAGTTCACTGGATAAGTCGGTTTTAATGTCTTTCTTTAATGTTTTTGATTGCTCTTCATTTTCTAACAAATATATCGCGGTGATCATGATTGTAATGGTATTCTATAATATCACATGTGTACAACTCCCAGCGTAAAGTTTGGTAGAAAATTGCCGTCTCTGCAATAATATTGTGAGCTGTAATTTTGCGATCCTTTCTAACAATCCGTGTAAAAGTCTGACGGTTTCTATCTGAATGTTTTTTTCCAAAAGTAAGTTTCGACGAAAAAGTTGTTCTCTCTTTCTCAAAGGTTGTGATTACTTTTCGAGACACAAAGAATTTCGACTGTTTGCGCTCCGCCACCGACTGCCGTACGAGCACAAACGTTGACCTCTTTGAAAGTCAAACAGATCTGCGATTTAAATGTATTTGAATTACCTTTTTCTGACTATATTTGAAAGTAATTAGCAATGTAAATGAAAAATACTAAGCAATACTTATAATAATACAAAACATATAAAAACAACGAAGGTGTTGATAGTTTTATAGATATGCAAATATTATAATGATATGATACTATATGTTTCTATTATTTTCTCTAATTTTTGTATATATTCTGAAGATCTTAAAAAAGTGAAACAAATACTTCTGTGTAGCTTCCTAAAAACTTATTTTCATGAAATATAATACTTTTTTATATATTGAGCAGCGTTTAAGCATATACTAAAATAGCAAGATGTAGACTGAATATTGTATGTTATAATCCTCTACTTTATTCATTTATATGAATATATATATACATATATATATATATATATATATATATATATATATATATATATTTTATATATCTCTTTTTTTAAATTCTGATAGTGAAGTATATCTTTAAATTTAATTGAAAAAATAATTGGGAAAAAAAATAATAAATTTAAAATACATTGTATGGCGTTCTTATATTTAATAATTCATATTACCATATAAACAATGCTTTCTAAACAAGAACACCATTTCTTATTCAATTTGCACCGCCACGTGCCACTTCTTGACTTAAGAGACCCTCATCCCACATTCGCTTCAACAACAGATGAATTGAAAACACACACAAAAAAATTATGCTAAAAAAAGGAAAAAAAGATGTTTTTTTAATATATCTCTTCTTTTTTTAATTCTAATGATGAAGTAAATATTCGAAAATTTAAATAAAAAAAATAATTGGAAAAAAAATTAAAATGCATTGTATGGTGTTCTTATTTTTAATAATTCATATTACCATAAAAACAATGCTTTCTAAACAAGAACACCATTTCTTATATATATATATATATATATATATATATATATATATATATATATATATATATATATAATATAAAGACAATACGATTTTCCCTGTACCTTCTCGGAGAATAGGAAAATAACCACATGCATCACAGGCTACTAAAGTCAGCACTATATTACACTTATTCACTCGAGCGTGTTTCAGTAAATTTGTTGTTATTTTTTTCCAGCTAACAATAGATATTACATTTAGCCCACCATCCACGACTCTCTGCCAAACCAACTCCATATAGGTGGTAGCAAAAACTTTTATCCCTAACACTTCTGTACTGTCACTCCACTCATCGACACCGGGAACTATTAAACAACGTTTAATTTTCACAAAAGACTCCGTTCTTATTTATTATTTGCCTGGTATTAATTTACTACATAATATAAAGCAATATGCAAAGATTTAATGACCGCTCCCGTTCACTCCGATGATTTTCCGCGAATATCAGATTACGTTATTTCAATTTCTCCATATTACTTTTATATTTATATTCATTCCGGAATTTAGCGAATGAAATTAACGAACACAGTTCCTGCAACATTTTATCATTCAAAATGGCGGCCACAATTTCTTGATCTAATCGACTTCCTATTTAATTTAATAAGCGCCAAGATACTCGTAGACCCCGATACTTTTACATTTTCAAAATCATACAACAAAAACTTTTATCCCTAACACTTCTGTACTGTCACTCCACTCATCGACACCGGGAACTATTAAACAACGTTTAATTTTCACAAAAGACTCCGTTCTTATTTATTATTTGCCTGGTATTAATTTACTACATAATATAAAGCAATATGCAAAGATTTAATGACCGCTCCCGTTCACTCCGATGATTTTCCGCGAATATCAGATTACGTTATTTCAATTTCTACCTATTACTTTTATATTTATATTCATTCCGGAATTTAGCGAATGAAATTAACGAACACAGTTCCTGCAACATTTTATCATTCAAAATGGCGGCCACAATTTCTTGATCTAATCGACTTCCTATTTAATTCAATAAGCGCCAAGATACTCGTAGACCCCGATACTTTTACATTTTCAAAATCATACAACTTTAACACGCATAATATAGAGGGGGGGGAGAAAGAAAAATAGGCCGTTTCTTTTTTATTCAACGTCATGCAATAGGTAGTACTTTCTCCCGTGCAACGCCGGGCGACGGGTTCCGCTAGTATATATATATATATATAAGGAAGTTGACATAAACAAAAACATTTCTATATCAGTTCAAATAATTAAAACAGAACGGTTATTTGGCGTACGATTGTTTTCTAAGACAATTTGGAAAAATATTTTCTATTATACTTTAAATGACTCTAATATGTCACTTCATCAGCGCCCTTGACAACATCACATTTTATATATATATATATATATATATATATATATATATATATATATATATATATATATATATATATATATATATATGTATGTATGTACTTCAACTCCGTCACAACAAAGCTGATGAGTAAACACGTGCTTATTTTCTAGCCTAAGTATTAAAAACTTCAAGTGGTGAGATGAAGCGAGGAAGCAAGTAGCAAGTCAGACAAACACCCCAGACTTACCCCGTAGCCTGAAATGAATTGGGAAACAAATCCTTTACTCCATAATAAAAAGTCAACGGTTGGTGTTTTTATTTAGTTAATTATAAATTATAATAATAATTTATATATGAAAAATTAAATTGCTGACGAGATTCTATGATTTTATATAGATATTTTAGTAATATATCAAGATAAAAAGCGAGTGCGAACACTGGAAGAGCCTACTTTACCCGCCATTCTTGACGGAAGGTGTACGCTTATATATATATATATATATATATATATATATATATATATATATATATATATATATATATATGAAACAGTATTTATAGTAATTCACAAATAGATTGTGTCGTTGCATCACAGGTCTTCATTGAGGTCAGACAGGCAATACTTTCAACTAAGATGGAAAACCGAGCGGTTTTTCAATAGTCGAAGCTCCTATCCACTGCGTCGTCAGCAAAACCTTGTTAAAAAAAACTTACCGTTTATATAAAGTATATCAGCTGTTGAAGAGTGCTCTATTCGTTTGTCCACATGTGCACGCACGTGTGTCTAAGCATCGATTTATAATGATGAGAAGGGATTGATCGAATACTGGGTATCTTACAAGCTAATATTTTGAAGTGACCGCTATCTTTAGTTTTATATTGGTTTGAATTCTCACGCTGTTTATTTCAAGACAGTAAGAGACAGAAACAATTATAATTCAAAACTATTTTTCTATCTGTTGTATTGTCATGCTCGTGGTAGGTGCTGGACTGAGCTCACATCCTTGGTGCTGCTGTAAGGCATTCACAGCAAGAAATCGTCAAACTACAACCATAGCAAAACACTTTCTTTTCTCTCTTAATTTACCAAAAGCCAAAAGGAACTTCAATGAACAAAGTTTCTTCTCAAGAACATCCCATATGTGCAACACGTTATAACTAGACTGCTTCCCGACTTACTACAGCATCGTATTCTTTAAGTCTAATGTAAACAAATACTTGATGAGCCATCCTCTTGGATAATCAATTCTTCTTTAGTAAGCTTCTGTCCGTCCCACCTGTTGTTTCTGGTCCTCCTGCTGTTCGCGATCATCGTTAAACTGACGATTTTGTTAACCCTTATCCTCGAGATATCCGGGGGTTTTCATAAGCGGTGAAAATAAATAAATAGGTATATTCCAGTATGTAAATATATTTAGAATGTATTTACGAACTCGTTTATGTCCTTAGATTCAAATTTTAATATCATAGTTGTAATTATGAATATTTACATTATTTATGAGTATTAATTTTACAAAGCCTTTTATTATCTTCTTTTAAATTGTGGTGTATGTAATGGAGCTTTGTGCTAAGACGAATCGGCCAACAGCGTGATTAACAGATAAAAATAAACTAACACTCACTCTAGAATATGTGCCTACAGGCGCACATACTCCAAAGACAATCACAAACACATTTTTATTTAGATACAGTTGGGTATGTGTATATGATTATATATTTGTAGCTACAGGGTTTACTCTTACACTAATTAACAGGTCATTATGCATTTTCGAATTCAGTTGCTAGGCTAACGGGAGCTAATATGGGCTATATTTAGCTTAATTGAGTTTTAACGATATGGGGTATAAAGTAGTTGGAAGCCCTTCGATGACATTCAGATACCCCCGATTTTTTTGAAATTTTAACAATAGAAATTAGACATGAATTAATAAATAGTCATTAGAAACCAAAAACTTGAAAAATCAATTTTATTTTAATTTACGGCAAACTTGTTGTACGAGTTACTTCGTATTTGACTCTTCAGATACTGTACTTGTAGTCGGGGACCATTTTACAAGATATTTACATGGCGAATAAAACCCTCCCCCACAATTTATTAAAACGTAATAAATACATTGCAAAATTTGTCTCATTTCGAAATATCAGAGGTCTTAACTACTTTTCGAAATGGAGAATATTGCATGAATAGTAAATAATAAATTCCCCCAAAATAAAGTAAATTCCATGCCCGGAAATCTTGATTTTTCAGTCTAAGGTTGTACCAAGTGACCTATTTAGACGTTCTTATGAATAGGGCTTAACACATTACCGTGACAAAATAAGTATAGCTTTGGCGTGACGTCATAGATTTATGATTTACGTCATGTTTCAAAACATGATTTCAAATATAAGCGATAATAACAAACATAAATAAATGAATGGGTAAACATTATCAATAGCGTTAGAAATTATTTTCATAGTTCAAAACAATTTATTTTGCTTTAACTGCGTCTTGTATATAGTCCTTTCACAATTATATTGCCTCTCCAGCCTAGCAAAACTATGCGACCGGAGTAACCATAGTTTTACTAGTAGTTTAAATTATATAAAAAAAATACTATTTTGGCCGTTATGTGACGAAATGACAGTATCATTTATGCGGGCCACAAGTGTGCTTGCAAAAGGGATGCATATGGCCAATGGACCGAATGTTTTACATTCCCAAGATCGAAATGATAAACCTGAAGAAGGTCGGAGGCTCCATTGGCTGAAATGTAGTGAATATAGAAGTAGTCTGAATAATACTATGGGATTGAAATGTCTCCCTGTGCTCTCGGTGCTTACCAATGGTGTGGGCGAAAAAAAAAGTACAAACCACGCCCAAAAATAATATCTAAGATAAAAATTTCATTTTTCATACAAAACTGGCTCCCAGAGCAATTTTGGAGAAAAAAGTAAAAATGACTGTCATGTGATGTGCTCTAAACTATGTTCGCCGCAGTTCGTTCGATTGAAACCCATTTTCGCGCCAAAAATCAAAAAGTGCTTTCTATAACTAATGAAACATTATTTAAGCTCAGATTTTCGTCGAGGAAATCAGTTGGGGGAGGACAGAACCCTTAAACTTTATATTACACTGAGCTTCCCCTTCTCCGTGGGGGCAAGGGACACCTAATCAATTCTGAGTGCACACGCACACAGGGAGTTGCATACTTACGCAACCTGACCAAAAAGCGACACACACATACAAATGCCTACACTGTCGCAAAGGGGTAAAGGGACGGCTCATCAATTCTTAACTCGCGAACGGACACCCACTCATATCCATACACTTACGCACTCTAACGCAAAGCAAAGCACACTCACAAAAATGCCTATACTTTCGCACGCATATGCACATTCATAAATTACAGGCCTCAGCACATTCATTTTATTGTTCGTGATATTTCTAACTGAACTTTCTCTGAGAACCCAACCATTTTCAATTAAGAAAAACTCATTGTCTGTATTTCTGAGATGAAGTGTTTTCATTATGGATTTCAGTGTTCGAACTGACTTCCTCATCTTGACTTCCATGCTCACAACGTTTCAGCCGTTCTTCCCTCCGGCCGTCATCAGGTGTCCTGTATCAAACTCGGGAACCGTCTGTCTGGACTCTCGAACCCAATCCCTTTTATTGTCACGGGGGTACTACGCTCGGATTCCATACCGGTTCGAAAGTTGCAAGTTATCTGGAAGGGCTAAGTTCAATCCTGAGCGAAGGCAGTGAAAGTAACATCAGCGACAGCAGCAATAAGGCGATAAGCAGCAGCAGCAGAACTGAAAACAACGGATAATTAACGTGGGTGTCCCAGATCCAAAAAATGGAATCCGAGCATGGTACCCCCGTGACAATAAAGGGATTGAGTTCGAGAGTCCAGACGGACGGTTCCCGAGTTTGATACAGGACACCTGATGAAGGCCGGAGGGTAAAACGGCTGAAACGTTGTGAGCATGACAGCCAAGATGAGAAAGTCAGTCCGAACACTGAAATCCATAACAATTACTCACATAAAATGTCTTGTACTTTTATATACGTTAAACAATGTTTTCTTCTCATATTGAAAATTCATGTGTTTTTAATTATTTTCTAACATTTTTATAACAATTCAAGCAACTACGTCCATCTAATACGAATAATACATTGAAAAAGTAAGTTATTTTACAAAATAAATGTACGAACTTTTTTAACAGCCTTTATTCTCCATAAAATTATTTGTTTTCGTTTTGTTTATTGGGTGAATCTTTGGCACGTACAAAAAACAAAGGCGACACTTATTAAACTAAACGTAAAAAGGAAAAACATTTTTTATATGCACGCTTGAACTTGAGTTAAGCACGGTTCTGAAGAAGGTAAGAGTTCCCGAAATATTATATCATACGGAGTTTCAACCAGACCATCTTGATACAGGTATTACATAACATTGTAACATTGTGTAAATAAACAGATATATGTGTGTTTGTGAAAAAAAAATATATATGTGTGTATGTGTGTATGTGTATGTATACATTATATTGAGTGTGAAACTATTTAACTTCTTCCACCTTTATATGTCTTATTTGCTTCAACTTGTGTCTATCCGTCACACCTCTGCATTATATTGCCTTCTAAGTATCACATTTCTATTTTTTTCTAAATTAGTCGAGGAATGTAACAAATATCATTTCAACTTGATGAGTTATCTAACAAGTTATATATTTTATATAGAAAATGTACATATGTCCATTACGCCATCACGCTGACACAATTATAATTATCATAATTATTGATAATAAAATAAATTATCAATAAAGTTCTTTTTATATAAAAGAAAACCTTTTTCCAATTATGTATCCTAAGATTTAAATGGACGTTATTTTGTTTTAGATACACACCTAATGGTTGAAAGAATTAATGAAATATTACTCCGATGTTGGATTCATATGATTATAAATAATTATTCTTTAAATATGTATTTAAGAATATATTAAAAAAAAACAACTCCTCTTTTATTTTTTT
>OY744528.1:42951203-42973703 GCA_963556195.1 Sepiola atlantica | reverse complement strand
TTTGTATATGTTTATATAAATAAATATGTATACGTCCCGTCACGCAATAATTAGCGAGTAAAACCCTTGCCTTTCTGTAGCATCCGGGCGAAACCATTTAATGTGATGAAGGAGAGCAAGAAAGCAAATAACAAGTCAGACAACCCTCGCTGTCTAAAATTTAATCGGAAAAGAAATCTTCCACTTTTAATTTGTTTTCTTTCTTTAAATCATATGATAATAATAATTTATATATGAAAAACAAAATTACCGATGTAGATTTATGATTTGATAAGAATAGTTGTGCGAACACTTACGGGGCATTTTTTTTTCTCCGTATACAAGTAGGTACATATCATTACTATTTCCAAAGAGCGTTAATTTATTTTAAAAACAAAGGCAATGTGTTCAATACTTTTTTTTGTTCTGTATTATCCAGTGGCTTGCAGAGGTCTAGTGATGCCCTGGTGAGGTTCGGAGCCAACTCCGTGATTGTCTGCCCCAAAGACTCTAGTATAAGTCCTAGTATTGCTAACAATTATGAGAAACGGTGGTAGTTTGAATATGATCGGATGTCCCCTCCCTATAATTTGGATATGTACCGCCCCACTCCCTCTGCAGGCCACTGGTCTTATCGAAATACGCAACGATAAGAACTTACCTTGCTTTTTTTTTTAAACAGGTAAACAATTACCCAATTCGCAGTTTCATAATATCCACGAATGTTAAGTTGAAATTTGTCTTTTTCGTCCTCTTTAAATTTTCGAATAAATCATTCAGGACAAAAAGAAAGGAATACACCGGATATCTTTCTGTGGAATTTACATAATTTTCTTTATATAAATCGACTTTTATTGAAACTTTTGAAAACGATATCTTTCAGTCAAATTCGCATTCCAATATCGTTTGCGTTTCAATTCTTGAAACCAAAAGTTTCGCGTTCAACGTAGTTTCAAATCTTTTGAAAACAAATATCCTTTTGATAAAAAAGATTATATTTTACTAAAAATGAAAACAAAAAGTGAAAATATTTGCTTTCGAGCTTGTTTTCTTTTCTTCTTTAAGACAATTTAAAGGAGTTTTGATTTTCCGAAGGTTACCTAAAAAAAAGTTCAGTTAAATGGCATCCGCTGTTGGTGAAGCTGTAGTTTGAACTGCTGGAAATCGAGGCAGTGTGTGTTGTTCATGGTCGAACCAGATCGATGTTGAGCCGGCGTTTGCTTATCAGTCACTAGTTGAACTATTACATTTTAAAAGCCGAAAGTAATTTTGAAGTCGTGGTTAGAAATCTTTGCGCAAACGGATCAAGTCATTCTTTGTCTGTTTTTTTCCTTTTGCTCATCTCACCGCTTTGTTATTTTTAGAATTTATCTTGGAAACAGAGAGAGAGAGAGAGAGAGAGAGAGAGAGAGAGAGAGAGAGAGAGAGAGAGAGAGAGAGAGAGATTGAAGAGGTTGAAAGAAAAAAATAGGGATAAATTATTTTAATGCAAATCAGTTAAAAAGAGTTTATTTTTTCCACTTAAAAGTTTGGCTTTTAAACGAGCGTTTGATGAAGAATGAAAAGAAAGAAAGAAACGAAGGAAGGAGAGAAGGAAAGAAGAAAAGAAGAAAAGAATGAGACGGCTGTTTCATCAGTTACTTTTAGTTTCGCTTTTTCGTCGCTTCAAGTAGAAAGAGAAAATGAATGACTCAGACGGTGACGAAAGGTAAAAGCACCCGGAACGTCGTCGAGACGTTTTTGAAAGAGAGAGAGAGAAAGATTGGGGGAAGAGGGGGGGGGGGGATTAATACGTAGAGACCACGTGACATTTATCCTGCCGCGTGAATGAATGAATGAAGCGATATCGGTAGTTTTGTTTCTTTGTGTGTTAATTCATCCTTCTATACTTCAAATCTTAAGGCAGCCGTAATATCCAAATGCATCAGACAACTCTCTCTCTCTCTCACACACACGTACGAACACACACACATACACGTAGAAACACACACATACATATATCTAAATTAATAAATGGGAAATAGTTTCTTATTCATGACTCCTATATTACAATCAAAACCGGTTACTCTACTGTAAATAATTAATACACTATATTGTTTAGAACTACTCTATCTATCTTTTGGCTAAGATCAAAGTGTAGTATCTGTTCCGATGGATACTGCACGCCTGTCCTGTGCAGTTCTAGGAGGTCCACCCTCCCAGGCTTCGCCTCCCCTTTTTGGGGAGGAGTAAGTTTATTGCTTACTGTCTGAGGCGCCCCTACCGGGGAATGCCGACGGGGCTGCCCAGGCAATTTTTAATGGCCAGAGTGCTCACCTCTCGAGCGCTGGCTTTTAACCCCACTTTCTCGACCCAAGCTGTGGTCACATCTTACTTGTGGGAGTAAGATAAAACTGGCCTTGTGCCTAACTCCGGGAGGAGTAAATAAATATCTATCTTTTGGCTAAGATCAAAGTGTAGTATCTGTTCCGATGGATACTGGACCCCATAGACTGGTATTGTCTTGGCCTTCGGGGCTTGATTTACGCCGGTCTATGGGTCTGTCCTGTGCAGTTCTAGGAGGTCCACCCTCCCAGGCTTCGCCTCCCTTCTTTTTGGAGGAGTAAGTTTATTGCTTATTGTCTGAGGCGCCCCTACCGGGGAATGCTGACGGGGCTGCCCAGGCAATTTTTAATGGCCAGAGTGCTCACCTCTCGGGCGCTGGCTTTTCAAACCCCACTTTCCCGACCCGACCTTGTGTCACATCTTACTTGTGGGAGTAAGATACAAACTGGCCTTGTGCCTAACTCCTGCAGAGGAGTAAATCAATACTCTATTTATAGTCAAGCAAAGTTGTAAACACAATATTTTGTTTACCTAATTTGCATAATTATATTTTTAAACAGTTTAAAACAAATAATTGATTGCTGTTATTCGATTATAATGTTATTGCCCTATTTGGCAAAGTTTTGTCGACATTACCAGGCATTAACTAAAGTGATAACAAAAAATGACAAAAGTAATCGAAACCATGTCCTTTACTTTTCAAAGAACGTGCGCCCCAATCCCTCCTGCAAGGGCAATAATTTCTTTTCACAAATTATTTATTTTTAATTTTTCTTCGCCGCCTCCACAACAATCGACAAGCAAAACAAGTTTTTTTTAACTAAGCTAATTATTTTTATATACCTTTTTTTTTAAAGCGTAGTTTTACCTAAACAAAGCAGCATAAATTATCTCTGATGTAGAATTTCAAACATACTTTTATAACTAAACGCTTTAAAAATGCTTTTTTAAAATTTATTTCAGCATTTAATGTTTGTAGTTTTTATATTTTTCGTGAAAAATGAATAAAAAACAACATTGTTTAATGTGTTATTTACAAACCGTAAATTCCATCCAAATTACGAAAAATATAGATTCAGAGTATAATTGTAAAATTGCCCCACCTTCCACAAAACAAAAAATAGATTCTTCTTTTTTAGGCGATTACGTATAAAAAAAGTAGCAGAATCAAAAAAAAAACGCTTAATTTAGAATTTTGAGTGCTGATCAGTTACATTTGATTTAGAATGCTTCCCAAATTTCCGGATAATTCTAGCGTTTTAAGGCAGTTTAAAAAATACTGTGGGAGCTAAATCCGTTGCGTTGGGAGGGAGAGGAACATGAGTCTACTTTATGTGTGGTTTTATGACTTTGCCACTCGGACTTAGGGTTAGTGGTTAAAAAAATTTGATTAATTTTCCTAAAAAGATAGAATAACCCGAAGATGGGGGATCATTAAGTGAAATATATATGGAACAGATCGCCCACTCTAAATTATAAAATAGTTGTGTTTTTTTGGTCTTTCCGTTTTCCACAGTGTTCACCATTCACACGTAATCGCCAAAAAGCAGACTTAAATTTGGAGGGGAAGGCGAATTTAGCGGAGGCTGTTAATCTACAAATTTACTCAGGTGTTTTTTTCTTTAATCTCATATTTTTTAACTATACATCCCTATTTTACATTTGAATTTAAGTTTACCTTTCCCGTGAAAAATAACAAAATATGATACCGAAATAATTTCTTTTTGATTTCAATTAAAGTCAGCTTTCATTCGAAGTCTAGATTATATATATTCATGTTTTTATTGTTTAAGCTCACAATTTAAACGAATTGGATTTATCGCGTTTTGCATTCAAACTCTTCAAATCACCCGTGCTTTTAGGCAGTCGGAGATACACACTCTTGGGCTATCAGTACAAGCCACGGAGAAGGGAACATGAAAAATACCAGCTTCCAAAGAAACTTAGTACTGTTTTATCGCTAATTATAGCAGGCAATTTCACTTGACACAGTGCTCAATTCACAAAAGGTGGGGGTATATGTAATACTCCCCACGCACACATATTATTATTATTATTATTATTATTATTATTATTATTATTATTATTATTATTATTATTATTATTATTATTATTATTATTATTATTATTATTATTATTATTATTATTATTATTATTATTATTATTATTATTATTATTATTATTATTATTATTATTATTATTATTATTATTATTATTATTATTATTATTATTATTATTATTATTATTATTATTATTATTATTATTATTATTATTATTATTATTATTATTATTATTATTATTATTATTATTATTATTATTATTATTATTATTATTATTATTATTATTATTATTATTATTATTATTATTATTATTATTATTATTATTATTATTATTATTATTATTATTATTATTATTGTTGTTGTTGTTGTTGTTGTTGTTGTTGTTGTTGTTGTTGTTGTTGTTGTTGTTGTTGTTGTTGTTGTTGTTGTTGTTGTTGTTGTTGTTGTTGTTGTTGTTGTTGTTGTTGTTGTTGTTGTTGTTGTTGTTGTTGTTGTTGTTGTTGTTGTTGTTGTTGTTGTTGTTGTTGTTGTTGTTGTTGTTGTTGTTGTTGTTGTTGTTGTTGTTGTTGTTGTTGTTGTTGTTGTTGTTGTTGTTGTTGTTGTTGTTGTTGTTGTTGTTGTTGTTGTTGTTGTTGTTGTTGTTGTTGTTGTTGTTGTTGTTGTTGTTGTTGTTGTTGTTGTTGTTGTTGTTGTTGTTGTTGTTGTTGTTGTTGTTGTTGTTGTTGTTGTTGTTGTTGTTGTTGTTGTTGTTGTTGTTGTTGTTGTTGTTGTTGTTGTTGTTGTTGTTGTTGTTGTTGTTGTTGTTGTTGTTGTTGTTGTTGTTTGTTTGTTTGTTTGTTTGTTTGTTTGTTTGTTTGTTTGTTTGTTTGTTTGTTTGTTTGTTTGTTTGTTTGTTTGTTTGTTTGTTTGTTTGTTTGTTTGTTTGTTTGTTTGTTTGTTTGTTTGTTTGTTTGTTTGTTTGTTTGTTTGTTTGTTTGTTTGTTTGTTTGTTTGTTTATTTATTTATTTATTTATTTATTTATTTATTTATTTAGGCAATAAAATGAATGACTCTGAATGATTTGGTGTTAGAGTGGACACTGTTTATTTATGAAAGAGAATGATATAAACTTTTTGTGTAGTTTACCAGACATGAGTATATTTTATACTATAAATACTGTACGCTCGAGACAAATTTGACAATTCTTAAAAAAGGAAATAAAAAACGACATATTTTGCCCAATAATCGATGTATTTTCTGAGTTTGAAGTGTATATCTGAAAGGATTTAGGACCGAATACAGGTCAGTGGAGAGAACCTTCTGAAGCTTCCACTAAGACCGTACCTGAAACTACATCACTCGGCCTTCGAGAGATGCCAGAACACCAATTTGAGCCCCGTAATCAGCGCATCCTTGGTGTTGAAGGTGGTACGGTTGGTGTCTGTCTCAATTTCGACTAACCTAATTGTCCATTTGGTTACAATCAGGCTAGTTGGGGGGGGGGCAAATGTTGGAACTGATGAATTTATGGAAGTCCTGAGACAATCCTATAATGAGTTTCCCCGGTGGTGTGACTCGTCCTGCAGTCAACCTCTCCAACTAGTTCTTGATCACAATGAACGGCAACTCAACATAAACGTCTGAATTGAGTTTGGGGGAACATAATGTAGCTATCGCTGAAAAAAAGTATATTGTAATAGATAGCGGGTTTTATAAAAATAACATTTATTTTTATTTATGTTAGTATAATTAGATTTTCCCAGTTCAGAAACTATCAACTTTTCTTTTTATCTAAATATACAATCTCTTCTCATTTCTAGACATGCGAAGAATACCCATCGTCTACTGTTCTCATCCCTCTTCTGAGTTCGGCAAAGCAAGGTTTTAATGGCCAAACCTGGGAGTAGGGAATTTGAGAAATTCTTTTGTTTTCAAACCCCACTCTAAACAAACTGACCAAGTGTTTGGCGAAAGCAAAAGTATCTGAATTTCAAAAGTACAAGCGGTTGCTAAGAAACCCGAATATCACGTTACTATCGACCTTACTAAACCATCAGAAGCACAGACGACTTTTTTCTAATATATATTCAGGACTTGAGAACAGATTTCAGTTTATTCTCTGACTTCAGAAGTGCGGGTTTGCTGCAAGGTCGTTCGTAAAAATACATTCCGATTCGACAGCCTTGACATTATCAAAAGGATCCGATGGATACTGCACCCCATAGACTGGTATCGTCTTGGCCTTCGGGGCTTGATTTACGCCGGTCTGTGGGTTTGTTCTGTGCAGTTCTAGGAGGTCCACCCTCCCAGGCTTTGCCTCCTCTCTTTAGGGAGGAGTAAGTTTATTGCTTACTGCCTGAGGCGCCCCTACCGTGAAATGCCGACGGGGCTGCCCAGGCAATTTTTGATGGCCAGAGTGCTCACCTACTCGAGCGCTGGCTTTTCAAGCCCCACTTTCCCGACCCGACCTTGAGTCACATCTTACTAGTGGGAGTAAGATAAAACTGGCCTTGTGCCTAACTCCTGGAGAGGAGGTAAATACATATTCAACGCTGTTTTCCAGGAGCCATGCTGAGAATAGTCTACACGACTCGAACCGTTTTCTTTTCTTTCCGTAAGGATATTTTGCTGCCCATTCAAAATAATTCTATTGCTTATAAATTCCTGTGTCAGTGTGGGGCTGATTACGTTGGCAAGACATATCAAATATTAGAAATGAGAATAGCCAAACATGTACCACGTGATATTCGTTTACACAAGGTTTCGAGATCATCCATTGGAGAAGTTTCAAGCACATGAATCTGCTCTCGGTAAACACCTGGTTGGTACAAACATTTGTTCTGATCAGTATTCTGGTGGCTGGTTTTCTGTTTTACGTGGTGTATAACACATCAAAATTGGTCCGTAACAAAATATATAGGATGATATGATTACTCTACATAATCTTTTGTTCTAATCTAAAATGTTTTGTCAGCTAAACATGATGAATTTCTTCACATTGAGAAAATATAGCCCTATGAAACAAATCTAAATTATAGGTTAATACATAATTTATACTATTTCTCAACATGATGAACCTGCTGGAATAGTGATTCTGTTGTCCCTCAGAATTCAAGCGCCGGGCTGTGAGGCCATCATATTACAATAAGGATTCTTCTGAAGGAGGATCCTGACATCTCGGGATAAGAGCTTATAGCCGCAATGAGTGAGTGCGCATCATGGCGCACGAACTTCGCAAATATTTCACCATAAATTGATGGATAGCTCAAGAAGTAGAAAAAGAAGAAGAAAACAAAGAAGAAGAAGAAGAAGAAGAAGAAGAAGAAGAAGAAAAGGATGTTCTTGTTCAAAAAATGTATATTTTGATAAAAAATATGAATGAACTTTTATGAATAACTGAAAATCGGATACGCTTTTGTAAACTTAGAGCAACGCCAACAAATGTAAAAAAGTTCATCATTTTAAGCTGAGATTCACATTTATGTATATACTAGACCACTCCGTTTCCATTGGATCAGTATTTGTTATATCTATCTATCTATCTATCTATCTATCTATCTATCTATCTATCTATCTCTAAAGTTGCCCAAAACGTCGTTGATGACATTTTCAAATAATTATTTAAAAATCTTTCTTCATAATCATTCGGTTTTTAACCCGCTTTTCTGCTCTATCACACCACCTCCCCCTTTTTTCTCTCTCTCTTCTTCGTATCTCTGCTTTCTCGTTCCTAATCTAACCCTCTTCTCTCTTTGATTATTCACCCCTTCCACTACTTCCATAAATCGTCCTTAAATTAGATAATCCGTCTCCTGTGACGTTATCCACTGTGCACGAGACCTTTTGTGATGTCAACTACTGCGTCCAGCGACAACCAAGCTAGCCAAGAAGATAACAAGCAAGACAGACAACTATATATATATATATATATATATATATATATATATATATATATATATATAATAAATAATTAATATTAATTTATATATATATTATATATATATATATATATATATATATAATAAATAATTAATATTAATTTATATATATTATATATATATATATAATAAATAATTAATATTAATTTATATATATATTATATATATATATATATATATATAATAAATAATTAATATTAATTTATATATATATATATATATATGCACGATCCAAATACGTTCGTTTATCACTCTAAACTGCTTGAGTAAATTTAGCCGCCGATTCGCTATTTACAAAGTTAAATTCCTCCCTAATTAATAACTAGTTCTCTATGGCCGAGGGGTTAGGAGTCTTGACTACAGATCAGTGGCGATTTGTGATCGGGGTTGGTTTCCTGAACTGAAGCATGAAACATCGATGTCTGTAGGTAATAAATAATTAATATTTATTTATAAATATAAGTATTATCACATATATATATATACATGTTTCATTTTACTTCAGTCGAAGTTCTTAGAAATCCAAGGGCCCCTTCCTGGGGCTAACACTTTAACGTTGAAGTCGTAAAAAAGTTAATAACATAAATTTTCTTCTCCCCAATTGACCAGTTAACTATTTCATAGTATATATTTCTTATGGTCTCTTGGTCTTACCGGATTCTAAGACAAGAATCCATATAATCTGCTGGAGTATCACGCTTAGTGCTGTAACTGGAGGTCAAATTTCTTGGAAAAGGTGCATCATTCCTCGTATGAGCCGATGCACAGCTGCGTCGAGGGGATGTTATTTAGACTTTGACTAATATGTATTTTAAATATTTAGTCAGGTTTTAATTGTAAGGAGAAGTATCCTCATATCAGCTTGTCCTGACATACCCTTGTACAAACAGGCCGAAGACACTCGAGGATGGTGTCTAGAAGGTAATTAAAACTATATATATATATATATATATATATATATATATATATACATAGTGTGTAGATTTCAATTGCGTTGGGAATCTGAATAAAAAAGCTCAATGTACCTTTAAACAGAGCAAAATAGATCTATTAAAAGGAAAAAAACTATACACACATTAAGGTTGTATACATTATAAATTATTTCGACCCATTAATTAGGTCTTGTCTGACGTATAAAATTATTTCTAGCCTTAATATCGGGAAAATATTTTAAAATTTAATAGATAAACATTTTAAAACGACTAATCCTTTAAATAAAATTTTCAATAGGAAAACTGTGAAAATTAGTTATTATTGCACTAAAAATATGGACAGCAATATTAATACACATAATAAAAAATATTGAACACACTGAGTAAGAAAACTAAAACGGGGGTAAAATGTAATTGTCAGATTAAGAATAACTCCCCACTTAAGGGGAACTGTAATGTCGAAAGCGTTGTATATAAAGCCACGATTTATTCTAAAGAGAATACTAATAATAAGAAAGTATACATAGGAATATCCGCCGGGAAGTTGAAACAACGATTCTACGTACACAAACACTCATTGTTTAATCCGGACATCACCAATAAAACAGAATTAACCAAACATTGGTGGCTTTTAAAAAACAACAATTAAACACCAAATGTTTCGTGGTCCATACTATGTCATTCGAACACTCCGAAAGGATTCAGACATAGATGCAAATTGTGCCTTGAAGAAAAAATTAGAATATTAAAATACGAAAACAATAACATTTGAAATAGACGAGATGTACTGATGGCTACATGTAGACACAGGCACGGGTTTAAAATCAATAGCACGTTAGAAAGTTCTTTGTAAATAACAATTCTTTTAGAGTATAGTTACAATAAGATTTCAAACTGTAAAAGTAAATGTTAGTAAATTAGTAAGTTTTTTTTTCACCAATTTAGTAAAACACAAATTTGTAAATAAATCGTTTTTAAATGTTGCCAAACTTTTATTCCGTATAGTAGATCATCTCGAATCTTGACATTATAACCAATTAAGTTTTTGATCATTTCTAATCTAAACCGACATCTTCGTCCTGCATTTTCGTCCTTTAATTTTTAATCGTATTTTAATCGTGAAAGCTCGAATCTTTCATCCTATATTTTGTATCTATAAAGCTCACATTCGAAATTTTATTTCTTTCAATAGCAAAAACGAATTCTCTTATATATATATTTAGATTTCTGCATATGTAAAAGAATAGTCAAATTAATCTTTTACTTCTGTCACCCCTCCTCGATTATTGTGCCATTTACCCCCTTTTTTATATCGACCAATCAACAAAGTGAATTTATCTTTTTAAGACGATGATCACTTTCTCTAATTATTTGTTTTTTTATGTGGTTGTTTATACGTCTGACGAGACCTAATTAAAGGGTCGAAATAATTTATAATGTATACAACCTTAATGTGTGTATAGTTTTTTTTCCTTTTAATAATTCTATTTTGCTTTGTTTAAAGGAATATATATATATATATATATATATATATATATATATATATATATATATATATAAATGAAGCGTTCTAACGCAAAACCCGATAAATCCGATTCGTTTAAATTGATACCTTAAACAATAAAAGCACGAATATATTAAGTCTAGACTTCGAATGATAACTGATTTTAATTGAAATCAAAAATGAAGTTATTTCAGTATCAAATTATGTAACACATAGTTTTGGGGCGTTGAACTGCAACACTTTTTGCAGGGACAGTTTCGTGATTTTGAAAATGGCATGTATCGCGTTTTGCATAAGGCAGTCTCGCCTGACAAGGTTGTTCTACAACAAGAGATTGCAAAAAATTAAATAAATGAATTTTTTATTTAAAAATGCACGATTGTTGATTTTCAAAATAGTTCACTTTAATACATTCTAATCCGTGCTTCAAAGATGTTGATTTCCTTACTTATAAAAAAAGGCGCCAATCTGCGGATAACATCGCCAGGACTACACTCAATCTAACGTCTTAAGAACTTGACGTCTCTTTCTGCTCGTGCTGTGATTCGACCCCTCGGGATTAATATCATCAAAATAAGGAGGAAGAAAGGAAAAAAATATCTATAAGACAGTCTCGCCTGACAATGGTGTTCTACAACGAAAGCTTGCAAAAACAAATTAAAATTAAATAATGAAATGTTCATTTAAAATAGCACGATTGTTGATTTTCTAAAATATTTCACTTTAATACATTCTAATCCGTGCTTCAAAGATGTTGATTTCCTTACTTATAAAAAAGGCGCCAATCTGCGCATAAAATCGCTAGGATTACACTTAATCCTAACATCTTAAGAACTTGACGCCTCTTTCTGCTCGTGCTGTGATTCGACCCCTCGGGATTAATATCATCAAAATAAGGAGGAAGAAAGGAAAAAAATATCTATAAGACAGTCTCGCCTGACAATGGTGTTCTACAACGAAAGCTTGCAAAAACAAATTAAATAAATGAATTTTTCATTTAAAATTGCACGATTGTTGATTTTCAAAATATTTCACTTTAATATAATATAATATATATATATATATATACATATATATATATATATATATATATATATATATATATATATATATTGTACTAACGCTAAGTTAACACAACATACATACTAAAATAGTTCTAGGTTTAGACATTGAGTATTTTAAAAAATCGATTTTAATTCGTCTAATTAGCAGTAATTTACAATTAACTCACGGACTGACTCATCTCTTACTAAGTGTCCGTCTATCACACTCTTCCACTCGAATTGTATGTTCCTATTGTAACGGTCTCTAAAAGAGTGACTCTCTATTCATCTAATGTACATAGTGTGTTCGTACACACCGTGAACACGTATGAAAATTAAATACCGAAATGAAAGGACTCTTTAGGAATCACATAGAATTAAAGAGACTGATGTAAAAAATAATTAATTAATAGATATATCACGGAACGCTCACTTACAAAGAACAGCTACACAGACTAAATCTGTCCTCACATGAACAGCGTAGAAATCGAGGGGAACCTACAGAATCATTAACGGGAATGTAAATCTACTTTTAAAGGAGCTTTTTTTACCACAAACCGTAGTTGCACGTTCCGTGTTCAACCGCAGAATGAGTACCATCGTCGCTTTCGTCTCAACAAAAGAAAGGCCCAATTCGCTGTTCGTGTTTCTGCTCCTGTGAACAATCTGTCAGGAGTGGTTATGATGAGGCCTAGCATATTCAGGTTTAGAGGTTTGGACAAATATTCAGAAATTATACATATGTAATATCTTTTTACTGTCTTTTACATGGCTTGTTGCACTTTGCTATTTCTTGCCAATAAAATTGATTGATTAAAAAAAGTAAAATCTATTTGTTTTCCAGTAAAAAAGTGAATAGCATTGAAAGCGAAATGAAGAGACTCATCCGATTTTAATGGAATTTTCAGTAATTAACAAATGAATGTTGCTGTTTAGTATATACTTTATTAAAAAGAACTTACAGATATTTATGTCAATTAAATTATTAACTCCTATTAATTTCAAGGGACAAATACGTCTTATTACACACGTAGTCGAAACTATATGACCACCTTTACAAAAGTAGGAAATTTTCAAATTTACATATAAAAATTAAATGTCTTGAGAGATTTAAATGCAAGCTATGTAATAAATATTAAGGTATTCATTTTTAGATACAAAACAAAATTACTTTCAATTTCATTGCTCGTCTCTGGATATATCAGAGTTTATGAGTTTTCGAATAAAATCAAAGTGGAGACAAATAATGTTAGAAGTTCTGATCCAACGGCTCACAGGTAGTTTATATATATATATATATATATATATATATATATATATATATATATATATATATATAACAATGGTGTCACAAAAATATATGAAAATCAAATATATGCAAAACGAAGGAAAAATGTATTATATCATTTTCTTTTGATCCACATTTGGATTTCAAAAAACAAATGATATAATAAATATTCCATTTGTTTAACAAAATCTCGAATCAAGTTAACTGATACTGAAAATGTAAAGTTATCGTTTCAACAGCGTTTCTAAGCTGTAGTAAAACATAAATCTTGTTAGAATTTTTAATATTTTGCTAATTCTTAAATGTGGATTCTTACACTTCTATCAATCTTGTTTCCATGTTAAAATCAGAAAATTCGAACTTGTTATAAAGATTCAAAGTATGCACACATTTTTGGGAGACATCCTTTATATGAGGTCAGTAGTCAGCGTGATCTGTTAAGGTTGTCGCCGCCAACATAGCAACTATGAAACGGTCGTTGACCGTATTTCAAGTTGTCAGGTGCGTGTCGAGGCATAAAGATTGGGGCTGGTAGGTTGCCATGGCTTTACAGACTAGCGGTGTCCGTCTCACGGACAGTTAACCCCACCGTTGTTCTTTATGTGGCATCGTTCAGCAGGCGCTACTTCGATCTAAGCCAGTACTCCAGATCCCAGAGCTGCCTCTGTCAGCTCTCTATCCCGCTGTCACTGGATGAACACAATAAGTAAGAGATAGTCGTCTGCCTGTTTTTCAGCATCGATAAAAAAAACAAAAAAAACAACCTGCTTGCTAGAATACATCCGGTAACTGAGTTGTCCCATCCGATTTCTGTTTAGCCGAGACATTTACCTGGTGTGTCTGCTGCATTGCTCAAGTAGCAACTAGGTGGCACTGGTAAGACTTGAGCATCACCTGCAAGTGACAGATGCAGCTGTACGGTTTGCAAAGGTACTACACCTTCATGACACTCACTATATATATATATATATATATATATATATATAAAATATTTGTTGTTGTTTATTATCTATGTACGTATACGTTTCGTCCCTTTTCAATCAGGACTCATCAGCATAGAGATATGACCATTCACTACCGGTCGTACGATTCGAAACCCTGGATAACAAGTATTTTTCAACTTGCATCCAACGTCGTTAACCGCACGCCCAATATTTGAATAGCCGATAAACAATGATAAATTAACACATAAAAGCGGCTTGATGTCGAGGCATTCTACTTCTATATTAAAGAAGGAATGATGCATATAAAGCAAGTGACGTCATGCTGTGTTTGTACTACCATTATGAGTGCTCTACTTATTTTACGAGGAGCGACAAATATAAAATATTTGTTGTTGTTTATTATCTATGTACGTATACGTTTCGTCCCTTTTCAATCAGGACTCATCAGCATAGAGATATGACCATTCACTACCGGTCGTACGATTCGAAACCCTGGATAACAAGTATTTTTCAACTTGCATCCAACGTCGTTAACCGCACGCCCAATATTTGAATAGCCGATAAACAATGATAAATTAACACATAAAAGCGGCTTGATGTCGAGGCATTCTACTTCTATATTAAAGAAGGAATGATGCATATAAAGCAAGTGACGTCATGCTGTGTTTGTACTACCATTATGAGTGCTCTACTTATTTTACGAGGAGCGACAAATATAAAATATTTGTTGTTGTTTATTATCTATGTACGTATACGTTTCGTCCCTTTTCAATCAGGACTCATCAGCATAGAGATATGACCATTCACTACCGGTCGTACGATTCGAAACCCTGGATAACAAGTACTTTTCAACTTGCATCCAACGTCGTTAACCGCACGCCCAATATTTGAATAGCCGATAAACAATGATAAATTAACACATAAAAGCGGCTTGATGTCGAGGCATTCTACTTCTATATTAAAGAAGGAATGATGCATATAAAGCAAGTGACGTCATGCTGTGTTTGTACTACCATTAAGAGTGCTCTACTTATTTTACGAGGAGCGACAAATATAAAATATTTGTTGTTGTTTATTATCTATGTACGTATACGTTTCGTCCCTTTTCAATCAGGACTCATCAGCATAGAGATATGACCATTCACTACCGGTCGTACGATTCGAAACCCTGGATAACAAGTATTTTTCAACTTGCATCCAACGTCGTTAACCGCACGCCCAATATTTGAATAGCCGATAAACAATGATAAATTAACACATAAAAGCGGCTTGATGTCGAGGCATTCTACTTCTATATTAAAGAAGGAATGATGCATATAAAGCAAGTGACGTCATGCTGTGTTTGTACTACCATTAAGAGTGCTCTACTTATTTTACGAGGAGCGACAAATATAAAATATTTGTTGTTGTTTATTATCTATGTACGTATACGTTTCATCCCTTTTCAATCAGGACTCATCAGCATAGAGATATGACCATTCACTACCGGTCGTACGATTCGAAACCCTGGATAACAAGTATTTTTCAACTTGCATCCAACGTCGTTAACCGCACGCCCAATATTTGAATAGCCGATAAACAATGATAAATTAACACATAAAAGCGGCTTGATGTCGAGGCATTCTACTTCTATATTAAAGAAGGAATGATGCATATAAAGCAAGTGACGTCATGCTGTGTTTGTACTACCATTAAGAGTGCTCTACTTATTTTACGAGAAGCGACAAATATAAAATATTTGTTGTTGTTTATTATCTATGTACGTATACGTTTCGTCCCTTTTCAATCAG
This sequence comes from Sepiola atlantica, assembly GCA_963556195.1. Classification (NCBI taxonomy): domain Eukaryota; kingdom Metazoa; phylum Mollusca; class Cephalopoda; order Sepiida; family Sepiolidae; genus Sepiola; species Sepiola atlantica. The sequence goes on along the minus strand of OY744528.1, from coordinate 42,957,920 downwards.
GACTCATCAGCATAGAGATATGACCATTCACTACCGGTCGTACGATTCGAAACCCTGGATAACAAGTACTTTTCAACTTGCATCCAACGTCGTTAACCGCACGCCCAATATTTGAATAGCCGATAAACAATGATAAATTAACACATAAAAGCGGCTTGATGTCGAGGCATTCTACTTCTATATTAAAGAAGGAATGATGCATATAAAGCAAGTGACGTCATGCTGTGTTTGTACTACCATTATGAGTGCTCTACTTATTTTACGAGGAGCGACAAATATAAAATATTTGTTGTTGTTTATTATCTATGTACGTATACGTTTCGTCCCTTTTCAATCAGGACTCATCAGCATAGAGATATGACCATTCACTACCGGTCGTACGATTCGAAACCCTGGATAACAAGTATTTTTCAACTTGCATCCAACGTCGTTAACCGCACGCCCAATATTTGAATAGCCGATAAACAATGATAAATTAACACATAAAAGCGGCTTGATGTCGAGGCATTCTACTTCTATATTAAAGAAGGAATGATGCATATAAAGCAAGTGACGTCATGCTGTGTTTGTACTACCATTAAGAGTGCTCTACTTATTTTACGAGGAGCGACAAATATAAAATATTTGTTGTTGTTTATTATCTATGTACGTATATATATATATATATATATATATATATATATATATATATATATATATATATATATATAATTTTATCAATTTTACACGTACATGAAAGTGATTCATGTATATGACAAAAATCGAACCTAGCGTTGTATGTCCGGACCATATAAACGTTGATTATGTTTTCGTTGGTATAAACTATATATATATATATATATATATATATATATATATATATATATATATATATATATATATATGCATTTATATATATTTATTTATGTATTTTTATATGTATACATTTATGTATATATATATATATATATATATATATATACATACATATATATATATTTATGAACTTAAAAAGGTATTTCTTTTTACCTTGTTCTTTAATATATTTATGCATTTATGTATTAATATATATATATATTTATGTATTTATATATATATATATTTATGTATTTATATATATATATTTATGTATTTATATATAGAAATATGCATTTATGTATTCATATATATATATATATATATATATATATATATATATATATTGATATATGTCTGTTTTGGAGCGTGTGTGGTAATATCAAAAGAATTATGTTATGTAGTTTTGTTTCATTCTTATGGGAATCAAGTTCCAAAGTAAAATGAAAGAGAATATTTAATGTCAGTTTCGAAGCACGTGTTACTAGGAACATTTTAAACATATTTGAACAAATTCAATCAGTAACACAGCAAATCTATTCATCACAGTTCGTTGCCAAATGAAAACCGTGAACAATTAAAGCGAAACTTCATGTAAAGTCATATTTAATCACAGTATGATATAACTCTAATTTGTCATCATATATATTTAAGTATATATATGTATTTATTCATATATATATATATATATATATATATATATATATATATATATATATATATATATAAAAATACATATATATATAAATACACACATATATATATATATATATATATATATATATATAAAGTTTTATTCATACAGACATGTTCGTTTACACAATATGTTACGTTTCTCTTATAGCTTTGAGAAGCCAGATTTTCTTTAGGTAGGCGACAACATATATTTATCCACTTTCTAGGATTTCATTATCGAGAATGGAAAAATGTATACAAGCTTACACTCGTATAAGTCACATCGCTTAGGTCAAATTATTGTCTCTGGATCTGTAAACGGTAAATTAATCAGACGATTTAAATTTATTCGAAAGTAACCTGTTATTAAGGGGGTGGAAAGGATCCATTTTTATTTCGTGACACTTTTTTTTCGTGACATATGCACCCACTATAATTTTACACGCATATACGCAATTTATACAAAAAGATTGGAGTTTTTTATGTAAGCTAATATACAGATAATATTTAATAGGCTGAATAATAAGAATGATCAAATGATATCATCATTATAAGAATTAAAAAGGGGATAGTAATAATAATGATAATAACAACAATACTTATAGTAATAATAATAATAATAATAATAATAATAATAATAATAATAATAATAATAGTTAAAAACATTATTTGTATGATAGAAAAAATAATAATAAAATGAAATGAAATTAAATGTAAACAATAATTTTAATATTTAAAGTAATAATAATTTTATAATTTCATATTCTCATCATTGAGTTTCGTTTCAGCGCATAAAATAATAGTTCGTATATTAATTTACATAAATGAAAAAAATTAAAACTTCCTGTGGCATAAATCGCGTGTATAGGTAAAAAAACAACTTATTGTGTGGTTTTATATATGACGAGAAAAGAAAGTGTCACCCGAAATAACTTCCACACACAATAACGGTTATTTATGTATCCATGTCAACGGCTGACCTACTTTAAAATAACTTGAAATCGTCAGATTAATTTATCGTTTGCATATCCAGAAACAATAATTTGAATTCAACCATGTGATTCATACGAATGTTAGCCATTTGTAATTTTTTTCATTATCAATTATGAAATTCCAGAAAGTGGACACTTATATATTTTTTTGCCGGCGAAAGGAATCTGGCTTGTCAAAGCTATGATTGAAACGTGTCATGATCTGTAGCCCAAATGTTGGCAGAAATGAAACGTTCATTATATATAAGTGCAGTTTCTTCGGATTTTATCCAGTGTTACAAACCTTACCTAGAGTATGTATACATATATATATATATATATATATATATATATATATATATATATATATATATATATATATATATATATATATATATGAGACAACTCATGTCTAGATATCCTTTCGTAGATCCTTTCAAATCAGGATCTTAGTTTCGGAGGGGAATTGGCTGATGAATTTGCCATAGTTTGGATTTGTCTCCAAAGTACTTTCAGACCCATCCGGGTTAATCTCCAGGGGAATGGGGTTAATCAGGTGCAGACCATGTGTTGGTATTATAGAAGGTCCTGATTCAGACTGAAAAAAGGATCTACCAAGGATATCTAGACATGAGTTGTCTCTTATATTCAACAATACTTGCCTGCAAGAGAAGATGCTGCCTATATATATATATATATATATATATATATATATATATATATATATATATATATATATATGTGTGTGTGTGTGTGTGTGTGTATACTTAGGCAGAATTTTTTTTTCGATGAGTTTCTTTAGTGTGTTTTAAAGGGGTTTTAGGGAGCATGATATGGGCTAACCTTCTATTTTATAATTAAACTATTTCAGAATTGCATTGCATTTAATCCATAATATTTAGACACTAATTAAGCAATACTCCATGAATTTTTATGTCTTTTTAAAGTTCTCTTAAGCTTAAGCCTAAAATTTAAAACATTTTCTACAATTAAAATGATGTAATAAATTGTAATCTTAATTGACACAAGCATTCTAGACATAAGGTTTAGTATCATTATATCTTGATTTTGATGTTCGTAAAGGGAAATAACAATCATGTAAAACTGTTCTGTTTGGGGAATTAATTTTCCCCATTCTGGGACGTGTATTCATCTAGTATATATATATATATATATATATATATATATATATATATATATATATATATATATTATATATATATATATATATTTATATATATATATATTATATATATATATTTATATATATATATATTTATATATTTATATATATATATATATTTATATATATATATATTTATATATATATATATATTTATATATATATATTTATATATATATATATATTTATATATATATATATATATATATATATATATATATATATATATGTATATATATATATATAGCATAATATAAAATAATAAAACAAGGTTCAAATCAAATTTTTTTAGAATTCAATTTTCAGGCAAAGTATCTTACACTTCTTAACTCATGAGTTTTCAAATATAATTTTTCTCCTCAGAGGACCATTACCGCAGTGACATTACTGCAGGTAATAAAATTACACTTTGAAAATATATAGAAATATTTATAAAAATACATAAACGTAAATAACACATGAAATATATCAGCCCAAAGCATACTTTTTTGTTAAAGCTATACAGTTAATCAAAGTCATACAATTTAAAACATATTCGGGAAAAATATCCAAGAAGTTGATTGAAAATTGATCCAGGTGGTGAGTGGCAATCCAAAAACGATAAAAATTATCCAGTCGGGAAATGTGTCCGCAATCGATGCAGTAAATGACAATGAAAAATGTATCCAAGGTTTATGTTAATTAATAAAACGACAAATAAACCAAATTATATAAAAAGTTCAGCAAACTCACTTGGTGTTGAATATTATAATGTTCAAGATTATGGGTTCTTATGAGTTGTTATAGTATTTGTTCACTTTTTTGCTTATTCATGTCATCTGACTCAGACCATTCAACATACTGAGAAAATTTTCATTAGAACTTTTACTATTCTATATTATATACTTATAACATATAAAATAACTCGATCGGGCTCTCAAATAAAACCGATGTATCCATATTTGACTCTGACTATCCAACCATGTATATCAATTATCTCTGTGTGTTTTTTTCAAGCAACAACTGAAAATCCAATATATATCATCAACTAGCTGTGTTTGACATTGCCTGTTATCCATTGAACTTTTTTGTCTGCTGTATTTAAATCTATCATCGGAGAACCATAAGATCTAATTTGTTAAAAAATAAAATTTTGTATTATTTGATTTACTGAGAATAACATGAAATATTTGTGTTTTTTAACTTAAACTTTTCATTATATATATATATATATATATATATATAAGAGAGAGAGAGAGAGAGAGAGATAGAGAGAGGCAGACAGGCAGACAGACAGATAGAAATAGAGATAGTAATCCACAGACAGACTGCTTCGCTCTATCACAGCTCTTCAGTGCGGTTAGCGCATCACAAGCCATGGATCGAACCTACAATAATCTAGTTGATAGTCAGTCGTTTTAACCACTTTACTAACACAGAGAGAGAGAGAGAGAGAGAGAGAGGGGGGGAGGGATAGTAAATATAAAATAAGTAATATGGTGATATATTAATAGTAAGTCAGACAAGAATGAATATGTGGGACACCATGTCAACAAGACGCGTGTTCATGTCAGTACGACGCTGACGCCGCCGACGCCGTACAATCTATTGTGATAAAATAGCGATTGTTGTGAAAGTCGTTACTCGTTACTTCCGTATTCTGACTGAAACAATCTGATTGATTATTAGCCGTTATCATATTGGCTAAAAAGCAAGGATTCATTAAGAATGAAAAAAGAAATGATGGGACGTGAAAGTGTCAGCGATCGTCTGAAGAGAGATGCTAGCGAGAACGGTATTGGGAAGAATTCTAGTAGTCGGAGAAGAAGAGGATAAAGGAAATATTATGGAAGAAAGAAGAAGAGGAAAACAGACGAAGAAGAAAAGGGAGAAGAAAAGGTAGAAGAAAAGGTAGAAGAAAAGGTAGGCCTAATGAAGTAAACAACGGAGGAGAAGAAACACGATAGCAAATAATAATAATAATAATAATAATAATAATAATAATAATAATAATAATAATAATAATAATAATAATAATAATAAAAGGGGGAGAAGAAGGCGAGGACGAAGAATAAGAAGAAGCAAAGGAAGAAGACAAGAAGGACGAGGAGAAAAAAATTCATCAGGCGAAGAAGCAGAGATTAATAAGAAAACAAAGAGAGAGGGTGACAATGAAGAAGAACAAGATTATGATAAAAGAAAAAAGAAGAAAAAGAAGAGAACGAGAAAGGAGAACATAACATAATGAAGTAGAAAGAGAAGATGAAGAATTGTGATAGAAGAAGCTGATGAATAATATGTTGAAGAAGGGGTAGGTGGAGAAGAAGAAGAAGAAGAAGAAGAAAGCAAGTAGGAGAAAAAGAAAATGGAGGAGGAGGAGGAGAAAAAAAAGAAAATATAAAGAAGACAAAGATGTTGATGAAGAAGAAAAAGAAAAAAAGGAACGTGCAATAGAAGTAGGAGGAAAAGGAGAAAAATAACACGAAGAAGAAGATGATGAAGAAGATGATGAAGAAGAACAGAATGAAGAAGAAGGAGCATGATAAGAAAACAAGATGATGATGATGATGATGATGATGATGATGATGATGATGATGATGATGATGATGATGATGACTCTTACACGGCTCAACAACAGACTCGGATTCTTAACAACACACACATTAGATATGTTCAAATACTCCTTTTTAATAAAACCCTACCTCGTGTGCGCGTGTGTATGTTACCGCGTATTTATACGTGTGTTCGTGTGTATGCATATATTCGTATGGTTGTATGCACGCATGTGAGGGGATACACATGGTATACCGTTCAAAAGAAGTTACATTTATTCGTGTTTTAAATAATTTTCTTTCTTTTGAGTTTTGTTTAATCGTCCGACCAAAAATCATGTTCATACTTTCACACGCACCAAATCTTATTCAGACAGCCCAAATCTTTCCACCTACCTGCGAATATTTCAATATTGGCCCTTCGTTGTATCAAGTATTTCTTGTAGATTTACTGAGTATAATTATTTATTTACTTGTGATATTTTGTGCTCTCTCGCTCACTCTCTTTCTCTCTCTCCTTCTT